>JAIUJO010000022.1:2518148-3015648 GCA_023846275.1 Vanilla planifolia
TTAGGATTGGAATGGCTTGCAATACCATTCGCAATAAAGATGTTATTTGTGGTGTCGTATCTTTTCACTTAGCTACGTCTTTACATGTTTAGTAATTATGTGCAGCGCTTTGTCATGTAATCCAACCTTCATAAGTAAGAAGTTTATATGGTTGTTACTATTTTATTAGATGGCCAAGTTCCATTCAAATATTTTGTTAACACCATACTTCTCTTATGTTGTAACCACTGGTATTCCATATTACTATTGAACTTGTGATCATCCCTAATCTTATGTTGGCATGGTGATGGAAATCACTTGTTTAGATCTTCTTTCTTTACCAAGGAGGGTCATCATTTAAGAATGCATTTGTCAAGTGTCAATGTTTTAAAACTTGATAGATGGTATCCCAACTTTGGAGCATTTGCTCTTCCTTTGTGGAGTATCACCAAATGGGATAAACATGTCAATTATGACATGTGGTGCTAGTTAGTGCTTTATCTTTGTATTATTACCTAGTTGATCCTTCTTATAGTGATATGGTTCTCTCAAAGATTAATCCATGCATCTATAAGTATGAATAATTTAAAATTATGAGAGTTCAAATAACACATTAAACTAGTTATAGTTTGTTTGATGGTACATACTACATGGATATCTATAATAATTCTAGAGCTAATATTTGCTTCAAAACCCAACTTTGACATGGGATGCATTTGGTAGGTAAATAAGTGCTATAAGCTATGTCCTGGCTCCTTCATAATGTAGGATAACTTGTTAGATAACATGGTCTCGATTCTAGTGATATAGTATTAAAATTTTTGCTAGATCAAAATTTGATAGTAGGATATGGATCAACCATGGTGGTGGGGTGATACCAAAAAAGGTTAACTTCTAGATTGGGAACTTGAGAAAATTCTACCACAATCACGGAAGTTAGTGGGCACTAGAGTTTGACACTAGGAGGTAGTGACAATAAGTAACAATATAGGGCTCTACAAGTTTGCTACATATAATGAGTACAATTAATTATGTTAGTGAGAATCAATTAGAGATCATGTTTGGTGCTAGAAGCCATGACAATTTAGGCTCCAATAACATAGATTTATGTTTTTCAGTTGAAAAGCTCATAGTTAGATGTTAGTTTGGGTCGATTTGATTACTTTTTGGTGCACACAACCTTTCCTAATCCTTTTATTGATTATGTTGCCCGACCTTTACTTCCTAAGTCGTGCCCTCAACATCATTACTTTGAAGAAATAAGAATGCTCAAAGAAAGCCAATGCTAAGGATACATTAGCATGGGATGACATCACAAGATTTCAATCCCATTGTGTTGGCCTTCAAGATCAGAGCAATTATTAAGAGGGGTAGTTGTTGGCATTCATATTTCATTATAAGAGGTACATTGTATAATATATGAAAGAGGTTCCACCTTGAAAGAATTCTCCAAGAATATTTTCATTAGAGATGAACAAAATTTTGGGGTTCAAAGATGATTAGTTACCATCTAATCTCATCCATAAATGATGCTAACTAAAGATTGAAGGATCTTGCTTTTTAAACTATATCAGCACCTTTTGAGGAGACAAAGACTTTAGGTTCCTTGATAAAATAATGGCCAAAGTCAAAGTCATACTCTCCTTATGTAGGTTCATATATAACATCAATAAAATGACAAAGTTAACGTTATTTGCGAGGAGCATAACCTAGTTCTAAACAAAATCATATAGAAGTGCATGATGAGCAACCCAGTCCATAACACTATTGCCTTGGTGCCTTATGTGAGATGGCTTGATAGATTGTAAACCCTAAAGATATGTAGGTACTTCTATTTATTATAGATAAAAGTAGCTAGTTCACTACAATAATTGTTATAGCAGACCCTAATTTCAACATCACATTTTGACCCTTAAGAAGTAGCATTCTAAGGGGTTCGGTTTTTTCAAGAATAGAAATAACATCCATTGTAGAAGTTGAACCAAAAACAAAACTTTTTCTCATAAAAGTAAGACTTACCCATGTCATCTAAAATAAGAACTCTTGTTCCAACATTGTTGTCTTCTTACACAACTATGTCATAGTTAATAAGAAGGCTAAACCTTAAATAAATTAAAAAAAGAGGTACCACCAGTAGTGGAGCATATAACTTAAGTTAACTAAACATGAGTAGCCACATTAGGTTGAAACATAATAATTATTGACAAATTTGAAGCTCTTGATTTTATAGGCATTAGAGCATGCCTTTCTTAGTTATTAGGGCAATTTATCTGGTCAATTTCATTAAAAAATAGGGCCTTAACTTGGTAATTAGTTATGTACGGTGCAAGCCCTATAGCGAGCTTCTTAAAGGTATTATAGTGACTTAGTTCATGGAAGTATAAGGAAATCAAATGATTATGACTCCCTTAGATGTTTTGGGCTACATGTGCATTATGCTACGTGTTCGATGAGTCCATTATCTCATTCAAAAAGCATAGGTAACCTTACTAAAATATCGATGTGATGGAGATCAATCATTGTATTTTCTAGTCTTGATTGAAGAATTCCTATTAAGGGTAGGTCATTAGCTTGCTTTGATTGATTAACAAAGCTAGAAGTCTATTAAGCCCTATCTCTTTGGGAAAGAAGTTGTAATAAGGTTTATATCCATGAACCTATGAATGGATCATAGACAAGAGGAACGACTGATTGAGCAATCAATGCAACTACTAAAGGTATGATGACAGTTTGATATTGCATTCATTTATCAAAAGTCTTTTGCTTCATTATAGACCTCAATGCAATGAGGAATAAACAATAGCCTATGGGCTAGACATGCACCATGTGAGAGCAAATGCTAAGCTAGTAATAAATTTGTTTTGTATGTTACGGGCGTAGGAATCAAACATTCAGTGACTCTTGATATTGGATATGTTAGCTCATGCATTAATGAAGAATGTATTACATGTTTTTACTTATAAAATCCCATGAACCATCCATTTTTTAGTTCAAGTTGTGCTCATGGATGCAAACTAAGTGCATGCTAGTGTAATGTGAAAGCAAAAAAATGAAGAACTGAGATAAATTATACAAGAAAATTGCATTCAATAATGGAAAGATGATTGAGTGTGACATTCTAGATCATTAAATCAGATACGAATCAAAACATCTCGTAAGCTACTCTAAAAACACTAAAAATAGAATATTTAAAAAATATAATAATGAATATTTATATGTTGGAGATCATTGAGATGAGTCAAATGATTTTTATTTTTTCAACATTGACCATTGAATAGAATTAATTTCATTTACAAAACATAATAAGCATAAAATGAAATAAATTATTTCTTTAAATACTAATTAAATTTATATCACATTTTCAATGAAACAAATTAAGGAAACGTAGTATAATAAAATAAAGGTGACGTAATGGTCACATAATAGTATATGTAGAGTTCCACACTTTTACAACCAGATGAATGCAAAATTGTTAAAAAATTGCGCTAAATTGTATGGAAAAGTTAAACTCCTGATGCTAAGAGTTTGAGTGTAACATCCTTGGTTGTCAAACAAGTTGCAAATCACAACATCTCATAATGTACGCAAAACCCTTTAAAATAATAATATCTAAAAATATAAAGATAAATATTTAATTTGATAAAGCTCTTGGGACTAGTCCAACAATATATTTGTTTATCTCAATTAGACCTATTTTTTGAATTCTTTGTGAGTTTCCAAAATAATTAAGCTTAAATAATTATAAATTATTACTTTAATAGTAATTAACTATATAAATTAAAGTATAAATAAGAAAAATTGAAGCAATATAATATAAAAAATTTAAAGAGATGAAAAAGTCATGCAAAAGCAGAAAAAATGTGATAATTTTTATTGGAAAGTCAATTCCAAGATACTAAGGAAATCAACAATAATATAGGCATTTGTTAAATTAGTTACAAAAGAAAATATCTCATAAAGATGCCAAAATTATTAAAACTTAAAATATTTAAAAATAAATAAAAAAGAATAGTTAATTATATAGAACTCTTTGAAGCAAGTCCAACAACATTTGTTTGTTTAGGTTGAATCTCATTTGGAGTTATTGTGTTCTATAAAAATAAATAAACATAAACATTAGTAAAATATTATTTTAATGCAAAGAAAATATATATTAAAACTAAAAAATGAGATAAAATAAAATAATGTAATATAACTAAATAAATGCAATGTAACATCCTCATGATAGAGACTAAGAGCTACGTAGTAATATAACAAATTGAGCTCAAAAACTAAAGAAATGAGAAAAATTATATAAAAAATTTACAATCTAAAATACTTAGAAGATTGAGCATAACATCAATGACCACCAAATTAGGTATGCATCAAAATAAAATATTTTAGAACTTAAAAATAACATTTAAATGTATAGAGATCGAGCAGAGGAGTCAAATGGCATTTGTCTATTCTTTATTGATCCTTATTTGTAAATATTATAAAATAAACAAGAAAATAAAAAATAAATAAAAAATTATTATCTTAATATTAATTAAAGATATAATAAATTTAAAATAAGCTAAATTGAACCAATGGAATGTGACCAATTCATAATGATGTAAATGTCACTTGAAATAAGATTTAGAGTTATAAAATTTGCTTTTTAAATAAATTATAAAATTCAATATATATATATATATATATATATATATATATATATTTCAATAGTGGTTGTCAAAATAAGTGTAACGAAGTTTGTTTCATCTTGAAGAGAGGTCTTTTACAATTACTATAAAATTCTAAAGAAAACAAACATAAACAATAATAAATTATTATTTTAGAATTGAGAATATATATATATATATATATATATATATATATATATATATATTAAGACATAAATAAATGAAACTGAAGCAATGTAATATTACTAAATCAAAATGATGTAAAGCTAAAGCTAGAAGAGATTGAGTGTTACATATTAATATAAAAAATAAAAATCAAAAGATTTGAAGTGATCAGATAAATTGCTTTGGAAACATGCATTTGAAGATACTACGTAGATTGAGCATAATGTCATTGAAGTCAAATCAAGTATGAATCTAAATATCTTGAATAGCTTACCAAAATATTTCAAAATAAAATACTTAGAAAATATAAAAAAGAATATTTAAGTAGATTGAGCTACTTATGATGAGTCCAACAATGTTTGTTTAGCCTTTATCAGTTCTTGTTTTGAATTATTGTGAATTATCAAATGAAATTAGCATAAATTTTTTTAATAAATTATCATTTTAATATTAGTGAAAAATATGATAAAAGTGAAATGAGATAAAATAAAGTATTATTATAAACTTAATCAAAGTGAAGCAAATGCAAAATAAGTGGAGATTTAGAGAAACTTAAAAATATAACCATATCAAAGTAAAAAAAAAATAAGAAGAAATGAGATAGATTGTACGAGAAAGTTGCATCCCTAGATATTTTGGAGATCAAGCATAACATTTTTTATCATAAAATCAAGTATAAAATTTAAAGGTCTCACAAAGAATTGCAATTGTCTACAATATAAAATATTTTAAAATGTAAAAGTGAATATTTAATTTTTAGAGATCATTGAGATGAGTTAGACAATATTTGTTTCTTCTCCATTAGACCTTGTTTAGAATTAATAAATGCCTTTTGATATTAAAGAAAATGTAATATCTTTTAAAGAATTATATGACTACGTAAAATAAAATATTTAAAAATATTAAAAATTAATATTTAAATGTATAATACTCTTTTAAACAAGTTCAACATCCAATATTTCATCTCGATCGAATATCATTTAAGATAATGCTGAATTACAAAATTAAAATGATAATAAATTCTTATTTAAATTCCGAATAAATATAAATTAAATTTGGAATGAGATAAGTCGAAATAAGATAATATAATGAAATTAAAATAACTTAATGGTCGAGCAAATGGAGATTTTGAGGAATAAGTAGCAAAACAAAATAAAAGCTTAAAATTTGATGAAATATGATAAACAATATCAGAAAGATTGATTCTAAGTTATTAAGTAGATTAACTATGATATCCTGAGTTGCCAAATCATGTATGAATCAAAGTATACGTAAAGGGTACTATTACTTGAGAAAACAATATATTTAATAGTAATTAAAATAAATATTTATATGGATATAACTAATTGATGTTTGTCCAATGACATTTGTTTCATCTCTATTAGATGTCATCTATAATTATTATGAACTATTAAATAAATAAAAATAAAATATAACAAAATTATTATTTTAATAGGAAGTAAATATATATTAATGATGAAATTATATGAATTGAACTAATTAAATATATCTAAATCATAGTGATGTAAAGGTCACACCGACTTAGCAAAAGAATTTCATAGTAATATAACTAAATTAAGACAAAGCATTTTAGAAAACAACATAAATTGTACAAGAATTTGCAATCCATTATAGTATACTAGGAATATCAAGCGTAACATCATTATTCATTGAATAAGGTATGAATCAAAATATTTTATAAATTAAGCCAACTATGGAAAAGAGAGTTGAAAAAAAATATAAAAATAAATATTTAGTTGGATGAAGCTGATCAAGATGAATCCAATCTATTTTGTCACACTTTGATGAGACCTCATTTAAAAAAATTACAAATTATAAAATTGAAGAAATGTAACACAACAGAATCCAAATGATGTAAATTTGACATAAGAGGACCATTTAAGTTTAATGGTATTTTAACTAAACTAAAAGAAAAAACATTAAAGACATGAGATAAATTATAATAAAAAGATGAATTGCAACATAGTTAATGGATCAAGTACAATGTCCATGATCATTATATTAGGTACAAATTCAAATTTTTTTAAAGTATGCCAAAATCATAGAAATTAAAAAATTGAAGTTATAAAAATAACTTTTTAATTAGATCAAGGCAGCCCGTAAAAGTCTAATGACACTTATTTTATCTTAAATGCACATAAAATATAATTTCATCAAATTTCAAAGAAAAATATGTATAAATAAAAAGGTACACTTTAAAAATAATGAAATAAAAGGTAAAGTTGAAATAAGTTCATTCGAAGCATTATAACTTATCCAAATAAAAATAATGTAAAAATCTCAGAAAATAAAATGTTCAGAAAAATAGTCTATTATTTAATGGGTGGAGCTCATCCAAACAGTTGCAACGGCATTTGTTTTGTATCGATTTCATCTTGTTTGGAAATACTACGAATTACCAATTAAAATATGCATAAATAATTTTTTTTTACTTTAATGTAAAGAAAGAATATACTATGATAGAAATGAGATAAATTGAAATAATTTAACATAACTAAATTAAGTGATGTAAAGATCACATGAGCAAAGAATTAGAGTTTGATAGTGTTGTAGCTAAGTCAAAGTGCAGCACTTTTATAAAAAAGATAAATTGCGTGGGAATACTACATTCTAAGCTATTAAGGAGATTGAGTAAAAGATTCACGATTCTCATATTAGGAAAAAATAACAATATCTTATATAACATTCAAAGTGCCAAGAAAATTAAATTTTTTAAAAGGTAAAAAATGAATATTTAAATTGATAGAGCTATTTAAGATGAGTCTAGCAAAATTTTATTCATCTCTGTTAGACCTTGTTTGGATTTATGAAAAATGTCCAAAATGAAAAAAACATAAATAATAACTTATTATTTCATATCATTTTTAGAAGCACACAAAAATATAACCAAGTCTAAATAAAAAACTTGAATTAATGAGATAAATAGTATGAGAATATCATATTCTTTGATACTAAGGTGATCGAGTGTAACATTCTTAATTATGAAATTAGGTAGGAATTGAAATTTCCTATAAAGAATGTTGAAACCAAAGAAAATAAACCATTTTAAAAAAATAAAAATGAAAATTTACATGGTATAGCAATTTGAGATGAGTCCAACAGCACTTGCATCTTCTCAATTGAAACTCATTTTGTAAATAAAATATACCAATGAAAAGAGGCATAAATGAAAATGAAGTATTGTATATAAGTTAGAAAATTTATGGTGAAGCTAAAAGGAGAAAAATTGAAGTAATATAACATAATTAAATAAAAGAGACGAAAAAGTTGCATAAGAAGAAATTTATACTTACATAGTAACAAAAAAAAATGAAAATAGATAATTTCAGGAAATATGTTAATTTTGCAAGAAATTTTTTTCCCACATGTTAAGGAGATAGACATAACAACTTTGATTACAAAATTAGGTATCAATCAAAATATGTTATTAAATATGTTAAAACACTAAAAAGATTAAATATTTATAAACATTAAAGTGAATCTTTTACCAGATATAATTTATCGAGAAAAGTCCAAGGACATTAATTTCATCAACATTAGATTTCATTTAGAATTGTTACATATTATGAAATTAAAAAAGCTTAAATAATAATAAATTATTATTTAATATTAGAAAATATAAATAATAATTAAAAATTAGATAAATTAAATAATGTGATATAACCAAAACATAGTAACATAGATGTCACATGATAGAAGAATTAACATTTCATAGCAATATAAAGAATCAAAGTTCAATAGTTAAAGAAATGTCATAAATTATACGAGAAAGATGCATTCCAACATAGTGTATGGGTTGACTATAATATCCTTGATCACCAAAAGAGTTATTAATTGAAACATCTTGTATAGAATTATAAAACAACAGAAAAAAAAAGTAGAAAAATATAAAAAATAAATATTTAATTATATTGAGCATGAAAGTTAAACACCTTTTGTCTCATCTTAATTGGACCTTTACTAGAATATTTGCAAATTTAAAATTTTAAAAAAACATGAATAATAAAATCATTATTTCAGTTTTAAGTATACATAAATTGAAGCTAAAATAAGATATATTAAAGCATTAAAATACAAATAAGTCGAAATAATGCAAAAGTCAAATTAGATGAGATTTAGAGTTGGTAAAAAATATAACCAAATGAAAAGAAAAAGTTGAAGAAACGATATAAATTGCATGCAGAAGTTACATTTAAAGATATTAGGGAGACCAAGAATAATATCCTAAATCATCAAATCAGGGACAAATGAGAATGTTTAATAAAGGATATCAACACTCTAAGGAATAACTTATTTCAAAAAATATTAAAATAAATATTTAATTGGTTAAAATTCATCGAGATGTGTTTAAAAATGTTTTTTCTTCTCCATCAAACCTCATTTGAAATTACTATAAATTATCAAAACAATTAAATATAAATATTAACAAATTATTATTTAAATATGAAAAAAATAATATATACTAAAGCTAAAATGAGATAGATTAACATGATATAATATAACAAAATAAAATAAAAGTAAAGATCACATGAGAGAAGATTTAGATTAAAAAAATATAATCATATCAAATTAAAACTTCTAAAGTAAAAGAAAAATTGTTTATTAAAATTGTATTCCACTATATTAAGAATTTTGAGAATAACATGTAAGATCATCAAATCATCAACAAATCAAGGAATTTTATAGAGTGTGTCAACACCTTAGAAAGTAAAATTTTTTAAATTAAAAAAAGTGTTATGAATACAATATAGCCTGTTGAGATCACTCTAATGGGGTTCTATAAATCTCCACTTGACCTATTTGAGAATTATTACAAATTAGCAAAAAAACTAAACATAAATAATAAAAAATTATTATTGCAATATTAAATATATTTATAATAAAGGGAAGTGAGAAAAATAGATGCAATGTAATATAACCAAATAAAAGTAACTTAAAGGCAAAGTAAATGATTGTTTGGCTCGATGGAGCTCCTTTAGAGTGTTCCAATGTGTTTGTTTCATATCTATAAGACTTGGTATAGAATTATTGTGAATAAAGAAAAGCAAATTAGCCTAAAAAATAATAAAGTAACATTTTAAAATTAAGTTTATGGATATTAAGATCAAGATGTGATAAGTCAGAGAAACTTAATTACCCAATTTAAACTAATGTAATGGCCACAAAAATTAGAGTTTCATCGTAATGTATTGAAGATAAAGCGAAAACTTTAAAGATGAGATAAATTATATAAGAAACCTACATTCAAAGGTACCAAAGGGATAAATCATGATTTATGCACCTATTAAATTAGGTTTAAATAAAAATATTTTATAAAACAAACAAAAAGCTAAGAAACCAAAAATATTTAAATATTTCAAAAATAAATTTAATTTTTTAGGGATCATTAAGATGAGATCAAAGACATTTCTTTCATCTCGAATAAACCTAGGTTTGAATTATTATGAACTACCAAATTAAATATCCATAAATAAAATGTAATATTACTTTAATATTAAGTAAATTAGTGTTAACGGTAAAGAAAAATAAATTGAAGCAAAGTAATATAACCAAATCAATAACATGTATTGGTCGAATGATTGAAGATTTAGAATCTCCAAGAAAAATAACTAAGTTGAAGAGAAAAATTTGAAGAAATCACAAATTTTGAGGGAAAGTTTTATTTTAGTATACTAAGGAGTGTAAGTGTAATATCTTTTATCATCAAAATAGCATCGAGTCATAATATCTAATAAAGTATATAAAACATTTCAAAAAATATTTAAAATATAAAATTTTTTTATTTAGTTAGATGGAGCTCATCAAAACAAGTGCAACAACATTTATTTCAACTTGATGATATCTTTTTTAGAATTAATGCAAATTATTAAATTATATAACCATAATAATAGAAAATTATTATTTTTATGTTAAGAAATTATATGTAAAAGTCAAAGCCTAATAAATTAAAGAAATATCATATAAGCAAATCAAAAAAATGAAAACACTATAAGATAAAAGATTTATTGTTCATTGTAATATATCCAAACCTAATAGTAACAATTGAATAAATGACATAATTTGTGTGAGAAATTTGCATTCAAAGATAATAAGGATGTCAAGGATACCAAATTCAATAATCAAATCAAGTACAAATCAAAATGTTTCATAAACAATGCAAAAGATTACGAAAATAAATTATTTAAAAATATAATAATGAATATTTCAATTGATAAAGCTTATTGAGATGACTCAAATGATTTTTATTTCATCTCGATTAGACATCATTTAGACTAAATATAAATTAAAAATATAGATTAATGTATATAGTAAGAAATTAATCCTTTAAAGTTATATAAGTAAAAATTAAAGCTAAAATGGTATAAATTGAAGTAAAATGTTACAACTAAATCAAAGTCATATAAACATCTCAAGAGAATAGAATTATAGTTACATACCTATATAACCAAATCAAAATAATGCTTTTTAGACTAGACATAAATAATAAAAAAAAGTTGTATTTCATGATACCTCAAACATAATTTCTTACATTCTAATCAACAAATTTAGTGCAAATCCAGATGACTCTTAAAGATAAAATGAAGCAATATAATATAAGGAAATCAAAGTAATATAAAGTCAGATACAAAGAAAATTAGAGTTTCATTGAAATATAACATAATGTAAATGAAATATTTAAAGAAATGAGATAAATTGTATGTTAAACTTCCATTTGGAGATACTATGGAGATTTGCTGTAAATCTTTGGGCATCAAATAATGTAGAAGTCTGATATTTGATAAGGCATGAAACAATCTTTGAAAATAAGATATTTAAAAATATATAAAAAAATAATATTTAATTTGATAGAGTTTAATTAAATGATTGTAATGATATTTGTTTTTTTAGTTCAATCCTCATTATGAATTACCACAATTTACCAATATAAATAAGAACAAATAATAAAAACATTATTTTAATATTAAATAAACAAATGCTAAGTTAAAATGAGCTTAGTTGAAGAATTCTGATAAAACTAAGTTAAGGTAACGTAAAATAAGATGAGTCATGATTTAGAGTTATATAGTAGCATAACTATCTCAAAGTGAAGTATTTCAAGAAAAAAAATAAATTATATGGTAGAGTTCCATTCAAAGCTATTAAGAAGAATGAGTAATGTCCTTGACCATAAAATCATGAAGGCATCAAAATATTTCGTAAAGCATGCTGGCACTCTAGAAAATAAAAAACTTGAAAAATATAGAAAAAATAATTAATAGGATAAAGATTGTCGAGATGAGTCTGAGGACACTTATTTCAATTTGATTGAACCTCAGTTGGAATAACTATGAATTATAAAGTTAAATGAGCATAAATAACCTTAAATTATCTTTTTAATGTTAAGCAGATGTATATCAAAATTGAAAGAAGATGAAGAAAAAATATATAATATAACCAAATCAAAGTAATGTAAGGATCAAATAAATGGAAAATTAGAGTTTCATTATATTTTAACAATATCTACATGATGTATTTCACGAATGTGTAAATTATATAGGAACATTGTATTCCAAGTTACTAAGTGCATCAACTATAACAATCTTAATTGTCAAATAAATTATAAATAAAAATATTTCACAAGCATTGTCAACATCTTAAAAAATTCATTTTTAAATAAAATGATCTTGTCGAGATGAGTCCAATGATGCCTATTTCATCCAGTCATTCCTCACTAGGAATTAATGCAAATTATAAACAAAATATTCAAAAGTAAAAATAATTATTATTTTAGTAACTAAATTTAAAAATAATTAATATTAAAAAATTTAAATATCAAAAAGAGAAGATTTAGTTTCATAGTAATATAATCAAATTAAAAGAAAAGGTTTCATAGAAAAAGATAAATTGTTTGAGAAAGTTGTATTACAGAATGTTAAGGCAATCAAGTGTAATGATTTAAACCGTTAAATAAGGCATGAGATAAAATATCTCGTAAAGCTTACAAAAAATATATAAAATGAATTATATTTTTATTTATATATAAGTAAATATTCAGTTGGATAATGCATATTTAGACAAGTCCAATGACATTTGCTTTGACTCAATCAAACCCCATTTGGAAAATGTGGAATTTCTAAGATAAATGAGCTAACATAACCATAAATTACTATTTGCATACTTTGCAAATGTAGATTGATACCAAAGTATGATAAATGTAAACAATATAATATAACGAAATCAAAGCAATGTAGAGACCACACAAAATGCAATTTAAAGTAACATAGTAATATAACTAGAAGAAAGCATTACATTTATAGAAAAGAGATAATTATGTGAGAAAAATACGTTCTAAGACACCGAGGATAATGAATGTAGCAACCATGATCATCTAATATGGTGCAAGTCAAGATGTCTCATAAAGCACATCGTAACACTAGTAAAATAAATTATTTAAAAATATAAAAAATAATATCTGAAGTAGATAGAGCTTAATAAGACAAGTAGAGTGATATTTGTTTTTCTACATTACGCTTCATTTAGAATTATAGTAAATTGTTAAATTAGTTATCCATAAATAAATAATGTTAAATTATTGTTTAATATTAACTCAATTTTTACTAAAGTTGAAATACGATAAATTGAGGTAATGTAATATAACTTAACCATAATGATGTAAGGGTCACATGAGTGGAGAACTATATTTTAATAAAAATATAATCAAATCAAAGCAATAAGTTTGAGGAAATCACATAAAGTTTATGGGAATGATGCATCCTTATTTACTAAGCCAGTCAAGTGTGACATCATTGAGTGTTTTATATGCTACAAATTATAATTTCTCACAAATAATTTTAAAAATATTGAAATTAAATTATTTTAAAATAAAAAAAATATTTAATTTGATTGAGCATATTGATACAAGTGTAATGAAATTTTGTGTCACCTTAATTAGACCTCATTGGGGTAATTAAGAATTATAAATTTAAACAATAATAAATAATAATAATAAGTAGTTTATTTAAAATTAAAAATATATTAAAATGATGCAAATTTCACAAAAATGGATGTTTACAGTTAATAAGAAATATAACAAGACCAAAAAATCTTTTTGAAAAAATGGGATAAAATGTTTGACAAAGTTGCATTACAAGATGCAACAAAGATTTAGTGTAATATCCTCGATTGTCAAAATTAAGTATATATCAAAATACCATGTAAAGCATGTCAACACCTTCGAAAATGAAATATTGTCATATAAAATTGAATATTTATTTGATTGGACTCATGGAAATGAGCCAAATGACATTTTTTTGAAATGCTTGTGACCTCATTTTGAATTATTAAGAATTATGACATTACTTAAACATAAAAATATAATAAGTAGTTAATTTATATTAATTAAATACATTTTAAAGCAATTTAATGGAATAAATCAAAGAGATGCAAAGTTCACATGAGAGGAGAATTAAAGTTTTGTGATAGTACAACCAGATAAAAATTAAAAATACGATGAAATGAGAAAATGTCATAATAATATTGACCTCCAAAATACTAAGGAGATTGAGCGTAACATCATCAATCACTAAATCAACAAGAATTCAAAATATCTCATAAAGTATGTCAAAACTATAACAAATAAAATATTTTAAAATATAAAATCGAATATATAGTTTGTTGGAGTTCATCTAGAGAGGTCGGCAATGTTTATTTCATCTCAATAGAGCCTTATCAGAATTTTTTTTAATTATAAACTTAAATAACCGCACATACTAAAAAATTAATTTGAAATATTAAATAAATATATAATATGATTGAAATAAGGTAAATTAAATCAATTAATATACTCTATTCAAAGCAATGTGAAGGTCACATGAGAGAAAATTATAGTCTCATTCTAATTTAACTAAAAGAAAGAAAATAATTGTAGAAATTAGATAAGTTGTATCATAAAGCTATGTGACATGATACTATGGAGATTAGTTGACATCCTTGATGACCAGATACAGATAGTAATACTCATAAAATGTAGTAAAACCTTTAAAAATAAAATATTTAAAATCTAAAATTATATATCTAATTGGAGATATCATATTAAGATGAGTCCAAAAATATTTTTAATGATCACCAGGACATATATTAAGTAATTTGAAATTACATAAATAAATAGAGATAAATAAATAAAAAAATGCTATTTAAATATCAAGCAAATATACATTATAGCAAAAATGATATAAATTGAAACAGTAGCATAACTAATCAAAATGTTTTAAACATCACATAAAAAGAGATTAGAGTGAATAAGTACTATAATAAACTTAAAGAAAAAATTTGAAGAAGAGAGAAAAATTGTTGAAGAAAATTGCATTCCATGATTATAAGATCGTGCATAACATGCACAAAGGTATAATATTGTACAATTGAGAAGTCTTATAAATCATACTAAAAACTTATAAAATTAAATATTTAAAAATATAAAAAAAATTTAAATTACATAGAGCTTGACAGGTCAACCACAATAAGATTTGTTTCAGCTTAATGGAACCTCTTTTGGAATTGTTACGAATAACAAAATTATTTAGACATAAATAAAAAAATTATTATTTTCACATTAAGTAAATATATATTTATTCATAAAATAGAGATAAAAAGAATTATTGCAATATTACCAAGAAAATAAATTAAATTGTTATAAGAGAAGAGAATTAGAGTGTCATTGTAATATAAGAAAATAAAAAAATTAGAAAAGTGATAAACTATTCAGGAATGTTCAACTCCATGATATTAAAAGGATTGAGTATAACAACTTTGATAGTGAAGTAAGAAAGCAATTAAAATGTCAAATAAATAATGCCAAAACCCTAGTAAATAAAATATTTATAAAGAGTAAAGGAATATTTTATTTGATAAAGCTTGTTTAAATGAGTCCAACAATTTTTATTTCATCTCGATAAATCTAATTTTGTCATTACTATGAATTAAAGAAATCAAATAAATGCATATAGTTGTAAATTATTATTTTAATAATAAGTAGATTTATAATACGACTAAAATAAGATAAATTAAAGATATTTAATTTACCCAAGTAGAAGCAATATGAAGGCCACTTTCGAGAAGAATTACGATTTCATAGTAATGTAGCCAAATCAAAGAAAAATGTTATAAAAATAAGATAAATTGTACTAGAAAGCTCGATTCCAAGATACTATAGAGAACGAGTGTAACCTGATTATCGAATTTTTCACAAATTAAAATATCTCATAGAAAAGGCAAAGTTTAATGAAAATAACATTTTTTGAAAATAAAGGTTGCACATCTAATTGAATACATCTTTTCAAAATGAGTCATACAATAGATGAGTAGTCTCGATAAGACCTCATTTTGATTTACTATAAATTATGAATGTAAATAAGCATAAATAACAATAAATTATTTTTTATAAATTAAATAAATATTAAAAATTTAAATGAGATAAATCGAAACAATGGAATATAATGAAATACAACACATGTAAAGGTCACATGGGATGGGATTTAGAGTTACATTATGATACAATCAATTAAAAGCAAAACATTTCAAAAAGAAATGAGATAAATTATAACATAACGTTGTATTCGGAGTTACTAAGGAGATCGAAGGTAACATTTTCGATCATTAACTATGATACAAAAGAAAATATCTTGAAAACCATGTAAAAAAGTTAATAAAAAAATAATAAAATGAATATTTTTTTTTGAATAAAGTAGGTTGGGATTAGTCCATCTACTTTTTCTCTTGATCGGTGGTTGGTTTGAGCATGTACAAATTATTGAATTAAAGGAACATAAATGATAATATATTATTATCTTAATGTTGAGAAAATATATTTTAAAGTTCAAACGAGATAAATTGAGGTAATTTAGTATAATAAATCCAAGTATTGTAAAGTTCAAGTGAGAGGAGATTTAGAGAAAAAAATAATATAATCCAATGAAACTAATACATTTGTAAAAGGGAGATAAAGTACATGGCAATTACATTGTAAGTTTAATATAAGATCATGGAAAATTATCGAAACTATGAAATGAGATAAGATTAAAATATTTTTTAAAGTATTGTAACTTTGGAAATAAAATATTTAAAAAGTATAAAAATAAATTTTTTATTTGATAAAGCTCAACAAGATGACTATAATGACTTTGTTTTGTCTCCATTTCTTTAACATTTAATTAATAAGAACATTAGAATTAATCAAACATAAATAAAAATAAAAACTTTATTTAATATAAAGTAAATTAATATTGAAGGCAAAAAAAGTTAAATTGAAACAATATAGTACAATCAACTCAAAGCATTATTAGAATCACTAAAGGGGACAATTAGAGTTTTATAGTAATATAAAAAATCAAAGAAAAAGGTATTTGGAAATGAGATAAATTACATGGGAATATTTAATTCTAATATAATAAGGAGATTGTGTATAACATCCTTGATCATCAAATCATGTTCAAATCAAATTTATTCTGTAAAGAGTGCAAAACCAAAAAAATAATATATAAAAATATAAAATGTAATATTTAGTTAGATGGTGCACTTCATCTCTATCAGACCATGTTTGGAATTATCATGAATTACCAAGTTAAATACGTAAAAATGATAATAAATAAGTTTTATATGAATTATATATATAATAAGACTTATACGAGTAAAAGTTCTGCAAATTTATATGCCCAAATCAAAAGATATATTGGTTACATGATAGAAGAATTACTCTTTCATAGCAATATAACTCTGTCAAATTAAAAGCTTTGGAGAAATGTGACAAACTATATAAGACAGCCATAATGCAAAAAACTAAGTAGACTAAGTATGACTTCCTCAATCATTAAGTTTGGTATGAATCAAATTTTATCTTTAATCATCCAAAAAATACAAAAAGATATTTAAAAATATAAAGTTGAATATTTCATTGAATATAGCTTGTCAAGATAAGTTCAATGATGTTAATTTCATCTTAATTAGACCTCATTTCAAATTACTAAGAATTATCAAGTTAAATATGTAAAAATAAAAATAAATAACTTCTAATCTTAATTAAATAAGTATTAAAGAAAACAATTAGATAAATTTATTGTACTATAGCAAAATTAATAACATTCAGATGTCACCCATGAATAGGTTTAGAGTTACATAGTAATATAGCCAAGTTAAAGTAAAATAATGAGGATTTGAGATAAATTATGCTAGAAAGCTATATTAGAAGATATAAAAAGAGAGCAAGTGTAGCATACTTGATCATCAAAGAATGTATAAATTGAAAAATCTTTCATAGAAATAAAACACTATATAAAGTTAAATAATTAAAACAATTTATAAAAATTAATATTTTCATACATATACCTCATTGAAATGAGTCCAAGGATATTATTCTATCTTGATATATCATTTTTAGAATAATTATAAATTACTAAGGTAAATAAGCAAGAATAATAAAAAATTATAATTTTAGTAATAAGCAAATATATCTTAACACTAAAATGAGATAACTTGAAAGAACATATTATAACTAAATCAAAATAACAAAGATCATGTGAGAGGACCATTAGGGTCCACATATTAATATAAAAATATAAAAGAAGTTTTTTTTTAAATTGAGATGATATTTATGGAAAGCATGAATTCCAAGAAACTAAAGAGATCAAGTGTAACAACCCCAATCATAAAATAAAGTGCAAATTAAAATAGCTTCCAAAGCATGATAAAATCTTAGAAAACAAAAAAAATTAAAAATATCAAAAATGAATATCTAAATTGAATAGATTTCTTCAAGAAGGGTCAACTAACATTTGTTTTATCTCCATTATTGCTTTTATGGAATTACTATGAATTGACAAATTAAATATACATAATAAAAAGTAAATAACTACTTTAATATTAATTATATACATATATATATATATGTATAAATATATTAAATCGAAGATGCAACATTTTAAAAGTATAATATAAGTAAAAAAATTATGTTTGCCACATCAGAGTAGAGTTTTTCTTTAAAAGTATAAAAATAAATTTTAATTTGTTAGAGTATATTAAGATGAGTTAAATGACATTTAATTCATCTTGATTAAAAATTCTTTTGAGTTATTTGGAATTACAAATTTAAAAAAGTATAAATAATAATAAATTATTATTTTAATATTAAGTTATAAATATTAAATGTAATATGTTAAATTTAAACAATGTAATATTGCACAATCAATAACATCCAAATTTCACATGAGATGAGATTTATTAATACATAGTAATATAATATAATCAAACTTAAAACTTTAAAAAACTCAGATTATTTATTTGATAAAGTTGCATTGTAGCATACTAAGAACATTGAGTATAACATCCATAATTATAAAATCAAGTACAAATCAACATATCTTACAAAGAATGCCAAAACTATATAGTATGATATATTTAAGAGATATAAAAAAATATGTTTAATTATATAGTGTACATTAAAATTAATCCAATGAGAATTGTTATGCTTTGATCTAACCTCATTTGGAATGACTATAAGTTACTAAAATAAATAAGCATAAAAAATCATAATTTTTTTTAAAATAAATAAATATTGATAATAAAATAACATAAATTTAAGAGATATAACATAACCAAATCAAAGTGATATGAATGTCACATGAGAGTAGAATAAGAGTTAATAACAAATTCAACAAAATAAAAGAAAAAAAATGAAGAATAAGATAAATAACTAGAGAAAGCTATAATGTATGATTCTAAGAAGATTGATTGTATTATCCTCAATCTTCAAATTAAATATAAATAAAAATACCTTATAAAGCATGTAAAAACATTAAAGAATAAATCTTTAAAAATATAAAAAATAAATATTTGTAACAATTGCCATCGAGATATGTATTATCATGCTTGTTCATCTCTGTTGTACCTCACCTAGAATTATTATGAATTACATAATTAATTAAAAATAATAAAATACTATTTCAATAATAAATAAATTTATTTTAAATCATAAATGAAAAACTTAAAGTAATGTAAAATAATAAGCTAAGGTTATGTAAATATCACATGAAAGGTGAATTAGACTTTCATGAAAATATAACGAAATTGAAGAAAAAAAATTTCATAAGAGATTAATTGTATGAGATTGTCAAATTTTAACTATTAAAGAGATTAAGTGTAACATCTTTAATTGTTAAATTAGGTACAAATAAAATTTTCTTACAAAATTGAAAAAATCATAAAAAATAAAATACTTTTAAAAATAAAAAAATATTTATTGGCTGGATGTCACCAAAATGAGACTATAAGCACTTACTTTGTCATGATCATGCCTTGTTTGGAACAAATGTGAATCACCAAACTAAGAAAGTATACGTAAAACAAAATTATTAGTTTTATTTTATGTAGATATACATTAAAATTCCCTGGAACTAAATTAATGAAATATAATATACCTAATTTAATGGCATGTCATCATCACACAAGAGAAGAATTAGAATTTCGTCGTAATATATCAAAATGAAATAAAACTATTTATAGAAAATGAGATAACTAAAACAAAAATGCTGTATTATTAGATACACTGATGATTGGGTGTAACATCCTCATTCAACAAACTATGTAGGAAAAGAAATGTCTCATAAAGCTTGAAAAAACTCATGAAGTTAAAACATTTAAAAAATATAAAATTTAATTTTAAATTGTACAAAACATGTCAACATGGTCTAGCGAAGTTTTTTTTCCCAAATTAGGTCTCATTTTGAATTACTATAAATTAACAAAGAAAATAAGCATAAATAATTATTGAAGAAAAAATGTGGTAAATAAGAGATGTATATTATGGCCAAATCAAATAAACATAAAGGACACATAGGATGAAATTTAGACTTACATAACAGTATAACCAAATCATAAGAAAAAGTGTGATTAAAAAAATAAATTGTATAGGAAAGTTGCATTCCAAGATGCTAAACAGATCAAGTGTAACATCCTCATTCACCAAATCAAGTACGAATAAAAATACCTTGTAAAGCATGGTAAAAACAAAATAAAAATATTTTTTAAAATTAAAAAAAGAATACTTATTTTCATACAACTCATTGAGACAAGTCCAAGAAAGTTTCTTTTGTCACATCCAAACATTATTTTGAAATACTATGAATTTAAAAATTAAAAAAATAAATAATAAATTATTACTATTTTGAAATCAAATAAATAAATATAAAAGTTGAAATGATATGACTTGAAGTAATGTAATGTAATAAATTCAAACATATGTAATGGTCGTTGAAAGGAGATTTAGAGGAACATTGTCATGCAACAAAATCAAACCCAAGGATTTGAAGAAACTAGATACATTAATCGAGAAATTTCTAATCCAAGATACTTGGGAGTCATGTCTAACATACTTGATTATTAAATAAAGTATCTAAATAAAATATAAACCATGCCAAAAAAATAAAAATATTTACATTTATAAAAATGAATTTTTAATTTGATAGAATATATCAGGCAAAATCCAATTATGTTTTGGTAATCTAAATTGGAACTCATTTTGAATAACTACAAATTTCCAAAAAAATATGAATAAATAGTAATCAATTATTATTTTCAATACTAAGAAAATAAATTTTTATGTTCAAGCAAAATAAATTGAACTTATGTAATACACAAAAAAAATCAATCAAATGGTCACACGAGGGAAGATTTTTATTTAAAAGTAATTAACCAAAATCAAAGCAATTATTTTGAACAAATAAGGTATGTTGCATGGAAAGTGGCATTCCAAGAGTCTAAAGAAGATGTTGCGTTAAATCATCAAATTATATACAAATAAAAATATCATACAAAGCATGTTAACACCATCAAAAATAAAATATTTAAATATTTTAAATTGAATTTTTAGTCAGATAGAGCTAGTTGAAGCAATGACAACAACATTTGTCTAATTTCCATCACATTCTATTTGGAGTTATTATGAATTAAAAAAGTAACCAAACACAAATAATAATTAATATTTTTTTAATCAATTACAATTTTTTAAAGATCAATAGAGATATCTTGTAGCTATATATTATAACTGTATGAGGCAATGTAAAGGTACAAGAGAGTAGAATTATAATTTCATTGTAAAATAAGTAGATATAGTGAAACAACAACAATTGTTAAATCAACTATGAATACAAATGGCTCATAAAAAGTACAAACAATGAAAAATAAATATTTAATTTAATGAAAATCATTAGGATGAGTCCAACGACATTATTTTCATCTCAACTAAGCAATGTTTGGAATTACTTTGAATTTAAAAATAAAAAAGCATACATTTTAATAAATTATTATTGTAATAATAAGTAAATATATATTAATACAAAAATGATATAAATTAAAGTAATTCAATATACATAATTCAATGCATTATAAATGTATAGATGTGGAAAATTAAAATTTCACAGTAAAACAAAAGATTTTAAAAAATTGTACAAATAAGATGAAGTTTTTAAGAAAGTTGTATTCCAAGGTAATTTGTCGATCGAGTGTAATATTTTTAATTATTAAATTAGGTATGAATCAAAATATCTTATAAAGAGTGCCTTAGGAAATTAAAATAAAGTCTTTAAGAAATATAAATTAAATATTTAGTTGAATACGTGTCATTTAGATGGGCCCCATGATATTTGTTTTGAATTAAACAAATCTCATTATGTTTTTTTGTAAATTACCAAAGTAAATAAGTAAAAAACTATTAAATTATCCTTTGAATATTAACAAAAATATTAAAATAAAAATATTATAAAGAAAAGTAACGTAGTATAACCAAGTCAGACACAACTAAATGTCACGGGAGATGAGATTCATAGTTACATTGCAATATAAAAAATGAGAGAGAGAAATTTGTAGAAAAAAGAAAAATTGTATGATAAAGTTCTCCACCAAGGTATTAAGGAGATCAAGTGTAACATCCTTAATGATGCAATAAGGTATGAGTAAAAATATCTTATAAAATAAGAAAAACAGATAATTAAAAATATTAAAAAATATATTAAAATTATCAAAATAAATATTTATTTTGATAGAGCTCGTTAAGATGAATAAAAAAACTTTTTTGATATCGTTCAAAACTCATTTTGAGAAAACATTAATTAAAAAAAAATAGGCATAAATAATAATAAAGTATCATCTTAATAACAAGTAAATAGATATATTATAGTTGAAATGAGTTAAATTACAGTAATGTACTACAACAAATAAAAGTGACTAAAAGGTCACCTTAGAAGATATGTAAAGTTAACAAGTAAAATAACCAAATCAAGTCAAAACATTTGCGAAAAAGTGATAAATATTATATGAAAATTGTGATCATAGATTGCAAGAAGGTCTAATGCAGTATCATTGACTATCACATCTAGTTTGAATCAAAATGAATTGTAGAGCATACAAACACCTTTGAAAATAATCTTTTTTAAATAATAAGAAATGAAACTTTAATTGAGTGGTACTCTAAAATACGACAAAAATGATATTTGTTTCATCACCATTAAAGCTCGTTTGGAAAGTTTACAAATTACCAAAGTAATTAAACAAAATTAATAATTAATCATTATTTTAATATTATGTTGATATATCTTAAAGCTAAAGTTAGATAAATTGAAATAATATAATACAACAAAACTATAGTGATGTAAATGTTATAAGAGAGAAGATTTAGAGCTTCATAGAAATATAAGAAAATCGAAGCTAACAATTTGAAGAATTGAGATAAATTGCATTGGAACATTTAATTTCAAGTTCATTTGGGGATTGAGTGTAAAAATGTCAATCATTAAATTATGCACAAAATAAAATGCCTTGTAAAGAGTGCTAAAATGATCAAAATTAAAAATATTTAAAATTTTTAAAAAAAAATTAATTAGATAGTGCCCATGAAGTAGTTCATTGACTTTTGTTTCATCTTAATGAAGCCTCATATTTTATTTTTAAGAAATAAAAAAATAAATGAGCATAAATAATGATAAGTTATTATTTTATTGATAAGTTAAATAATTACTAAATCTATAAAGATAAAAAATTAAAGCAATATAATGTAAGCAAATCAAGAACATTTGATGGTAGCGCGAGAGATAAAGTTTATCAAAATATTGCATTCTAATAAACCCAAGAGAATGAGTGTAACATTATGATCATCAAATTAAGTAAGAAATTTAATGTCAAATTAAGAAGGAATACCAAAATATCAAGCAAAAACGTTTTTCAATTACAAAATTAATATTAAATTAAATTGATAGAGCTTGTTCAAACAATTGTTGTCACCTTTATTCGATTTGATCGATCCTTATTTCAATGTATAGCAAAACCCAAAGTCAAGTAAAATTAAATAATAATAATAAATCAATTTTTTAATATTTAATATATATATATATATATATATATATATATATATATATATATATATATATATATATATATATCTGTGTTTGTGTGTGTATAATTGATAAAATGAGAGAAGTAAAAGCAATATAATATAAAAACCCAAGCAATGTGAAGGCCCTATGAGGGCTATTTAGAGTATCATTATAGTACACGAAAATTTAAGTGAAAACTTGAAACAATGACATAAATTATATGACCAAGTTAGTCTCCATGATAGTAAGGATGTCAAGTGTAACAAACTCAATAGAAAAATCATATATAAATCAAAAAAATTGGTAAGTTTACAAAAATTCTTGAAAAAATATTTAAACAAATGAAAATGAATAGTTTACTTAATAGAGCTCAAGAAGATGAGTCCAAAGGTGTATGTTGGTTCTTGATCAAACCTATTTTAGAAAACTTCACATTACCAAAGTAAATAAAGATAAATCATAATAAATTATAATTTTAATGTAAAGCAAATATATATTAAATGGGAAATGTGATATATGGAAGAAATATAATGTAACCAAATCAATGTGATGTAAATGCAATATGACAAGACATTTAGTGTTACATTTCAATATAAAAAATCAAGGTAAAGCATTTGATAAAATGATATAAACTATATGCGAAAGTTATATTCCCCGATACAATGGAGATTGGGTATAATATTCTTTATCAATAAGTTAGATATGAACAAAATGTCTCCTAAAGTATGCAAAAAAAAAAAATATTTTAAAATATTAAATTTAATATTTAATTACATAAAGCTCATCAATATACTCCAATAATATTTGTTTTGTCAAGGTGAGACCTTGTATAGAATTATAATGAATTAAAAATTAAAAATCATCAAAAGAATATTTTTATAACATTAAGTTAACATACATATCAAAGTGAAAATGAGAATATTTAAATCAATGTAATATATTAAAAGAAAACTGACATGAAGGACTCAAAAAAAGAGAATTAAGGTATTAGTATAGCATATCTAAATCAAAGTGATACATTTACAGAAATGATATAAATTACACAGAATGTTGCATTCCAAGATAGAAAGGAGATCAAGTGTAACATCTTTAATATTCAAATTTGCTGCAAATCAAGATATTTCATAAAGCCTATCAAACCTTTTTAATATAAAACATTTTAAATTATTAAAATGACTATTTGAGATAGTCTTAATTTTTTTAACAATTGATCATATATCAATTAGAATAAATTATTGCTTTATTAAGATGAAAACATATTTTAAAATTTAAATAAGATAAATTTAAGTAATCAAATATAACCAAGTCAAAACAAAATAATTAATGGAATGAGATAAAATGTCTAGGAAACTTAATTTCCTTGACACTTAGAAAAATAAATATAACATCCTAGATCATCAAATTAGTATAAATCAAAATTACATATAAAATATGCCAAAATAGTTGACAATGAGATATGAAAAAATATAAAAAATGTTTTTGATAGTCACCGATATGACTCCGCTAACTTTTGTTTGTTCTCCATTTGACCTCATTGGAATTATTATGAATTTAAAAGTTGATTAATTATAAATAAAGATAAATTATTTTTTAACATTAAGAAAAAAATATTAAATATGAAACAAGATTAATATAAAAAATATACCATAACCAAACAATGCAATGTAAAGGTCACGTGAGAGGAGAATTATCAATTCATTATAATATATGAAAATTTAATAGAACAATTTTAACATATAATATATATTTTATGAGAAATTAGCATTCCAAGGTACAGAAGATTTCTAGTAGAAATTTCTAGATAAGAAAAACATGTGTTAAATTGTATCATAAAGACTACGAAAATCTTATAAAATAGGTTAAAAAATGTTAAAAAAATTATTTAGATAGAAATTGTTGAGCCAAGTCCAACAACAATAGCCACATCCAATCGAGCATTGTTAAGAATTACTATGAATTACAAAAGAAAATAATTATAAATAATAATAAATTGTTTTTTATGTAAATATATATTAAAGCTAAAATGAGTTAAATTGAAGCAACTTAATATAACTAAATCAAAGTGAATTAAATGCAAAAAAGATGGGACATTTATAATATCATAGCACTATAACCAAATCGAGACAATCATTTAATGAAAGGGGATTAAATGTATGAAAAAGTTGAAATTCCAACATACTAAAATGAGAAAGTTTAATATTCTTGATAATCAAATAGGATAGAATTCAAAATATCATGTAAGTCATTTCAAAACTATTGAATATAAAAAAATTTAAAAATATGAAAATGAATGATTAATTCAATAGAGCTTATTGACACATGTTCAAAAACATTTGCTTCATCTCAATAAGTCCTCATTTAGAATTACTTGAAATTACTAAATTTAATTAAATAAATAAAAATAAAATATTATTTTAATATTAAGTAAAAATTAAACTTGAAATTAGAAACATTTATGAATGTAAGACAACTAATTTAAACAATCATAAAGGCCACATAAGAGAAGATTTAGAGTTACAAAGTAATATAAAAAAATTACAGTAAAAAACTTGAAGAGATGAACTAGATTGGTAGGAATGTTGGATTCAAAGATACTAAGAAAATTGAGTGTAACATCCTCAATCATTAAATCAGGTAGAAAAATATGATTATTAAAAACTTACAATATGAGCTTTTCCTTGGCTTTCACCTCAAACAAACTAGCTTTTCCTGCTTCAACATAACCCAAGATTTTGTGATCTCAAGCCCTGCTCAGTTCTTTTACAAGTTCAAACAAAACTCAAGCTTTTACAAATGTTTTCTACACAACTTAAAAGAAAAAGAAAACTATTGTAAGGAGAAGAACTTTTGATAAAACTATTCAATTTCTTACATAATTTTATGAATAGAGCAAGAAATAATGAGCTCAAAATTATGAAGAGAAGAAAGCAAACTACTAAGTGTTAGGATTAGTTGGAAGAGATTGGAATTTAATCTAACACTATGCTGTAGTAAGGTATCAATGGATTATATAAAAGTAGGCATCATGTAATGCTCCTTTTTGATATCAAAATTTTGTTCATTTTTATTAGTCATTTCATTCCTAATAGCTAGAATTTTGTAGAAAACATTTGATCATATTTGTTAAAAAGTAAAAAAAAGTAATTTTGTAAGCTTGATTCAAATAGCTTGCAAAATTCTTCTTAATGGCTTTTGCATTGACACAATTTACTACGATGGAATTAGCCACTAGATAGGATCAACAAGACCTTTTTGGATCCAATTGGAGATGATCTTATTCGTTAGATCAACAAATGTAAAAATGAAAGAATTATGTATGGTTGGATCATGGAGGATTAGATTTGGGCTATCTGATCATGTCGTATTAGATCTTCATCATATCATTTATTAATTATGAAGGAGGTAATCATCTCAACCATAAAATTTAAATTGAAGAGGTATGAGCTACTTAATCCAAGGAAAGGTTAATTGATAAAGTAGAAAGAAAGCTAGTTGTCCATAAAATTGGATGAGGTTTTGGTCATCCAATAAGTGCATAGAACCATCACTTACAAAAATATGAATTCTTGGTCATCCAATCAATGATTGGATTGTGAGACTTCATGCATGCTTTTGCATAAAGTTGTTTGACTTAGAAAAACATTTAATTCCCACATGACAATATATTAAAAGTGGTTTTACCTTTGTACATATACAATGTGAGCTGAAATGGAGTCTTACTCCTTCATTTGTGCTTGGAATTTTATCTCCTTGGCCACTTGATTCTAACATGTTTAGCATATGTGAGCCTTGCACAATTTTTCGAGTTTTTGCTGTCTCAATCCTTCCCTTACCTTATGTTGTATGGGTCCATGACTACACCTTGACCACGATTGGGCTTGAACCTACACAGTTCCTATTGTCTCTTGACTTGATGCTTCCAAAGCCAACGTGAGCTTGAAAAACTTGAGTGCTTTGCACTTGGGTCAGAATTAGGTACATGTTTAACATAACTATATATATATATATATATATAAATATATATATATATATATATATATATATATATATATATATGAAAATAGAATTATTTTTACTTAACTTCATTCTGCAAATTTAACTAAAATTAAATTCAAAAAATGAATAAGTGAGATTTAATAGAGGAAATGATTTGGTAAGTGAAAAATTGAACCATAAATGCATCCAAAAAAATGGAAATGTTGCAATAATTTTGATTATAAAGTTTGCTGTGAGGTTCTTACAAGTAGAAAGATGTGTCGTGTGATTAAAAGTCAATAAACTAATATTCTATTTCATAAAAAAGAAAATATTTTAAAATTTAATGTGCATTTCTTCAATCTTTGAAGCTTACTAAATTGTCCAAGTTTCTTTGAAGGCCAATAATTTTCCATCTTCAATACTCCATGTCGCATTCTTCAAAATTAACCTGATGCACCTTAAACAAAACTATTTAAACAAAATGCCAAATAATTATGGCTTGACAATTGCAACACAAAGTTAACCTAGTGCATTTAATAGAGAGATATATGTTATTATTTTTAAACATGTTCTTTTTAAGGCAAGAGATATTAATGTCTTATTAATTGAATTTAAAAAATTAAATTTTTAATTTGGATCTGTGATTAAGACATAAAAGTATGTCTTTGTTATTAGTAGCATTCTGCAATTGAGAACATTAATGATCTCATGATTTCACAAATAATTTGAGAATTGTTGTGTATTTTTTCTTCCATGGTCCTTTAACCACAAATAATTGAAATTTAGCAAAAAGTTTAAGCATACATGCTTGCTAATTAGGATATCTTGAAATGAAGATGTCAAAAGAACAATCCATGTAGAAGTGAATGCAAAGTTCTCATGAAAATTATGTTATGGAAATATTTAAATCAAAAGTATTAAAGAATATCAGTGCTTTATGTTATTTGGCAAGACTTCATGCCATGTGGTTTGCATTCTTATAAGTTTCTTTAGAATACTATTACTCCAAAAATGCTAAAGGAAATCATGGTTAAGAATGATGTGCTTCAAATTTGAAACATGAAAACTACGATACAATATGGACATTGATTCATAACCTTGATTTCTTGACTAAAAAATTAGTAGAAGATTTTTTGTTCTCAATTGACGTAGTCAAGGCTATGAACATTACGTTAACACTTGAAAATAATAGTCGAGCCCTATGTGTTCTCCTAGCCAAATTTTTTCTTTACTAAGGTATTCATGGGAAGCTTTTGACATTTCTCTATTAAGTTATATGAGAAACACATTTGTGCCCCTTTCTAAATCTAAATGGCTTCTAAGTTGAGCATAGCCCTTTGTTTTTATGCAATTCTTGGAAGGCTAAAGTTTTAATCCATGAAAGATGGCTATGTTTGTTAGTGTCATTATTTGATGGCATGAAGGAATTGGTTTTCACTAGAAGTACTTAAGAATATGGATAAAAGTTGATTATTTGATATTGTTATTATCATATTACTGATTCTTAGTTCAACTTAAGAAAAACTTGATTTCTTCAGTAATCCAGTATGATGATGAGCTACATATGAAAGGCTTAGTTAATATAAGAAATTGGGTGTATTGCTAGTTAAGTTTTTTCATAGACCTATGTAAGGTAAGCCTTTCTTTGGGGTACACTAATAAATTGGTTTATATTGAGGATATTATTACTAGAAGGTCCTATGGATAGACATATGTTATTAGTACTTGGTGAGCCTTTTATGGTTGTGAATGATAAGGCCATTAGATATTGAAGGGCTTTCTAAACCCCTTTGATGAATGTTGAAGGGCTCAAGTTATTCCTTAGAAATATGCAAGGCTTCATAAAAGACTTAATTATGTTTGTAATGTTGGCCAAACCCACAACTTTATTTCATTTTTTGGTTGAAATCATAAGTAGAAAAGAATAGTCTCTTAGACATTTCGCTAAAACTCTAGATGGTTATTTGGACAATTTGTGTAGCCCTTGGGAGGCCTTTAAGAAAGGTGCAATGGCTTATGTTTACCTATGGGATTTGGGAGTTTCTAGGAAACTTATGTGAAGCCATGTTTGGTTGGTGTAGTAAAAACTTTGATATTATGCCTAAGTTTGAAGTCCAAAGATGTGGACCCAAATTAAAACTTAACAAATAACCTAGAAAAGCAACAAAATAATATAATGCATATTAAATAACATTATATCATATACTAGCTATAGGATTGATGTTTAATTTGATTATGGTATAGGGATTGGAGGGACCCTAATTTGGTCATATACTTGATTGTACCCCAGATTGTTGACTTAATTTTAGAAGAACCCAAGTTAATCAAAAGAGTTTATTTATAGTTGAAAGGAAACCTTATGTTACCCAAGTAATACATTATACTATATATAAGTAATTTAGGGCTTGCTGAGGCCATAGGTACTTCATTTATTTTTGAGAAAACAATAATAATTCCTAAATATTATTAAATAAAGGGTTGAATGATGCTAATAGGCCATGAAATTTTTCCTAATTAAACTAAAAATTTTCATAAAATGGACCCCAGATTATGAAACTTAAATAAAAGATATGCATGTAAGCTATTGCTACTCGATTCACAAGGAGGTGACCATTTTGCAAGATTTATTAAACATGAAGAAGGAGAGTTATGTTCATCATAAGAGGCTTTAAGTTTACATGAGTAACACTTAGACATTCAATCTTGTAGGGAATAGTTGCACATTTAGTCCCTTAGGGATTAGATGACCTTCTAAGATATATGTCAAGTAGTGCATTTAGTTATTGAGGACTCTTAAATCCTATAGGGTTAGCCAATGGTATTGTTATTACCCATTATGGAATGCTAGCTCATGTGATGAAACATGAGTACAAGGTCTTGTTATGAGTTTATTGAGTATAGAAGGGGTAGTGTATTGTTTGTGGATCACCTTACATCATTTTTTTAACATCAAAATACAAAAAGGTCTTGAAGAACATAACATTAGCCATTCCCTAATGTCTAGCAACCAATCCATAACAATAGCAGCCTTCATATAGGCCTTCCTTAAGACACCCACATCACTTGGATCACCATTTAGGATTTCATAATATGGTCTAACAGCCTAATAAATGTAACTTATGTTCTTACCCAATTAACCATATGAAGCCAAAGGTTTATCCAACATTACAAAAATAATTAACTCCTTGTCAAAGTATTATACATCCCTAATGACTAACCTGAGCTTTCCAAACTTCTTCCAAGATTTTTACTAAGAGTTTTACTACCATAATGTATTATCCATTACATGCGCAATGGCTCACCAATTGATATTGATTCAATCAATTTGCAAGACCATCAATTAGCAATTTCTTCAGCATAAACAAAATCTGCAACTTAACCTAAAGCTAAGCATACCTTACATATGTTTATCTAAATTCATAACAAGCATTTTTTCCATTTCTAATGCTAACCAATCCTTAAAAAGTTATAATTGAACAAGTATTCAGTAATAAAATCTTAACAAAATTTATCATACCAAGTTTATCATAGCCTTAACTCTTCGAAACAAACCTAAACTTCTTTTGAGGACAAAAATAAAGTCATTCCATGCTTTTTGACTAGATAGTGAGGGAAACATTAACCTTAGAAGTTGTATATTTTCACTTAAGAGCTTAAGCTAATGCCTCAGATGCTTTAACCAAATCACACCTCAAGCTTCCCAAGAATATCCTAGGTAAGAGGGTATTTGGACAAGAGAATTTCATAGGTTTGGTAAACTTTAGAAGTGTCATCCTAAAGTTCGTTGTCTAAGCTAGGTCTAAATTTGTAAAAGAAAATTTTACCGATTTCTTAGAATGGACTTAGAATTATAAGTGTATGTCATAAATTTGTTATGGTACTCTTGTTGGAAACATAAATTCACCATCCTTAAGCTGAGATATCGTATGACTCATATAGATTACAGCATAACAAAATTTGCTTGTGAGCAATGAATTTAATTTTCACATAGGATGATGTCTCTATTCTAGTAACTTAGCAAATTAAGGTATGAGCTTGTAAATAAATTTTCAAAAAGTACGAAGTCTTCATAATAATAAGAATTATCTTCATTCATAATTTTTTTATTGTTAAGGATTTTTAAAATATAATTTCAAAATGAACAAGGAATTAACATGTACATGGTTTGGACTATGGCTACCAAGGATTCACTTTAGATAAATCAACAAGCTTACATGTTTGAAATTTAAACAAAATCACTACCATTCATAGGTAATTAACTGTGCTACTAAATAATGCTGGAATTCTGACGTTCATATAAGCACATGATGTCCTTATTGACCTTGACTTTATAATGCTTTCAATAATAAACCAAAATTATCATGCCTTAGGTAAGAAATTTTGAAAAACATGAATCAATGCTTCCATGTTAAAAAAACTCTCTTTGTTTGCATATTCCGAATGTCAACAACTAATTCCTAATGAATATGCTCTTAAGCATAGTTATGCATAGTCATGTTTCATTTGAGTGATAAATGTTTACAAAAAATGAGATTCTAAATTAAAAGTTTTAATTTACATGTACACTAATAAAGAATCTCTAGTTTAGCATGCATATAATAATGTTATTCTATCCTACATTCCTAGGTATGGTTATATCAGAGATTATACTTTGTTTATTAATAATTTGCAACGAGATTAATAAAGAGGAGTTGAATACATGCTCAAGTAAAATCCTCCAAGTCATAGGTCACAAAAAGTGGTTTACTTAGTAGGAATATCTTGAAAAGTCATAGCATACCTTTTTGAGTTAGTGGAACTTAATAGACGTGATGGATAATCCCATATACTTCCAAAACATCAAAGTTCAAAAATTTGAATTTATCAAATAAGCACAAAATTTCACAAAATATATAATTGGACATGTCCTAATTAAATTTCTTTAGCATTCTTAAATCAAGAAACTTGATGAAGTGTCTAACATATGTTAATACATTATTGATTACAATTATTCACATACAACTTTATAAAATTACTAATTCGTTTCAATTAGAAATTATCTACATTTTGCATCTATAATCCTAAGGTTCAACCTACCTTGTTATCTAAGGACTTCTCTTAGGATAAACCTTTTCTCTTTCAAGTCTTGGGATCATTCTTCATCTTCTCGGTCATGGATAGATCTTGTTTGTCCTAGCTTCTCTTGATTGGTCTCCTTGCTCCCTTATATGACTAGATATTCTTAAAACTTAATAAAGAAACATATTAACACTTAAATACTCTTAATTGAACACTATTAAATCTATGGATTTACTAAAAAAATTTGTGAGGGTCTTCTAGGCTAGTTAAGCCAAGCATCTTGTATATAAATAACTACAAATCTATAATCTATCTCAATAAGATCCAAAGTTCTGATTGGATTATACTAATTAGATTATCCAAAATCACAATTTAATCACCGCAATCAAAGTTGTTTCCAACAATTTGAAATTAGACACCTTGACACTGAAGGTTGTGATCAAAAGTAACTCATCACAAGACTCACTTTATCCAACATCTTTATATCGCACTAATACCATACCTATATCATAATATATGTTGATCCAAATCACCTTTGACTGCATAAAACTTTTTTTGAATATAAAACTATGATCAACTATGTTTACATGTATGATAAAATATAAGTACATATTTCTCATCTCATATTTAGAAGATCCTTTGGTGTGATAGAATTTTGAACTGGTTACACTTATATAATATTACTGACTATACTATACAACCATTGCTGACATAGCACCCAAGTTATCAAACATAGATCATTTTCCTTCCCTTAATCTCATGCATATATAATACAAAATCTCATTCCTATATGATCATAGTATTTACTTAAATTGACCATTGAATTCCATATTAATGCCCTTATATTTTTCTTTGATTAACACAACACAATAATTAAATTATCTTGTACCCATTCACAATTTCCATTATCTCATAGTACCTCTTATTAAATGATATGTTGTTGTTCTATTAAGCAATGGTAATTATTTACCTTGGTTGCATCAAATTCTTTTGATGTTAATGATCATCACATCATGAAATAACACAATAGTGATGTCACACTAACACAAACTAAATCTACTTCACACTTGCATGCTTATTACTTTTGTTAACAAACCATATAGCACAATTAACCAATATTTTATGGCAAAATATTACAATCAGGTGCACTTTCAAGTTTCCTAACCATCTTACCATATGATTCTCATGAGAAAGTACAAAAACTAATAACCTAACATAGTTAATCGAAATGGTAAAAAGCATTAACTAGGAAAATGAAAGAAATATCATATATTAGTTCTCCAAAGAAGAATTCTAGAATGTCTCTTATTAGGACCACCATGATTTAAGGTGAAAGAGTTGTGTGGTTTTGTTGGAATGTCTCTTATTAGGTCCACCATATTTTAAGGTAAAAGAGTTGTGTGGTTTTGATGTAGGATGATTTGCTAAAACTTATTTAGCTCAAAAAAATTAAATACTTAGGTTCATTTAATATATCAATATAAGAGCATACCTATACTATTTTTAATTTAGAATTGAAAATCCTAAGACCATTGGGTAAGTAAAAGCTTTTTTGCAAAACCAAGGACTTGCATTGTTTTTTAAGGTAAGGGATCACAACTTAATGAAAACACTATTATATTAATTGACACTCCATGTAGTCATGATGATTGTGAAGTAGTGAGGTACACCCATAAGCAATGTTTTTACAACGCCAAACAAAAAAATCAGATGATCACATGCAAAAATGACAAAGTTGGGCAAGACATTTAATTTTTTAAAAGTTAAAAAAAGTGGTTAAGAACTTCCCTAGTGACTTAATGCTCTTTGTGGATATTAGATAAATGGGATGAGCCTCTCTCTTGCAATTCTCAGAAAACAGTTGAATCACATCGCATATTAATCATTCATGATATTCACATACCAAACAAATTTTATCATAACCCTTCATTACTTCATTCATAGCTACAAGTTTTATAACATCGTTAGTATTCCTATTTATAGAGGCCTTAAGGATACAATAATAATTTATTAGCTTAAGAATATAAAAGAATACTTTGGAATTTACATATTTTAAATATGTGAAGGAAATTTGAAAATTCCAAAAGTCACCACAAATTATAAAGAAATGCATTAAATTCTACAAAAAAATCCTTAAAAATCTAAAACATTTAATTATTATTATTATTATAGTTGATAAATTTGACTGTACATTTCGATCGATAATATAATTTGTAATGAGGAGGTGAGCCATGCAATCAGTGGGTGTAGGGGAGAGGCACGTGACACCTTGGCTCTAGTTTTCTAGTTGTTGTGGGTTAGAGTGAAGAATGTTTTTTGACTTGTCAAGCGTGCCAATAATTTAAGGCTATGCATGTTGAAAGCTTAGGATGGGTTGAGTGGATTAATGACTTCAAAGGGTTAGTGAAGTTTTAGTGAGGTTGCGTAGGTGACATCATTAACCACTGATGGTTGTGAAAATGTCATTGAAGGATAGTAGAAATGATCCAAAACTCAATTTTAAGCCTTATTGAAGTCATTTTCATCCACCTACATTAGTAGAGTTATAAGGCGACTAAACAGACATCCTCTAGCAAATTTATAGCTAAAACATCTTCAAAGCTACCAATTGACCTTTGAATTACTTAAACTAAGGTGTAGATTTAAATAACTTAACATACTAATAAAAAACTTAAATGGAAAATAAATAGGGATTAATTACAATTAACCCTAACAAACGTAATGATAGTAAAGATTAATGTGAAGTAGAGTTAATGTTGGCATGACTACATGCCTAAATAAGATTACTATGACTCCTAATGAAACATTTGTGCATTGTATGTGATGCTATTACATCATCCATCCCAAATGGGAAAGAGATCAATATCTTAGAGCTAAGGAAAATTCTCTGATATTCTTCTAACATCCTGTGTTTTTGTTGTGAAGCTCCTCCATGGCAATCAAAACATTATTCGAGGTGAGATGGAGTCACCAACATATGAAAAGTCTTTGTTGTTCTTAATCCTATGTGAAACTATTTGATTACTTAAGATTTTCTCCACTTGATCTCTCAAAAAACTACAATGGGCTAATTGTAATGGTAGGACTGATTTGCTCGATAATGTTGGTGAAGATTCAAAAGACTCACTAGGTAATGAGTGTGGTTATGTACATAGTAAGGAATCACAAATATTAATGGTAATGCATACATCATAATCTTTGGTTAAATCAAAATCATAGACATTGATACCTAATTTTTTTTATAATTTTAAATGTTCTTGTACCATAGGTATGTAATTTTATAAGGGTTTTTCTTAGAATTGACTCCTACCATGTGTCAAGTGTAATTAACTCCTACCATGATAAAGTTATAAGTGACTAATTGGAAATAGAGTCAATTTTGACACGGCTACAAGTCTGATTAAAACTAGTACATCTTTAGGTGAAATGTTTATCTTATGTATGGGAAAAAACGGTTTATTTTAATGTAAGTCAAGTTATTAGACTCGTCGGGTCTTTCTTTAATGTTAATTTTCATGGCTTTCAAATAATCTGAAGCATTTTGAAGATTGTTTCACTTTTTACCAGAAGTAGTCTTCAATTGTATACAAAATTGTTGAGCTAAATTTGTTGTTATATAATTGCTATTGCATCATGGTTTTTAGAAGCTCATTGTTTGCTCTCACTATTGTAGCCATGACTCCACATCATCTATGACATTGTTAACCAAAAAGGTAATCATTTTTAAAATAGGCACACACTTTTAGCGAAGACAATTTATAGTTATGGATAACAACATCTATGTGAGAAGCACAAATTTTAATAGTTCCATTAAGTGTAACAATCAATTTATCCCGTATCCCTTTAATTGTATTTTTAATGTGTAACTTAAGATAATCAATAGGTTTTATGCTCCAATTATCTGATAAAAATTTATTTTAATTCTGTTACGATGATCAATAATTGAATCAGTTTATGAAATGGATTTTATAGAAGATTATCATATATTGTTTCAATTGGTCAAACATAACTATCTCAAAATTAAATTTGAAATCCGATAATTGATCAAAATCTAAAAGTGGACCATTGTCATGTCCTAGAAATAAAATGGTATTTTGTTTATCAGTTATTATTCAATGGTGGATTGATCTTAAATCATAAATGTATGAGTAGAAAAGTTTGTTCATTCAGAATCTCTCTTAGATGCTAGGCCATTACAATCCTTGCTCTAATACCACATGTTTGGCATTGAAGAACACAAGAAGATGGTCAATTTTTTGTATAAAACATTTTAAAAATTAGAACATCTAAAAGCAATCATGTTTTAAATCGCAACAACAAATATTTACCCAAATTGTAATAATAGGTGATAATCGAAAAAAATTCATAAAAGAAATTTTACTTAGAAATTATTTTGTGGATTGAGCCAATGGGCCTTATCAACCCTTAATCTATTTGGATTTTTTTCCAAGTGTTTCCTTTCAATCTTTTGCCAATGCTTGTAGAGAAATCATAAGAATTTGTTCCAATCGATAAAGCGTAAGAAACAATCTCTTCTCAAAGTCTTTTCAAGGGTGAAACTCTTACCATCATGAGTTTCATTTAAATCTAAAAAACTAACTTTCCTTGAGGTTTTCAAAACTCAAACCCATCAACTTTCTAAATTATTTTATGGTGCAAATTCAACCTATTAGAGCTTGCAAAAAAAAAGAAAACTCTTAGTCATCTTTTCAGAGTAGAGTCACTAATTTATCTAATTTGATAATTTCTTGCTTAATCACACCTAAGAATTCAACAAATTATTTTAATAAAACTACCATATATAACAAAATGCATATACCCATCAATGTACTTGCCAACTGATTCATTCACTTCACTGACTTGACATTAAATCTTGGAGCAATGTTCAACCAATTTGACGATCATGCTCAAAAAATCCCACTAAAATTTCCTTGTCTCCATACCAACTAGCAAAAAACTCTGTTTAGATACTCATTCACCCCAAGCTATATGACCCACCAACATGCAATGGCTTGCATATGACACAAAAAAGCCTACAAATGTGCTATATATGCTAGAATGCAAAGATTGTCTTATGACTCATGGATATCCAATACCATAATCCATAATATAAAAGCCATAAATATCCAATCTAAAATAAAATCCTCAACAATACTTGAACCTAGAATATATTATAATTATCATAATGCTAAATCACTCAAACAGCAATCAAGTACCCCATAATATTCACAACTGAAAATAATCAATAAAAATAGAAAAATAGCTTATTAAAATAAATAGATAAAAATAGAAATGTCATCCAAAAGATCAAAAAACTCTAATGCTTAAAACTTGAGCAATTAAGTAACTCTTAACAACTTGTTTTTACATAAGTATATTGGGTAGTGTGCTTGGGAGTTTCGTAAGGAATCCTAGAGTTATATTGTAAAACTAAAAAGAAATAGTAAGGTTATATATATATATATATATATATATATATATATATATATATATATATATATATATATATATATATCTATAATAAGTAATGGAAAGAATCAATATCAAGTATAAAATCTCATTAGTTGTGTCTTTATCTAGTGAATTAAATTGATGCTTCAATTTTGATGCTAAAAGATAAAAGAAAAGTGTTCCACAAACAATGCAATACTCCTTCGATACTCAATGAACTCAAAACAAGACCATGCATTTTTGTCTCATCACATTAGTTAGAACTCAACAATTGGTAATGTCAATCACATGCACTAACGCTATAGTGATCTAAGCATCCTTAGTAATTGCATGCAGTCCGTAACATATATCTGAGAACATCATCTAATCCCAAAGTGACTAAATGTGCAACTTTTTGTTATCACATTGAACTTACAAATGGCACTCAGGCAATCTTAAAGCCTCTTACGATTGATCTAACTCTCTTATTGTTGCAACAAATCATGCAGAATGGCTACATCCTTATCAATGTAGTAGCAATATCTAACTTGCAAATCTTTTTTTAAGGTTCACAATCTAGGGTCCATTTTATCAAAATTTTTATTTTAATTAAGACAAATTCCATGGGTTATTAGCATTAATCTATCATTTATTTATTGATATTTAATCATTATTGTTGTTTGTTAAAAAAAAAATCAAGTACCTAACGTCTCATCAAACCCTCAATTAGCTAACTATGGTACAATGAATTACCTAGACATCATAATATTTTGTTTAAAATCATAAAGTCAAACAAATAGGGACCAATAAATTACTTCCATGGTTTCCTTTAAAGAATAATATACTATTTTGAATAACTAAAATTCTTGAAACTTTAAGTCAACTATCTGTGGTACAATTATACATGGCAAAATAAGGGTTTCCTCTAAATCCTATATCATAATCGAATGCAATATCAATCATATAGTTAGTACTTGATCTAATGTTATTTAATGTGCTTCTTATTATTTCATTAACTATCTAGACTATCATTTATGTTTTTATTTGGCTCCAAATCTTTGGATCTTAAAATTAAGAACAATATCTTAGTCATTATTACATCAACCATGGGTTTGCATAAGCTTCATGGTAACTCTAAAATCTTGTAGGTAAACCTATGACATTAAACTTTTTCAAAGGCCTCCCTTGGGCCAAACACGTTCCCCAAGTAGCCATTCACAGTTTTAACCCAATGTCTATGAAACTAATCTTCACCACTAATGATCTTAGCCAAAAAATAAATCAAGCCAATGGTTTGGACAATATTACAAATATAATTCTATCCATGGAGAAGCCTTGCATAACTCTAAGGCTTAACACTTCACTATCTAATGGCACTATCATTCATAACCATAGAAAGCTCACCAAGAGTTAATAACATTTTTCTAACAATAGGACCTTCTAGTGGTGACAACCTTAATAAAAAAAAGAAATCAATGGTCTATCCAAAAGGAAAACTTATCTTCTATATGTTTATGAGAAAATCTTAACTAATGATATACCCACTTTCTTATGCTAACTAAGCTTTTCATATGTCAGACATCATGTTATAGATTAACTAAGAACCTAAAGTCCTTTTAAACTTGAACTTGGGTCAGCCATATCAAAATAACAATATCTAATAATCTAATTTAATTCATATCCTTTAGTTCTTCTACTGAAAAGCCTATCCTTCATGCCAACAAATAATGACCCAAACCGATGTAACCATTTTCATGGATTAAAACTAAGCCCTTGTAAGCTTTACATTAAAAACAAAGTGCTATGTTCACCATAAAAGCCAATTTGATTTACAAAATTACAAAATGTGTCTCTCATATCACTTAATAGAGACATGTCAAAAGCTTCCCATGAACAAGTTAAAGAAAAACCTTGGTTGCAAGAATTCTTTGCATTTTGCTGCTATTATGAAGTGTTAACATAATGTTCATAGCCTGCTCTAAGTCATTTGAGCACACAAAATATTCCAATGATTTTTCAATCAAGAAATCATGGTTGTGAATAAATATCCCAATGGTACCACAATTCATATGTTCAAACTTGAAACACATTAAACTTAATCAAGATAAGATCTTGTATTTATTGATTAATACTGTTCTAAAGCAACTTGTGAGAATGCAAACCATATAGCATGAAGACTTAGTAAATAACATGGATCACTCATAATTTTTAATACTTTTGATTTAAATATTTCCATAACATAATTTTTACATGAACTTCACATTCACTTCCACATGGATTGTTGCTTTGGAATCTTCATTTCAAAATAGACTAATCATCAAGCTTGCATGTTTAAAATTTGACTAAATTTCTATTATTTAATGTTAAAGGAGCATGGAAAAAACTTACACAAGAATTCTAAAATTACTTGTGTAATCATGACATCATTAAGGAGCTCAATTCTAGCATGCCTTTAATCATAATGTCATACTTTTACGTCTTAGATGTCGATCAAAATTAAAAATTTCTTTTTTTAATTAAATTTATTTGCAACTGATAGATCTTGATTTAAAAAACACATATTTAAAAATAATAACACTTATCTCTTTATTAATGCACTAGGTAACCATTGTATTGAATTTGTTAAGCCATAAATGTTTAGCATTTTATTAAGATAGGATTCTTTAGGGTTAATCAAGTTTAGTTTTGAAGAACATGACATTCACTATTGAAGATGGTAAATTAGTGATCTTTGAAGCAACTTGGATTGTTTAGTAAGCTTCAAAGAATGAAGAAAAACACTTTGCATTTGAAAATGTTTCTCATTTTTATGAAATAGAATGTTAGTTTGTTCATTATTTATTCTACAACACAACTCTCTACGTATATCAACTTCAAATCCAACTGACATCAAAATTATTATAACATTTGCTTGATTTAGGAGCCCTCTAGGATTCAATTTTCACCCTCTTAATCATTTCCTTTGTTAAATATGACTTATATTTTTTTAAAAATTTTTTTAGTTAAATTTGGAAAATGAAGTGAGTAAAAATAATTCAATTTTCATATGAATATACATAAAATATATATGTTTATGTTAAGCCTAACACCAAAGTATGGACCTAGTGCAAACTAGACAAGCTGATCAAGCTCATCTGGGCCACTTGTCAAGAAACAATTGAGACAAACTAGGTTCAAGCCCCATCACAAATAAGGGTGTGGTACATGACATTTTGTGAGGGAATGATCGAGCCAGGAAAAACTTGATAAAATGAGCAATTTGTCGAGTTTGATGCACATATGTTAAACCTGTAGGAATCAGGTGGCCAAGGAGACCAAATTTGAAGCACAAAATAAGAAAGCAAACTCCATCTTAGCTACATTATTTTATCATAGATTGTAGAAGCACTTTAATACCCTATTATGTGGGAATAAAATGTTTCCCAAGTCAAACACTCGATGCTAAACCATGCATGAAGTCATACAATACAATCTTTATCGGATGGCTGAGAGTTCATATTCTAGTAATATATGGTTCAAGGCACATATTGGACAATCAAAACCTCACTCAATTTTATGGACAATTATTGTTCTGTCTTCTTTATCAATTAACCTTTCCTTAGACTGGTTAGCTCATAGTTCTTAAATTTGAATTTTATGTTTGAGATCATTACCTCCTTTATTATTGATAAATAAAACGATTAAGATCTACTATGAGGTAATCACATAGCCCAATTCTAATCCATCACGATCAAACAATACATAATTCTAGCATTTTTACAATTCTTGATCTAACCGACGAGAACATATCTAATTTGATCCAATAGCTATACTTGATCTCATCTAATGTCTAACTCATTGGCAGTTAATTGTGCAATTACAAAGCCATTTAGAAGAACTCTGCAAGCTATTAGGAAATAGATCATAAAATTTGTTTTTTTAAACTTTTGACTACTATGATCAATGGGTTTATACAAAACTTTGGCCAATATGAATTAAATGATTATTGAACATGAAAAACATTTTGAGATCTTACTAGAGCACAACATAATATTATCCTTTTATATAATCCTTTGACAGCCTACTACAGCTTAGTGCTTGTTGAAATTCAAAACTCTTCCAACTAATTCCAACACATAATAGTTTGCTCTCTTTCCTTCATAATTTTGGTCTCATTATTTCTTTCTTTATTCATAAAAAATGTAAAAAATTGAATAGTTTTATTAAAAGTTCTTTTCCTTACTATAATTTTCTTCTTCTTTTACATTGTGCAGCACAACATTTGCATATTCCTAAGTCTAGTTTGATCTTGTTAAAGAATTGAGTAGGGCATAATTTTAAAACCCGTAGTTTAATTTCTTATCATTAGATACAGGCACACTCATTTGATTTCATTTGGTCTTAGAGTAGGTTTGAAACCAAATTATGAGTCAAATGATTTGAGTGAACTATACTATATGTTTTAGTCTTTTTTGTTAAGTTTACTTAATTTATAATTTTGTTGTACACTAATTTTAATTTTTGTCTCATATATTTGCATGCTTACAAAATGACTTATTTTTTTTAGTTTATATGTTCAATTAGGTTTTTTGTATGACTTCAATATGATTAATATGGATGTAACATTAAATGACGGTTTTTATTCACTATGTACACAAATATTTGAGGGTAAATTTTATTTATATTGAAAAAATAGCTCGACTGAGTCAACTAACATATAATTAATATGGATGTAACATTAAATGAAGGTTTTTATTCTCTATGTACACCAATATTTGAGGTTTTTTGTATGACTTCAATATGATTAATATGGATGTAACATTAAATGAAGGTTTTTATTCACTATGTACACCAATATTTGAGGGTAAATTTTATTTATATTGAAAAAATAGCTAGACTGAGTCAACTAACTTATAATTATCAGAAGTGATCAATAATACTTGTGATTTACCTTGGGATTCATGTAATAATCACATCAAATTAGTTGACAAACCTAGCAATGACAAAAGAAGAATGGCATAATTAAATGCTAGAGTACTCGACTACCTTCATTGTAGCAATTATCTTAGTGAATTTAATCTAGTTATGAAGTTGCATATCACACTTGAAGTTTAGAAGAAGTTAGAAGTAACTTATGAAGGTATTTCAAAAGTTAAAGTCACAAAAATAAATATTCTTAAACATGATTATAAGATCTTTATAGTGAAAAAGAACATGTTTATTCAATTTACAAACATTAATACTAGATTAACAAATTTTGGAGAAGTGTTTTTTGTAAAGCTTCTAAGAAAAGTGATAAGAATTCTACCCAAGGAGCATCATCCTCTTCACACAATAATAGAGGCAACTAAGGACATAAACAAGCTCACATTAGATGAGTTAGCGAGAGAATTAATGATGACAAAGTTTAAGATGAATAGAAGGTCCTAAGTGTAGGCTTTCATAAACAAGCCAATGATTGGAGCATAGAAACAATATTTATTAGCATTTAAAGCAAGCAAAAATGATTCATACACATTATCCATCACCTCCAAGGATTTGGAAGAATAGCTAAATTTTCATGCCAAAAATTTAGCTAAAAATTTGGCAAAATGTTATGTAAATAGGTATTCAAAATAGAAGAAAAAAGTGGAGAATAATGAGGCACCATGATGTTGTGAATGTGGCAAAAGTAGACTTGTTATATTAGAATGTCCACAAGTCAATGACACTGAAAGGAAGGATGAAAAAAAGAAGAAAATGAAGAAAAAGCGAGCTTTTCATACTACTAAGAATGCACATCAATAAGGAGGAAGGTATGGTTATGGTTTGTTTTATGGCAAAGGATGTTGAATCAACTACATCTAACGAAGAAGAAGACAAGAAGGTAAGTGGTTATTCTTTTGAAATTCTTGAGAACAATTACTTGGAGATTATTAGTGTTTTAAATTATTTAATACATACACAAAAAATTGAAAATATTATGAAAAAAAACTTCTAGATTTTTCATGAAAGAAATTAAGAAAAAAAATAATAATAGCATAAATTCTTGACTCCAAGAAAAAGCTTCCAAGATTATTGAGAATGCCTCCTAAAAAATAGAAATCACTAATTTAGAAATGAAGATTTAACATCTTAAACTCTAAAAAATTTCTAATGCTTCACTTATTTTTTTTCCTTAGCATTAATATATTTCTTCTTTCGAGCCTATGTATATTGTTTCAAATGTTAAATGTTTTTTCTAGAAAAGGCCATACTATGAAGGATTATCAAATCAAGAAAACAATTTTTAGTTCAAAATATGGTTTCAAATTAGAGATTAAGAATGACAATATGAATACACTTGTACTGAATGTTAGTGGTCAACCCAAGCTTAAATCATAAGGAATTTAGTGTATTTATAGGTTAGATGTAACTTACTTAGGAATATTTATCTAAGTAAGCATACTAGTTATAGAAATCAAAGTCACATTTTTTAGTTACTAAGGCAAAATTTACAATTTATATAGCCATACAAAGAGATATAAGGTTCTAGGAAACACTAGTAGACAATTCTAAGGAAACACTAAGCGACAATCCTAATCAAAATTTTTATGGATAACAAGTGGTTTAAGTAAATAGGAAACACTAGGAGACAATTCTAAGGAGTAGGATTAGGGGCCATTAGACTTGTCTTATGATATTCATGTCATAAAAATTTTAAATCATTTCAAATGGATGTTAGACAAGGATTTTTGAATATCATAATAGAAGAAGATTTGTATAAAGAACAACTCCATGTTTTGAGACCCATGCATAAGGTGATTATGTATAAAGTTAAAGATGACACTTTTTAGCACTAAGAAAGCATCTGTTGCATAGTATCACAAATTTAGTAATTTCTTGTTGATAAAAATTTTAGGAAAGAGAAATTGCATGCAATACCATTCCTAAAAATTCTATATGTTATTTTATGGATTGTACGAGTTTGTATTAATGAAATTATTTTTGGAAACTCAAATAAAATAAAGTGTAAAGAATTTAGTGAACTGATAGTAAGTGAGTTTGAGATAAGTATGTTGGGTGAGATAAATTTATTATTATGATTAGAAATTAAACAACTAAAAAAGAAGATATTTTTTTACAAACTAATTATTTAAAAGAATTGTTCAACAAATTTTGTTATCACCATATGAAACATAAGAATTATCTATTGAATTAATAAATCTATTTACATTTTCAGAAGAGTTAGGGAAATCCATTATCTAAAGACTTTATAGTGGTCTTATTGGATCCCTACCATATCTCATGGCTAGCAGACTAAAGATCTTCTTTTGTGTTTAATTATTTGCTAAAATCTAATAAAATCCTAAGGAAAATCATTTTCAGGTCGTTAATTTAATCTTCAAACATCTAGAAGGTATAAAAAACTTAGGATTATTGTACCCCAGAAATACTCTTGAACATGATCCTATAGGTCACAAAAATTGAGACATTGTAGGCTCTATGGTAGGTAAGAAAAGTATCTCAAGTGTATGTTAATTCCTAAGAAATTGTCTAGTCTCATGGAAAAGAAAGAAGTAATTTGCATAACCTTATTGACCATAAGGCCAATTATGTTGAATTCAAAAGTTGTAGTTTTCAAGTGCTATGGTTAAGACAAAAGCTTTAACATTATGGTCTAGATCTCTTATACATTTGCAATAAAATTAATAATAGAAGAACCATAGCCTAAGAAAAGAACCAAGTTCATCATTTTAGGGCACATAAATATAATATATCATGTTATTAGAGATCAAGTTGTTAAAGGCATTATTGAATTCGAATATGTTCCTGCCATGCAAAAATTTATAGTCATGTTGATTAAATCATTTCCAAAAATTAAACTTAAAATCATAAGGTGACAACCAAGTCTAAAGTAAACTTTGTTTTATTGTACCTTCATTATTATAGTACCAAAGGGGAACAATGATGATGGTTTAGATAAAATTTTAAATAATCAAGAAGTGAAGAGAACTACATAGTAGGAGAGAGAACATGTTCTTGATTTTTAATACATCTTATAATAAGATAATTATTAAATATATCCTTTTATTATTATATTTTTACCTAAACATTTATGTCTTGTTATCATCAAAAGGGAGATATTGTTAAATGTATGTTTCAAGCCATAAATATTTAGCATATTATACTAATCGGCTTGTTTGGTAGGAATTAGGTTTAGCTTTGAAGATCATGCTACACAATATCAAGTATGGTGAATTAGTGGCCTTCAACACACCTTTTAGTGTTCAATAAACTAAAAAGATTGAAGACATGCATATCAAATAAAAAGGTTTTCATTTTTCGTGAAATAAAATGTTAGCTTATTTACATTAAAATATAAGGAACATCTCTTCACCCATATTAATTTGAAATCCTACTTAAGCATTTGAATTATTCAATACATTTCTTGATTTGCAAAACATATTAGATTGCATGTTTTTGTTCAATTAATTCCCTCCTTTATTAAATCTTACGTATGCATTCTTGATAGATATAATTTTGGTTAAATAGAAAAAAATATTTGTCAAAAATTATTTTATTTTCTTAATTTATATATATATATATATATCTTAAGCTTAGTTAAAGTGCAATGCACTTGATCTGATAAAGCTTTAGTTGGCCAGAGAAGCCTCAAGTTAGGAGACCACTCGAACAAAGTAGGGTTGAACAATATCTTGGCTAGGCTGATGAAAACATGGATGTGCTAAACCCAATCAAGGTTAGTTATGAAAAATATCTTCTGTGTATCAGTTAACCTATCCTTGAATCCAATAGTTCAAAGCTTTCCTTTTTGAAACCATTGACAAAGATCATTTTAGCATCTACTATTAATGAATTCAATGGTCTATATATCATATGATGTACTGAAATGGCAAAATCTAATCCTATTTTATGCAACAATCCATAATTCTTTCATTATTATAATCATTGATGTGATAGACTAGACCTACTTCTAGTAGAGAAAAGGACTCCAATCAATCACACCTAACGACTAATTCCAAAGCTATTATTTGTGTCATTGTAGAAACTATTTGGAAGAATTTTTTAAGCTTTTTTGTAACATATTGTCAAATTACTTTTCCTTTACTTTCTAATAGCTATTATCAAACTTTTTATATAAAACTGTTATGAACGAAGGTGCTAATGAATGCTAACAAAATTTGATATGATATTCTATTGGTATATGATCATCAAACAACACATTATGGTTTATTACTACTAGAAGTTCAAAACTCTTCTTCGCTATGCCTCACACTACTAAACTTTAATTTTCTCAAGTCTCTTCATAATTCTGACTTTGTTGTGATGCACTTTATTTATTAAAAAGCATAAGAAGTATTTTTTATCAAAATTTTTTTATTATTGTATTGCTTTCATTTGGGGTTTGTCATCCAATTTTTATGAAAGGTTGAGCTTGGTTTGATCTAATTAAAAACAATTGAGTTTGAGTTGAGCTCACAAAAATTTGGGTTATATTTAACCCATAAAAGCTAATAATTTTGAGTTCAAAAGTAAAGAAAATTATGAAGTTATTCAATTGGACTCATCAAACCATAAGATTTTCTTTTCTTATGTCTTATTATTTGTTTGCTTCTTGCTCATACCACACTCTTTCTCCTCCTTTTCTTGGTTTGTGGTACAAGACAGAAGTATATGCTTGGTTTATAAGCTAATTAAGTGATGCATCTTATGTATAGATGAAAATAAGTCCTTCATCTATTCTAATAGGATTCATGACTTGTATTAGGCAATGCTAATAATATGGTCTCAATCCCTTAATCCTAATGTGAGCTCCTTTGTTGGAGTTGTTCCAAAATTTAGATATAAGGCACAGTAATTCCAATAGTTGCTATTAAAAGGAACTAAAATTAAAAAACTTGTTTATTATGTTCTCCATGTCATACTTGTACTCTAAAAATTTTTTACTATATGATGTACTAAATTTTCCCCAATTAACTATTTGTTCCATTGATTGTAACTATATCATTCTACCATTTTTCCATGATAATAAACTATGCACACATTTCTCTTGAAATAATTTAATGATTCTCTTGTGTGCAAACACACTTATCTTCATGATATTTACAAGCTAGTACTAATTGTGTTGTATGATACTCAACCAAAAAAACTTGAACCATTTTGCTACTTTTATTATTATTCTTTTATGATACATGCCTTCACACTTGTATGACCATATAATCACCTCCATTTTTTCATTAATGATCTTGCTTGCTCTTGTAATTAGTCGAGTTAACTAAGTGTCACAGTTTATCACATTTCTCTCCTTGTTATACTATATCGCATCTTATGTTCAACACCAATTTATTCTTTTCTATCAATATGGGATACAAATAGCAATATTTATCATGACAATATTATAGTTATATTATAACCCTATTGTACTACTATGACCAAAGTCTACTTAAATATGTTATTGATAATTTCAACTTGATTGGTATTGTTAGCGAATTGTACTGTAGGATTAACCAATATAATAGTGTGTAATATTTATTATATGGATTTCTTTGACATTTTTTAAAAAATGTACTATGTCACCTTCTACCATTATACTAAATGATTCTTCATAGAGGCACAATTGGGATTAAACTAGCTTACTTACCAACATTTACAAGAATTTAAGCATAAAAAAGAGAAATTAAAATATATTTGTTAACCAAATGAGAGGTGTACAAAGTTCATGATAAGTATTGAAAAATAAATGATTACAGAGTTTTCAACATAAAGAAGATGTGAAATGAATCTCAAATCATTGCATTGTAACACAAGTCTCCAACAATAATTGGAACTTTTAATCATGATATGAGGTTTTGGCTAAATGAAACAAGTAATTTTCATAACATATGGACCATTCATGTGTTTTGTTCTTATGGATTAAAGTCTTATTTACATTGAAAATGTTTTGTTAAGATCATCCTAAACTCAACGAATTAAAGTTGTATCATATCCAAGGATATTTACTCATCCATAAAAATGCTAATAAGAAAATTTATGTGCAAAAACTTTCAAAGAAAATCTTAATAAAATGGTAGTCATTCATTGTCATCAGATTCCTTATTAAGCAACATGTACCAGAAGGGTTATTCAGTTTACATATAGAAGTTAAGTGCAGTAGTCCATTGCATTTGTGTATGTTACTTCACACATTATCAACCTGAAAAAAGGCACAAAAGAAATTGTACATCATTATTTATTGATTATATTATCATCTCTATCTTTTTTTATTTACCATAAATTACTAAGCATAAATTGAATTACTAGTGAAAAGTTTCTCATAAACATTAAGTCAAAATTGATGTGGCATACATGAGCATTAAATTCATGATCACTTATGTATGCATTCTATGTACTTTTAAAATATGAATGATGTGCTATATAAGTAAAGGAAGCATACAATGCAACCAATCAAAATTCCAAATTTCATACTTTTTACTAAACTCCAAATTGTTAATGCTCAAAAGTCACTTTAAAGCACGATGTAAATGCTCACTTTTTGATGATTTTTTAAATGATGAATCCATAAATAACAAAACTTTGTGACATTGAAGTTTAGTTTTGTAAAAATCCTAATTCCTACAAGTGTTCGTAAGAAAGCTAGGATCATTAAAATATGACAATAAGAAAAAAGTACTCTTTGTTTAACAAGCAACATGAAATGAGTCTAAGATTGTATACTTGGATTAACAGAATCATATTTGCTAAATTACTCTATGAGAAGCATTACATTTAGCAAATCTTTGGGTTACAATGTGAGAGTTAGTATGCAAATTTCTTATACTAGTACAAATTTCATGGCCATACAGTTATGACCAAATTGGTTAGTAGTTAGCAAAGAAATATTTAGAACATCATATAATACAACATTAATTATAGTACTAATACAACATTTAAAATGGAACAAATCAATTTTTTAATATGACTTTCTTCTGATCATAGCCATTGGAATTGAAGTGTATAAGATCTAAGAAATGGAAACAACTTGGATAGAGTTGGCAAAGGGAAAATAAGTTTATGAGAAGCACTAACACTAGAATGCATGTGTCCTTAATAAAAAGATAAGGTGTTATATCATAACTATTCTAATAGTATATCCAATGATTTAAGAATTATTTTTTAGCTATATAAAGTCCTAAAAAGTAGTAGGGCAAGTTTGTTATCACCTTCTAGCATTGAGGTCATTTAAGATCACGTAGTTGACAAAAATCTAAAGAAAAGAAGCTAATCACATGGAAGGAAAAATGGGATCTTTAGCTTGCTTCAAGAAGGAGACAATATTGTCATTTTGCATAAGACTTTGTTTAGTTTCTATTGTATGCAACCCTTAGTTTACTATGAAAACCTAGAAGCATATTAGGATAATAACAACAGAGTATATACCCACAAAGCATGTAAATAGACTTTGTACTAAGATCCATTACTTTTTTTTCCTTAAAGCTAAGATTATGCATGTTGAGCTTTGCCTATCATGATACTAACTGAGTCACGATATTACCATTTGATCATTAAAATGCATGTTCATGTTTAATTAAATTGCCTTCTTGGATTAAGCATGAATTTTATAAATTCAGCTAATTAGAAATTCCATAACATGCTCGATTAAATAAACATTGTTCGACTAGCCTCAATATGCTATATAAAATTAAGTATTTATTATAATTTTTTAAATATTTTTGTTTATTATTTTGACTCTTTTTAAATGTTTCAATTCACACTTAATATGAGCTTTGGAATGACATGCTCAATCTCGTTAGTATCATGAAATGTGGTTTTCTTATACAATTTGCTTCATTTCATCAATTTGTTTACTTTGCTTCGGTTATATTACTAATTTAATTAAAAACACAACAAATTATACCATTACTTAACTTTATTTTTTTTATTAAATTACTTCAAATTATTTTATTTTATAATTTTCCTTTTGCCTTAAGAGACATTTCAATTTGTATAGAATTTTAAGGTAGAGTATGATACACTTAATCACCTTAGTAACCTAGAATGTAACTTTTTTATACAATTTATCTCATTTGTATCAATATTTAGCTTTTATTTTTTCATGCTATGATGTAAAATCAAACCATGGCTTTTATGACTATAAAAGTCTTTGAATTATTTACCTACATTGATTCAATTTATCTTTTTTTAGGTTAGATATACATTTTCTTAACATAAAAAAATAAGTTATTTTTTTTATTTTAATTCATTTTCATAATTTGCAGTAATCCCAATTGATGTTGGGTTGAGATGAAATAAATATGATTGCATTGAGGTTGATGACGTCTATTAAATTAAATTTTCATTTAAAACTTAAATATTTTTTCTATGGTATTGTCATGATATTCAAGAGATTTTTTATTCTTATCTTATTTGATGATTGATGATGTTACACTCGATCTCCATATATATTGGAATGCAACTTTTCTCTTTTCTCAAATGTTTCACTTATGTTCGGCTTTGTTACCACATAACTCAAAATCAACTCTTGTGTCCCCTTTACATTACTTGGCTAAGTTATGTTATATTGCTTTAATTTACCTCATTTTAATATATATTAGATATTTACTTCAAATTATAATTATTATTTATTATTATTTATATTTATTTGATTTGGTAATTCATAATAATTCAAAATAAGATTGAGACAAAACAACCATCATGGGATGCATCTCAATAATTCAGAATAATTTCTCTCATTATAAGTAATATTATATGTTTACATAATATTACAAAAATATTTATAATTATTATTGCTTATTTATTTTGGTAATTAAAAGTAACTCCAAACAAAGCTTGATTGAGACAAAATAAACATTGTAAGACAAATCTTGCTGTGCTTAATTCAAATAAATATTCACCTTTATATATTTAAATATTCCATTTTTCATCGTTTTGGCATGCACTAAAAGATATTTAGATTTCTGCCTGATTTAATCACTAAGAATGTTACATATGATCACCTCAGTATCATGAATAGTAATTATCCCACACATTTTATCTCATTCTTTAAATTTTTCAATTTTATTTCGTTATATTGCTTTGTAACCATAATTTTATTCTCAATTGCCATTAAATGCCTTTGATTTAGTTATATTATTTACTTCAATTTATTTTATCTTAGTTATGATGTATATTTATTTTTTATTTATATAATAATTTATTATTATTTATGCTAGTTTATTTTTGTAATTCATAGTAATTCCACATAAGATCTGATATAGAAAAATAATACTATCAGACTCATGCCAATAACAACTATCAAAATTTATATTTAATATTTTTTATTTTACAAGTGTTATTTTCTAGATCTTTTGCATGTTCTTTTAAACATTGTGAGTCATACTAGAGTGGATGATTGAGGATGTCAAACTCAATCATATTAGTAACTTGGAATGCTATCCTCCCAAGTAATTTTTGGTATTTCTTCAAATATTTCACATTATTTTTGTTATATTTCTATTTTACTAAATCTCCTCTTATGTGTTTACTCAACTTTAATTTAGTGATATTACATTACATTGAATTATCAAATTTTACTTTTAAAACATATTTACTTAACATTTTAAAAAAAAATATTTTTATGTAAGGTTAGTAACTATGTTACTTTGTAATAACTCAAAAGGATGTCCAACTGAGATAGAACAAACATCATTCTAATTTTTTTGGCAACCATCCTCAAATTACATATTAATATTTATATTTTAAAATATTTTATTTTTTTAAGAGATTAGTCGCATTTTATGTGACATTTTGGTTCTTAATGATTATGATGATCGAGAAGTTATACTTCATTTCCTTATAAACATTTAAATCACCTTTTGTGTGACCTTTACATGCCTTTGAATAGGTTAGATTATATTCCTTAAATTTATCCTATTTTTGCTTTAATATATATCCACTTAACATTAAAATAAAAATCTATAATTATTTAAGCTTATTTATTTTTTATAATTTAGGATAAATCCAAATGTTACCTAATCAAGAACAAACAAAGATTGTTGCACTTGTCTCGGTGAAATCTATCAAATTAAACTCATTTTTCTATTTGAAATATTTTTTTTGAAGTGTTTTAGTAGTCTTTATAAGATCTTTGATTCATACATTATTTGACAATGGAAGATGTTACACTTGACCTCATTAGTATCTGCTTTATAACCTTCCCAATATAATATATTTCATTTTTTAAAAAGTTTTTTATTTATTTTGTTAAAATAAAAAGTAACTATAAGTTTATTATCGTGTGGCCTTTGCATTGCTTTGAATTTGTTATAGTGCACTGCTTTAATTTACCTCATTTTAAATTTACTATATATTTACTTAATATTAAATAATAATTTATTATTATTTACTTTGTAGTTCATATTAACTTTAAATGAGGTCTGATCAAGATAAAAATAAATGTTGTTGGACCCATCTCAATTAGCTCTATATGTTTAAATATTCAAATTTAATATTTTTAAAAGTTTTATTTTTGCTAATTTTAGCTTGTTTTATAAGAAATTTAATTTGTACCTGATTTCACAAAAGAGGTTGTCAAACTTTTTCCCTTAGTATCTTGAAATGTGGATTTCTCATGTAATTTGTCTAATTTAATTCAAATGTTATGCTAACATTTAGCTATATTACAATATAACTCCAAATCTCACTTCAAATATCATTTACATCACTTTGATTTGAAAATATTTCATTTCTTATTTCATTTGAACATTTTTACAAATTTAATTAATATAGAATAAACTTATTATTAATTTTTTCAATTTACTTTGGCAATTCATAGAATCTCAATCATAATATATGTTTCTTTGATAATAAAAAAACAATTAATTGCTCATTATTCTTGTTTACTTTAAAAATTTTTACTAATTTCAAATGAGCTCTGATCAAGATAAAATGAATTTTATTAGATTTGTGTCAACAAGCTTTATCAAACTTAATATTCTCTTTTATAATATAAAATATTGTTTTTAAGGGTTTTAACCTACATTATGAGCATTTCAATTCATACAAGATTTTATGATCAAGGATTTTACTCCATGTTCTAAGTACCTTGTAATGTAGTTTTTTTTTCAAATAGTTTTACTCATTTTTTCAATTTTTTTTTTGAATTGGTCATTTCATGTTCTTTCAATTTATCTAGTTTGTGCTTTATTATATATTTAATTATAATTTAAACAATAATTTAATATTATTTCTTAATTTATTTAATAATTTGTTGTTATTCCAAATGAGGTAACATCATGGTGAAATAAATGTCGTTGAACTTGAATTAATGAGCTCTATATAATTAAATATTTCTTTTTTATTTTTTTGTTTTGAAACTTTTTATGACTAATTTTTATTCAAGCATAATCTAATAATAAAAATATGACAATATATTTCTCAATGTCATGGGATATAGCTTTATTATGAAATTTATCTTATTTTTTAAAATTTTGTGCTTTTATTTAATTATATTACTATGGCACTGTAAATGTCCTCTCATGTGACATTTACATGAATTTGATTTAGTAACATCATATTTCTCTGATTTTTCTTTTTTTATTATAATATAAATTTACTAAATATTAAAATAAGAATTTATTATTATTTATGCTAATTTAGTTCAAGAATTCATAGTGAGTCCAGACGATGTTTGATTGAGATAAAACAAAAACTTGCTGGACATTGATTGGGTTATATGCATTGTTTTGATTTATCTAACTTTAGCTCTAATATATAATTACTTAATATTAATTAAATGATTTTTATTATTTTTTCATATTTATCTTAATAGTTCATGATATTTCAAAACATTGCTGTAGTTAAATCAAATAAATGTCATTGAACTAACCTTGATAAACTTAATCAAATTAATTATTCATTTTTTAAAATATTTTAGTTTTCATTGATATTGGCATACTTTTTAACAAATTTGATTTGTACTTGATTTGATGATCAAAGATGTTACTCTCAACCCACTTATATCTTGGAATATTATTTTTTCATACAATTTATCTCATTTTTCAAATATTAATTTTTTTCATTACATTACTATGCAACCATAAATATCACTCATTTAAACTTTACATGTTCTTGATTTGTTTATTTTATGGTACTTGAAATATCTTATTTAAGTTTTAATATATATTTACTTAACATTAATGTAATAATTTATTAAATTTTATTATTATTTATTTGTTATATTTTATGTAATTGCAAATGAGATTTGATTGAGATGAAATAAACAATATTGGTCTTATCTTAACAAGCCTTATATAACTATATAATTAATTATATACCTATAAATGTCTTATTTTCTATCATTTTGACACATTTTGTGAGAGATTTTTATTCCACTTGATATAATGATGAAGGATGTCAAACACATTCTCATTAGCATCTTGTTATGCAGCTATATCACACAACTTAACTCATCTTTCTTAATGATTTTTATTTTTTAGTTATATTGAATTACTATACTTTATCTAATTTAAAATTTAGTATATAATTACTTAATATTAAAATAATATTTCATTACTATTTATTCCTATTTACTTTGGTAAATAAGAATAATTCTAACTAAAAATCCAATCAAGATGAAAGAAATATCGTTGAACTTTACTTGATAATCATTCAAAAATTAAATATATAGTTTTATATTTTTAATTATTTTTTATAATAAAAAGGTCGAATTCCATGATTCTATTGAGATCAAGAATAACAACCTTGTTTGTCAAATAAAGAACAAATAGAAATTTCATGTTTATTGTACAAAAATAATAAAATAAATATTTAAAAACCTAATAAAAATATTTAATTAGGTTGAGCTCATTTATATCAGCCCAATGATATTTATTTTCCCTATTTGACATCGTTTGTAATTTCTATGACTTGCAAAAATAAATAAGAATAACTAGTAATAAACTGTTTAAAAACAATATACTTTACGATATTAAAAATAATATTTAATTGGTTAGAGGTTGTTGAGATGAGTTCAAGACATTTGTTTCATCTAAATATGGCTTTATTTCAAATTACTATAATTATTGAAGTTAATAAACATAAAAGTAATAACTTATTATTTTAATATCAATAAAATAAACATGTAAAATCTAAAATAAGATAAATTAGTGTAATGCAATATAACAAAATCAAAGAAACATAAAGGTCACACAAGAGAAGATAAACAGTTACATATTAGTAAAACAAAATAAGATCAAAATCTTTGAAGAAGTGAAGTGAATTCTAGATGAAAGTTACATTCTAAGATACTAATGAGATTTAGTATAGTGGTCTTGATCATCACATTTGCCATGAAATTTATGTCTCAATAAGAGTGCTAAAACACTAGAAGATAAATTGTTTGAAAATATAAAAATTGATGTTTTATTGGATAAAACAACTAACCTTAAAGAAAAAAATTTAAAGAAATTTGTTAAATTATTTGTCAAATTTGCACTCTAAGATACTAAGGAGATTGAACACAAAATTCTCAATTATCGTTATAGGATGAATGAAATGTTTTGAAAGGGTGTCAAAACCCTAAAAATGACATTTTAAAATATTAACTATTTTTAGTTTGATAGAGCTTGTCAAGGTATTTCTACTAACATTTGTTCATGTTGATGTGGGCTCGTCTATAGTTACTGTAAATTCCCATGAAAGAAAGGCATAAATAAAAGTAGATTATTATTTTAAAAAGAAATAAAATGTAGAAATTAAGTGTTGTAAACTAAAAGTGCTTGATATACCAAGTAGAGGAGAAATAGAATTTCATAGTAATATAACTTAGTCAAACAAAAAAATTTGAAAAAAAAATAGAAATGATATAGGAAAGCTTAACTCCAAAGTAATTTCAAATCGAGTACGAATAAAACTTTCACGCTAAGAATGCAAAAAACTATTTGAAAATATAATAATAAATATTTAATTAGAAAATGCTTGTCAAAGTGGGTTCCATGATGTTTTTTCATCATGGTCAAACTTTTCTTGGAGTTTCTCAAAATTACAAATTTAAATAAAAAATAATAATAATTTTTTATTATTAAGTAAATAAACATCAAAGTTGAATGAGAAAAATTGATGTAATATATTATTTCTAGTTTTAAATGATGTAAGGGTCAAACAAGTGGAGAATAATAGTTTCACAATAATATAACTTTATTAAAGAAAACATTTAATGATTGAAATATGTTGAGCATAAAATTTGTTTTCTAATTGAATAGGGTGTTTGTGCATAATAATCAAGATCATGAAGTCATTAATGATTTGAAATGTCTCATAAAACATAACAATTATAAAATAAGGTATTTAAAAATGTAAAAATGAATATTTAATTTTAGAGTTCATCAATAATAGTCAAGCTATGTTTATTTCATTTCCATGATGCCGTATTTAGAAAACTAAAAATCTATAAATAAGACTAAAATATTATTTTAATAATATGAATCTATATATATATTTGACCTTAAATGATATAAATTAAAAAATATGCAATATACCTAAATCAAAGCAATATAACTGTCATAAAAGTTGTGATTTATAACTACATAACAGTATAATAGAATCAAAGCAAAAAATTTGAAAGCATCAAATAAATTATGAAAAACTTGAATTCAAAGATAACGGGCAGATCTAGTGTAACATCCTTGATCATCAAATCCTATAGAAATGAAATTATCTCAAAAAATATGATAAAATGTTAGAAAATATAATATTTTAAAAAACATATGAACATGATTGTTTAAAAAAATTTGTAAATAAACCATAACATATTCAATTAACAAATTTGATGTAAATTGAAATATATAAAAAAGCATTCCAAAACCATCAAAAATTGAAAAATTAAAAATATAAAATTAATATTTAATTTGATGGATTTTATCAAGAAGAACAAATGACATTCATTTTGACTTCATGAGAACTTGTTTAAAGATGCATGAACTTACCAAACTAATTTGACATTAATTATAATAAATTATTAGTTCAATATTAATTAAATTTATTTTAAAATAAAAATGAGATGAATCAAAGAATATAATATAACCAAAAGAAAGAAAATTAAAGGTCACACAAAAGAACTAGACTTTCATAGTAATGGACCAAAATCAAACCTAAACATTTGAAAAAAGATGATAAATTATATTGGAAACTTACATTGCAAGTTACTAAGAAAATAATGTGTAATATCAAAGGTTAATAAAGTACATTAAAAATCAAAATATCTCAAAAATTAAGCCAAAATAATAATAAAAAAATTAACTGTATAAAAATGTGTAAATAATAATAAATTATTTTTTTAGTTTTTAATGAGCTAAAATAAGAAAAATTGAAGCAATGTAATTTGACCATTTCAAGCAATGAAAATATCACAGGAGAGGAGATTTCGGGTATATAGTGTTTTAACCAAACTAAAATGAATGATTTCAATTAATCAATTTAATAGAACTATAAAATTAAATGCCATTATTGAAAAAATATTAAGCATAACATTCTTTCATATCAAATATGGTACAAATAAAAATGTTTACTCAAGAAACCCAAAACCATATAAAAGAAAATATTAAATAATAAAAAAAATATTTATTTCATAGAGCTCGTAAAGATTAGTCCAGCAACATGTGTTCCCTATAAATCTATGTTTGTTTAGAATTAGAATGAGTGCTAATGTAAATATACATAAATAGTAATAAATTATTATTTAAATATTAGGTAAATACATGTATATATCAAAGTTGAAAAATGATAAATTAAAGTAATGTAATATAAAAAATCAAAGCAATGCAGAAGTCACACGAGAGAAGATTTTTTTCAGTGCAATATTGAAAAATCCAAGAAAAAAGCATAAAGAGACCTTATAATTAGTTTGGAAAGTTAAATTCCAAGATGCCGAGGTGTTCAAGTATAACATCTTTAATCATTGAATCAAGTATAAACAAAAATTCTTGTAAAACATGCAAAATCATATAATAAATATTCGATATGATAAAAATAAATATTTAATTAGATAGAGCTCTTCAAATCTAGTCTAACAATATTGATTTCTTCTTAATCAGACCTTGTTTGGGACTAGTACAAATTAACAAATTAAATAAAAATATATTATGATAAATTATTTATTTAAAAGAAATTAAATATATCTTAAAGCTCAAGTAAAGAAAAATTAGAGGAATGTAAGAGTATCATAGTAATATAACTAGATTAAAATAAACAATTTAAAAAATTGAGATACATTATTAAATAACTATAAGAATATATTTATTTATTTTATTTATTTTTTTTAAAAATAATAATTTATGAGTCTTCATTATTATTTATTTAGCAATTTATAATAATTTTAATTAAGGCTCCATAATGATAAAATGAATTTTGTTGGATTCGTCTCCTAAACACTATTCAATTAATATTACTTTTTTAAATTTTAGGATATTCGTTATCAAAAATGTGCATGTCGAACTAGAAATTTTGATTCATACCTAATTTGATTTTCAAACATGTTACACTTGATCTTCTTAGCACATTGGAATTAATCTTTTTTGTATAAATTATATTCTTTCTTAAAAATGTTTTTCTTCATTTGGTTGTATTACTACACAACTCAAGCTATTTTTTTGTGTGACATATATTGCATAAATTTATTTATATTACATTTTGTTTATTTTATGTTAAGTTATTTTTAAAATATATTTTATTAATTTTAAAATAATAATTTATTATTATTTATGCTTATTTGTTTGGTTATTAAGAGTAATTCCAAATGCGATCTAATCAACATGAAACAAAGGTCAATAGGGTCATCTTAATGGTCTTTATGAAATTAAATAATTTTCTTAACTTTTTAAATTTTTTTACAAATTTTTGGTTTGTTTTACAAGATATTTCAATACACACTAGTCTTAATAATAAGGCTTGTTAATGTATATATCTTTAGTATTTTGGAATGCAAATTTCTTGTATAATTTATCCTAATTTCTAAAATTTTTCGTTTTGATTTGGTTATATTACTATTTACCCTCAATCTTGTATCACATCTCATTTCACATCGCTTTCATTTGCTTATTGTACATTACTAAAATTTACATTATTTCAGCTTTAATTCATTTTTTCTTAATGTGAAAATCATAACTTCTCATTTTTTATTGTCATTTACTTTGCTAATTCATAGTAATTCAAAATAAGGTTAGTCCAACAAAAAAATAAATGTCATTACACTCTTTTTGATGAGTTGTATCCAATTAAATATTTATTTTTTTTAAATATTATTTAACTGGAATTTTGCATGTTTTTTAATGTGTCATATTTGTACCTAATTTCATAATCAAGGTCACTATACTTGATCACATTCATCTATTAAAATGTAACTTCACGATTAAATTCATGTTGTTTCTTCAACTTTTTCTTTTTGATTTGGACATATTATTACTAATCACAAGCCCTCTACTGTTAAGGCTTCTAGATTATATTCGTTTATCGAGCGATGATGTTACACAAATTCTCTACAGCGTCTTTGAATGCAAATTCTTAGTAAATTTTATTGAATTCCTTAAATTATTTTACTTCCATTTAAATCACCATTATTTAAAAAGAATATTTTTACTTATTTTACGTTAGCATTAATATGTGGTTGCTTAATATTAAAATAATTTCATAGTAATTATTCTTATTTATTTTTGTATTCAATAGTAAGTCTAATTGAGTTTTGATTTGAAGAAAATAAACTTTATTTGATTGATCTAAAAGAGTTCTATAAAACAAAATTACTAATTTTATATTTTTTTAAATATTTTGTTTTGAGGATCTTGGAATAATTTAATAGATAGTTTGATTTTTACATCATTTTGTTACAACTTTTTTGTATAATTTGTCTCTTCTCTTCAACATTTTCCTTTTTTAGTTAGATAACTAAGACACTCTAAATCACCTTTTTAATAACCATTATATTGCTTTGATTTAATTGTATTACTTTTTAGTTTATCTCAATTTACCTTTACCATATATTTATTTCAAATTAAAAAATAATATTTTTTTACTATTTCACCTTATTTTGTTTAGCAATTCATAGTAATTTTTAATATGGTCTAATCGAAGTGGAAGAAATGTCATTGGAGTAGTCTTGATGAGCTCTAACCAATTAAATTTTGATTTCCTAAATTTTAAAGAAATGTTAAGGTTCTTTTAATGCTTAACGACACATTCTAATTCATATGTAGCTACATTTAATCTTCTTAATATCTTGGAATGAAACTTTCCTATACAGTTTATCTCGTTTATTAAAAGTTTTTCCTTTAATGTTTTTCTATTACTATGCAACGAAAAATCTCTTCTCATATTACCGTTACATTTTCGGATTTTTTTATATTATACTACTTTATTATATCTTATGTAATCTTCAATATAAATTTTTCTTAAAACTAAATGAATAAAGTTTTATTTCGTGAGAATACTAAGTCTGGTGGTCCACAGTATTCTGAACAAGGTCTTGTCAAGATGAAGACAATGATTAGAAACATCTCCATGAGCTCGGTCTAATTAAACATTCATTTTTAAGTATTGAAATATTTTCTTTTCTAAGGTTTTAGCATGTTTTGTGAGGCATTCTGATTCGAACTTGATCTGAAGATCATGGATGTTATGGTCAATCTCCTTTGTATCTTTGGAATATAAATTTCTTATATAATTTATCTCATTTAAGGAAATGTTTTATTTTGATTCAATTGTTTTACAACGATAACAAAATTGTCCATTCGTGTCACCTAAATATCTCTTAAATTTGCTTACATTACATTTGTTTAGTTTATCTAATTTTAGCTTTAAAAAATATTTACTTTAAATTAAGAAAGTTATTAATGTTTATTTCCATTTGTAATTCGCAATAATTCCAAACGATGATTGATCAAGAAAAAAAAATGTCATTGGACTTATCATAATAAGTTCTATCAAACTGAATAATCTTTTTTTATATTTATAAATATTTAATATTCTCTAGTTTTCCATTATTCACAAGACATTTTAAATACCTAATTTGGTACTGAAAAAATAAACACTTGATCACTTTAGTAGCTTGTAATGCTACTTTCTCATTCATTTTACCTCATTCTACAAAATTTTGCTTTAATTTCCATATATTACTATATAATTTTAAATCAATTATTGTTTGACATTTAAATTGTATTGATTTGGTTATGATATATTGCTTCAATTTTTCTAGTTTTTGCTTTAAAATATATTTTCATAACAATCAGTTAATAACTTATCATATTTTTTGCTTATTTATTTTTTCAAATTGCTATAATTGCATATGGGGTATGATTTGAGGGAAACAAATGCCATTTTATTCTTTTAAACATGCTCGATCTAATTTGATATTTATTTCTATATTTTTTTTCATATTTTACAGGTGACATCTTTCGTTTTGTGAAATAGAACATTTTCATAAAATTTACTCAATTACTTCAAAATTTTTAATTTGTTTTTTTATATTATTATTTTACACTAAAACTACTCTCGTGTGACCTTGCATGGCTTTAGTTTTATTATATTAAATAACATTAATTTATACATTTTTTATTTTTAATAATATTTTATTATTATAAAATAAAATATTTATTAATTAGTTATTTAGAAAGATTAATTATTTATAAATCTTTCCAAGTATTTCTCTTTGATTTTTTTAAATAACGATGTAACAACAAATGTTTACTCATGCGACCAATTATATTACTTTTATTTTGTAATATAACATTTCATCATTTTATCTCATTTCAATTTCATGTTATGTTTACTTAATATTAAAATAATAATTTTTTATTATTTATACATATATAATTATGTCATTCATAGCATTTTCGAATGAGGTTTATTTAGGATGGAACAAATATCATTTAACTTATCCATAAGACCTCTGTCCAATAAATAATTAATTTCTTATGTCCTCAAATATTTTAGCTTAATGGACTTTGGCATGCTTAATGGGAGATTTCAATTAGCACTAGATTTTTTTGTATTATAATGTAACTCTAAATACCCCTTTGTGTCACCCTCACATCACTTCAATTTTATTTAAATACAATGCTTCAATTTATTTAAACTTAAGATTAATATATTTTTTCTTAAACTTAAAGTAAAAACATATTACTATTTATGCATATTTGCTTTGATATATTGTAGTAATTCAAAACGATGTCCAATCAAGTGCAACAAATGGGTGTCGATGAGCTTTATAAATTTAAATATTGTTACTCATCTTTATGAGAACTATCAAATTAAATATTATTATATTATGAAATTTTTTTTCAACTATATTATTCCATTCTTTACTAGTCAATTTCTTAAGTGCCTAATTTGACAATCATGGCTATTATGCTCAATCTACTTAGTATCATTCATTACAACACTATCATGTAATTTATCTAATTTCTATAATTTTTTTATTTGGGTGAGTTACTATGAAGCTTAAGTTGTGCACTTGACCTTTACATTACATTGATTTAGTTGTATTACTTTAGTTCAATCTATCTCTTATCAACATTATTATACTTCTTTGATTATATTAAAAAAGTAATTTTAAATTATTTCTATTTATATACTTAGGTAAATAATGGTAATTCCAAATGTGCCTTGATTAAGAAGAAAGAAAGGTCATTAGACTCTTGTTGGTGAGATCCACTTAACTAAATTTGTATTTTTGTATTAATAAATATTTAATTTTGTATGTTTTTGTCATTCTTTACAATTTCTTTTTATTTGTACTTGAATTGACAATGTAAGATATTATGCTCGATTGCCTTAGTATCTTAGAATGCCAATTGTTCATGTAATTTATTTCATTTCTTCATTTTTATCACTTTTATTTAGCCATATTACAGTATAACTCTAAATCGTCTCCGTTGAGTCATTCACATCGCTTTGATTTGGTGATATTACTTTACTTCAATATATCTTATTTCAATTTTAATATATATATTTTTTTCATTTTAACATAATAATTTTCTATTAATTATTTATTACGTATTTGGAAATTCTTCATAATTTAAAACAAGGTTTGATGGAGACGAGATAAACATTGTTGGACAAATGGTAAATATTAATTTTTTTATCTGTAAACATTTTATTTTAATTTTAAAAATAAAAATTTAGTATTATTTTTACTAATTTACTTTGGTTATTAAAGGCAATTTCAAATGTGTTTTCATGGAGACAAAAAATATCATAAGACTAGTCTCAATCAGCTCTATCACATTAAATAATCACCTTCATTTTTTTCGATGTTTTATTTGCAAAGCTTTTAAGCTATTTACCTGTCATTTTCATTCCTAACAAATTGGACCATCGAGGATGTTGCACTTTATCAACTAATTATCATTTAATGAAGCTTTCCAAAAAAAAAATGTATCTAGTTTATTCAATTTTTCTCTATAAATTTCTATAATATTATAATGTGACTATAAGACTTCTATAATATGACCTTTATATCTCTATGATTTTTTGTATTACACTAGTTTAATTTCTTTTCTTTTTTCTTTAGTATATGTTTGCTTAATTTTAAAATATTAATTTATTTTATTTATTCCCGTTTATTTTTAATTTGTTGTTATTGCAATTGATGACTAGTAAAAACAAAAAAACAATGTTAAAAACATCTCAATGTACTCTATGCCAATAAATAAGAAATTTTTCTATTTTTTAGAAAATTTATTTTCTTGAATTTTTGGATATTTTAAGGGACAATTTTACTCATACCTTATTAAATGATCAAGGATGGTACACTAAATAAACTTAATAAATATAATTGCATCTTTCCTTTATAATTAAAATCATTTATTTAAATGTTCAAAATTTATTTGGTTATATTATTATGAGAAAAAAATATCCTTAAACAAGATTTGGTGTATAAGAAACAAACATAGTTTGTGTAATTTTGATGAGCTCCTTCAAATTTAATATTCATTTCGATAATTTTTCTGGTATGTTTTGTGTCATTTGCTTTAATTTTTTGCTTTGATATATTTATGTCGCTTTGTAACTCTATAAGTCATGTCCTATAACTTTTATATTGCTTCAATTTGGTTAAATTACAACACGTCAATTTATCTCTTTTGTAGGGATTTGGCACATTTTATACAGTACGTTGATAACGGTCAAGGATATTACCATTAAACTCTTTACCACCTTCAAATGTAACTTTCTCCAATATATTACATAATTTGTGTAAAAGTTTCTCTTGAATTTTTGTGTGTTACTATGAAACTCTAATTCTCCACTTGTGTGACATTTATAAGACATTTACTTATTTATATTAAATTGCTTTAATTTATGTCAAATTGTCTTTATTTTATTTTTACATGATGCAAGAGTAATAATTTATTATTATTTATTTTAATTTACTTTTACCCGTCATAAGAATTACAATTAAGGTGCATTGAGAGCAAACACACGTCATTGGACTCTTCTCCACTAACGAATAAAAAATATACTATTATATTTTAAAATTTTGTCTCATAGGTTTATGATGATCTTTACATGGCACTTCTATTTGCACATCATTTGATTGTCAAGAACATTGATATCACACTCCTTAACACCTTAAAATGAAACTTTCCTTTACAACTTAACTCATTTTTTCAAATGTTTTGCTTTCTTTTGTTTACATTATTTTGCAACTTGAAATCCTGTCACATATGAACTCTACATCGCTGTTATTTTGTTATGTTATATTACTTTAATAAACTTTGTTTTAGCTTTAACATATATTTACAAAATATTGAAAAAGTAGTTTGTTATTATTTATGTTTATTTACTTTGATAATTTACATTAAATAAAAAAAAATCTATTCGAGAAAAAACAAAAATCCTCATACTCAACTCAATGAGATTTATTCAATCAACTATACATTTTTGTATTTTTTAATGTTTAATTATTTGCTATTTTTTCATGCTTTACTAGACTTTTCATTTTCTAGATGATTTAACAATCAAGGATATTACATTAGATCTCCTGACGATCTTGGAATGGAACTTTTCCATGTAGTATGACTCATTTTTTATTTTTTGTCTTTTTTGCTTGTATTAATATAAAACTCTAATTCTTCTAACATGTGACCTTGACATCTCTTCTATTTGGTTAAATTATACCACTTAAATTTATGCCTTTTTAGCTTTAATATAATTTCCTTCATATTTAAAAAGAATAATTTAATGCCATTTACATTTATTTATTATTATTATTTCTTTTTATTCTAAAATGAGGTTTGATAGAGACTAAACAAATGTAGCCAAACTTATCTCATCAAGCCCTATTTAGTTAAATATTTATTTATTTTTTAAAATAATTTATTTCTAATCAATTAACCTGTTTTTCTAGACATTTTTATTTATAGTTGATTAGATGTTCAGGAAAGTTACTCTCGATACCCATAGTATCCTTGAATGCAACTTACTTTAATAATTTTTCTTATTTTTTTAAATTAATCACTCTCATATGGTTATATTCCTTGCTAACTCTAACTATCCTCTAGTGTAACAATTAAGTGTTTTATTCATGTTTATTACATTGCCTGAATTTATATCATTTTTCTTTTAATATATACTCACCTAATATTAAAATAATAATTTATCATTATTAATGCTTATTTAATTTTTCCATTGATAGAAATTCTAAACAAAATGTGATTAAGGTGAAACAAATGGCACTATACTGACTAAATAAACTTTATCCAATTATGTTTTCATTCCAATATAATAAAAAATTATTTTCTATGTTTTGGTACTCTTTATAATAAATTTAATTCATGCATCATTTAATGATTGAAGATATTATACATGATCTTCTTTGTATCTTGAAAGTAACTATCACAAATAAGTTATCACATTTCTTCAAATTTTTTTTGTTCAATTTGTTTATATCACTAAGTAATTCTAAAAGTCCTTTTATGTGAGCTTCAAATCATTTTGAATTGATTATATTACATTTGGCTTAATTAATCTCACTTTAACATTAATATTTTTTACTTTTATTTATGCAAAATAATTTTGTTAATTTGCAATAACTCCAAATGAGTTTCAATCGAGATGAAACAATCATCAATGCATGTCTTAATGAGCTATATCTAATTCAATATTCTTCTTTTATATTTATTAAATAATATTATTTTTGGAGTTTTTACATGCTTTGCAAATAATATTCATTCATATAAGATTTGATGCTCAATGATATTACAGTAGATCTCCTAAGGAACTTGGAATGAAAATTTACCACCTAATTTTTCTAATTTTAATCAAAACTATAGCTTTCATTTTATTATATTTTAGTGAAACTTAAAATCTTCTCCCGTGTGACCTTTCAACCATTTTTATTTGGTCATACAAACTAAATTTAATTTGTTATTATTCATGATTATTTATTTTAAGAATAGAGCTTTACCCAACAATTTATATCATTGCTTGAAGTCTTAGGTCTTGATTTTGTTATATTACTACATAATTTTTATCTACTCTCATGTGACCTTTACATGTATTTGTTTTGGTTATATTATGTTATTTCTATTTGTCTTATTTCATATTTAACATTGGCTAACTTAGTATTAAAATAATAATTTGTTATTATTTGTGCTTATTTATTTTGATAATTCATAGCAACTCCAAACTAGATCCAGACAAGACAAAATAGTTGTCAGTGAATTCATCTTAATAATTTTATCTAACTAAATATTCAATTTTTTATATTTAAATTTTTTGTTTTTAAAGATTTACAACATTTTATGAGATATATTGATTCATGCATAATTTGACAATTTATGATTTTACAATTGATCCTTTGCTACCTTGGAATGTAATCTTTTTTTGTGATTTATAAAATTTTTTCAAATGCTTTGCTTCAATTTGATTATATTACTACGTTACATTAAATCTTATCTTGTGTGAGCATTAGATTGCTTTGTATTTTACTATATTACAATGCTTTAATTGTCTCATTTTTAACTTAAATACATATGTACTTATTATTAAAATAAAATTTTATTAACACTTATGCATTTTTAATTTTGAAATTTGTAATAATTTTCATATGCGGTTTAATAAAGATGAGATAAACATTATTGGATTATGCTCGATGTCCCCTATCCAATCAAATATTCCTTTTGTAGTTTTAAATGTTTTACTTTCTTAAGTTTTGGTGTGCTTTAAGACTTATTTTGATTCATACCAGATTTGATAATCAAGGATAATAAAATCAATCACTTTAGTATCTTGGAATTATTTTCTTCAATACAATTTCAATATTTTTTAAAATATTTTGGTTTGATTTGGTAAAATTTCTAACATTAAGCCTTCTCTCACATGGCTTTCGCATGTCTCTGATTTGGCTATATCATATTTCTTTAATTTGTGTCATTTGAGTTTCAAGATATGTTTATGAAATTTTAAAATAATAAATTTTTTTATTTATTAGAATCATCTTGATGAGCTCTATGTAATTAAGTATTCATTTTTAAAAAAAAAAGGTTTTCTAAAATTTTTGCATGCTTTATGATAGCATTCATATCATGCCTTATTTGACCATCAAACAAGCTGCACTAAATCTTAGTATTTTTTAGTAGAAGTCTCCAAGAAATTTATTTCAATTTTATAAAGCCTTTTTGTTTTATTTGGTGATATTATTTTTCTTCAATTTATCTCAGTTCTCCATTCAGGTAACCAACTAACCTCATACCTTAGGGGAATTAACTCATCCCATGTTATGCTATCGTTTTCACCATATGAACTAATTCACCATAATGACAATTGGGCAAGTCAACAAGTCCTAATTTCATCATCACTATTGTCATAAACTATGTGAGAGCAAACACATCCTAGTAGTGATATGGGGAATGTACTTACACAAATTTTAACGTCATTTTAACAACCAAAAGAATCGATTCCTCCTAGCAGCTACTAAGGGAACTAACTCACCTTAGTCATAAAAAATCTTACCTTTATAACAAAGATTTGTAGAAGGACATGAATTGTTAAATATATTATGCCATTAACAATTTTCATATTTTGCATGTTATGTTTCGTTCACCAACAAAATATCAATATTAACTTAATTTTATATTAAATTAGCTCATTAGCTTGTTCTAGGAATAACTATAAAAAATAGAACATAAACAATTATTTTTAGTTGGAATCATAAAACATTACATAAGATATCTCTTGAAGTTGTATACAGCAACCCTACCAAAAATACAACTTATAATCAACATATAGTCTCTTTCTTTCTCTCTATAATGGTTGTTATTTTGTGCCCTTTTTCTTGAGAACGATTGTTGATGCTCCCACACTATTTAAAGGAGATGATCAACATTAGGCTCAAAGACTATAACAATTATGTGATTTGAATATGGAGACAAGAAAGAAAATAAATGAATCATTTAAGTGCAATAAATGAACATATTGATGAAAAAATCAATAAGACTCACTTCCTTTTCAACGGCAATGATTTTTAAATAACCATAAAACAATGATTAAGGTTTCAAATGTGGCTATCGACACTCAATTGTGTAAGTGAGTGAAAATGGATAGTGTTAATGTCATGGGTTAAATTAGATGATTTTGTGCAAAATAATTATATCTAGTAAATCGTTTATTTTCTTATTGAACATTCAAATTAAAAAAATCATAATCATCCGAAATGGATTCGCAAAACTTTTTAGAACATTACACTCATCCTCAATAGTACTCCCTTCTTCTCACTCATTATCCCCAAGTAACTTCCATTTGCACCATCCAAGGTATAGTCACCTCTCCATTTTAATATCCTCAAGAATCACCCCTATCTCCTTATTAGCTCTCTGCTTCTTATCATTCATCAATTAGAATATAAAAGTACGAGTGAATTACCTACTTGTTGCATCCCCTCTTTGCTGACCAAGACCAAATGCTTGACTTGAATCTCTTCTTCTCCATACCATTTGTGGATTTTAAACACTACCATTGGTATAGAAGATGACTAGAAAATTTTTTTAGGTTATCAACTTGCCATATTTCCTTTAGTTGTTTCATAATATCTTCATTTCTCACAAATATCTCACTTGGTAGCAACGATTTAATGGTAGGAAGCTATTCAATAGAAAAACATGTTGACAACTATGTCATTCATGATTAGTAGTTTGAAGTAGAGGTGGTTGACCAGAAGTTCCATAAGGCTAATTGTTTAACTAGAATTGGAGATATATGAAGAGCTCTTATTTTAATGATGATTACAAGAATAGTCTTGCTCTTTGACTCCCATAAGAATAAATTAAAATGCAATCTATCCCTTATTATGCCCTTTTGTAACTTTCTCAAATCAGTTGTTCTTTGTAGATAAACACTTTTGAAATTCAAAAAACCCTTGATTGTCTTCCTATGACAACAAAACCCATCCTTCAAAGGAAACAAAGTTGATCATAACTTTTTTATGAAAACTCTTATTTGTTTTTTTAAATTTTGTAACTAGTCAAAGCCCTAATTAAAGATGCCTCTAATTGTCTCTTAAAGCCCTATTTGTGTAATTTATGTGTTCTTTTTTTCATCATTGCTACAATGTTGTGAGCATTACTATTTTTTGTTGTTATTTTCCTTAGTGATCATGTAATAAAAGGTCACAATGTAGAAACATTATAACTTATTTTTTACCCATTTGAGAATTATTTCTTTCATAAAATTTGATTTATATTTCTCAATCATAAACTAGCATAAAAGCATGATATTTTGTGAGGATTACTAAAATGTCAATTGGGAGGGACATTCCAACTTCTAAGAAAAAATCTTCCAGAAATGCTTTTGAGATAAAAATCTTTTTGCCACATTAACAGCCTCATATAGATAAGTAACTTTGTGATTCAAAGAATAAATACAAATAATGCAGATAACTTCATTGCCAAGTAGCTAGAAGTTTAGCATTGAACTGATATATAATTCCATTTATAGCAACACCAAGAAGAAGATCAATGATGGCTTTTATTATCTTTGTTATATTCAAAGATTCGTTAAGTAGATGAAGTGCTTACTATGCCAACTTAGAAGAGATGAAAACTTGTTAAAGAAGAAATCATTCAAGAAAAGAAAGCATCCTACAACTAGGAAAAGTTTGGAACAACTCCCAAGTGTACATTCTAAAGGTTGATAGTAAAGATTGACTAAGCTCAATTCTTCAAACAATAATTATTAGGTTCTCTTCTCCTAGAAAGGAGAGACCTTCAAAACATCATAAAGGTTGCCTTTGTACATCAAACAAGCATCTTCTCCACTATAAAGAGAACCTAATGGAAGCTTTGTTATCTAATCTATGACATAACGTCCAAAGAAATTTTCAAAGTTGTCATTTTATCCAACAATCATTGATTAGACAATCAACATCATTAGAGCTACCAACACCCATGTTGATTGTAAAAGGTCAACTGCATAGATGATGCCTTGCCCTTGAATGGTACATCAAGGTGCAACTCATAACAAAGCTAGTGAGCCAAACAATACCATCTTCCATTTTTTGTGCCATTTATGAAGATCAATTTCTAGATGTAGTGGTTTCTCATACAAAGAAAGTGTCTCATTTGTTAAACTATCATAGAACCTTGACACTATCTAATCATTGTGTCGTCATTTCTAATGGTCTTTATAGGAGTTTCAACCAAAAAAACAATCCTCTACTCCCAGACGTTTGTGGTGGCCCATGCATTATGACACCCTCTCGTTAGCTATTTACTGAATGACATGAATCAATAAGACCCTTCTCTAGAGAAAAGAATGAATCTTTTGCTCAATGTTCATTAAGATGTTCCCAATCAATGTTCATCAGGATGTTTCCCAAAAATCACTTGTGATACATGGCATAGATAGTAAGGGAGGTCAACATATAATTGATGGAAATAACTTGTTTAACTATTAAGTAAGCTCCAAGTGTTTACTTGAAATAATGACTAAACTAGAGTAGAATCCCCAAGTGTTTACTTGAAATCTTTTTTGGTACCTCAGGTATCCAATAGTCATCTATTAGAGAAACATTGAAGTTGTTATACTAAAGAAGAATGACAACTTACCCCCACTAACAAAGTGCTCATAATTATGGAAATAAACAATAAGAATAAAAGAAATCTCTTGAATTCTATTGATAATAGTTATTGCTTGTAGTTTAACATCATCCATATAGTAGTTGAGAATAAGATGATCTAAAGAACAGGTTTTTATGTTTAGGAACTTTCCTTCCATTATCTTGTGTCATATGGAAATAAGGAGTCAAAAACATCGAGTAGAGGATATAGTTATATGGCAATAGAGGACATCCTTGATAGAAGTTCTAGTAGGCTTCGATCAAATGGAATTGCCTCTTTATTACAAGTGCAAATAATAGCAATTAGGTCAAAACCATTGAGGCAAATTCGCTCACTAGTGGACGAGCATCACTAGAATGATTATCCATCAGTAGCATTTTATATCAAAAGTCTTAGCAACTTTTAAAGAAGTATCATGTTTCTTTATACAAACCTAAAGTTTGTTTTCCCTTAGAGAAAAGAAAACAAGCACCTTGCCATTAGTAAAGGTGTGCCATCAACTCTCTACTTAAAAAGGGAATTATGGCTTACACATCACATGTGTTTGCATGTATATGAGGAGTGCGGGAAATAATGTTTTGGAGTTTGTTTAAGATGGACACCAGTTCATGGTGAAGTGGTAAGGAGGATTTCCAAAAGTCTCTTAAGCAATAACAATGTAAATATTATCCTCATCATGTTAGATACTAATCCTATTTTCCATCCCCTTCATAGTACTAGTTTGGCCAAAGTTAGCCATGTTCCTATTACTTTTGAAATTGAAACCTATCCTTGGGGTGCTACCAACTCCAAAACTCCAAAAATACAAGGCAAGTGTTATAATTTGTTACTAATTTATAACCTTTGATGGTCCTCCCTTATTAAATACCTCTCTTGTCCTTTAATCCCTAGAAATTAGTAACTCCCTTTAAATTTATTGTCATTAAAATGCTACACATTTGCTCTAAACTACCAGGACTAAGTGCTCTAAAGTAATGGACACACTTTTGGCTGAAGATAGAACCAAGGCTCCAAATTTGTCTTCTATAATCTTAAGCAAGAACTTATTTAATTTTTTCCAATGTTAAGTAAATATCACTTAAATTTTGTTGTTGTTGTACATCCTAAACACTAATCATTAAACTAAAGAACTTGTACAAAATTACTTGAATTGATGCAAACAAATGAACTAAGGCATTGCTCACAAATCCAATGAGTCATTCAAAGTTCATTAACACTATAGTAAGACTCACCCAGATTATAGCATTCACATTCTTATTTTTGCACCAAGTCCATGGCAAGGCATCAAATTCCAAATTCGATAAATCTATCTTTGTTAAAAGGTCTGAATAGTCCTCAACTGATGGCCTACAATTTAATGGCTTACCAATCTATATTATTGCCAGCATAAAATATCATTGAAGACAAATATTGGTAGAAGATATTAACCTAATAAAAATAAATAAGTTTAATTATTTTACCAAACAAGGTGACCCTTAGTTTATTATGCTAATTTTTATTTTTTTTCTCCATCCATTAGCAACATATTATACCTTGTGTTTTTTAACTATCACATGTACTTATATTAATAGTAGACCTTCAACTACATTGATTTTCAAAGAAACTATATTTATATAACTAGCTTATCTACATAATTTTAAAAAGGTAATAGCTCAAATATTTAATAACACAAAAAAACATAGTGTTGATGCATTAATTAGGGAAAATTATTTTTATTTGTCATATCACTATTATTTTTGTGTAGAACAATTTGACATCAAGAGTTTGTAATATATCACAATTCATTATAATGAAGAAGGGTATGTTTCTATCTAGAAGTTATGTATTATATGTTCTAAACTCTTAATGCAATACGTTGATATATCTTCAAAGTTTGTCTCTAACTTGATATGTTAAGAGATATTTCCTTTAAAGTTTAAAGATGTTCACCTTTTAGTATCACAATGTATATTAAACAAATGATTTGGTCGATGTAAAATCTTTGTTTAACAACAAAATGTGTAATATATGATAAACTTCTTGAAAGCTTCAAAAATGGCCCCACTCACAACAAATGTCCATCCATAGCCATAAGATGGTTAGTGAACTTTTATAAAGCCTATTTGTAAGGAATTTCTCAAACTCAGCAAATAAATGAGGTACACACTCCTATTTAAAGCGAAAGCTTCCATCAAATGATTAAGGATTTTACTAGTTGACAAATATCAAAGATATTCACTAATTCATTTGTTTTTCATGGCTTTTATGACCATCAATTTTGTGGCAAAGCTAAGATAACTAGGTTGATTGAAAATGTGGCATGCATTATAGAGGAAAGGAACGCTAGATTCAAAAATACTAAAGAGATGGAATGTAACATCCTCAACTATAAAATTTGGTGACAAACAAAATTTCATAGTAAAACCTACCAACGATGTCTATTTTGTCCACATCAAACACCACATAGAATTATAATGAATTGCTAATGAAGCTGAGGATAAGTAATAATAAATAAAAATTTCAATATTGCATAAAAAATATTAAAACTAAAATTATATAAATTGAAGTAACAAAACATAACCAAATAAAATAATATACAAAATAAAAAATAAAAATTTGAAAATAATGAGATAAATTTTGTTGTAGTGTCGTGATTCTAACATATAAATAAGATTAAATGTAACATCCTTAATCATCAAAAAATAAGTAAAAATATTTAAAAAATTAAAAACATAAAAATAAATATACAATTTCATAGAACTCATTGAGACAAGTCCATAGACATTAGCTTTGTCTTGAATGGCCGTCTTTCATAATTATTATGAATTACAAAAATAAATAAGTAAAAAAATAAGATATTATTATTAATAATTTTAGAAAATATAAATTAAATTAAAAATATGAAAACTTAAAGTTAAGTAATATAACCAAATCAAAATGATGCAAAGTAACATGAGAGATGATGTATAGTTACATAGGAAAATTTATATTCCATGATGCTAAGGAAATCAAGCACAACATCCTTGATCATTAAATAATGTACATAGTAAAATACCCCACAAAGCATACATAAACTCTAGAAAATAACATATTCAAAATTTTACAATGAATATTTTTTTAGATAGAGCTCGTCGAGAAATGTCTAATGATGTTTGTTTCATATGAATCAAACTTTGATTAGAATATCAATGAATTACCAAATAAATAAGCATAAAAAATAAAAAATATTATTTTAATATCAAGTATTTATGTGACAAAGTTGAAATCATATAAATTTAATCAATGTAATATAGTTATCTCCAAGAAAAAAATTTGATGAAATGCTACAAATTGAACAAAAAAATAGCATTTCGAGATAGTAAGGAAATTGAGCGTAACATCCTCGATCATTAAATTAGGTAAAAATAAAAATTTTTCATAAATATGCCAAAACAATGGAATGAAAATAATTATAAAAGTAAAAAGGGTTATTTAATTGATTGAGGTCATCAAGAATAGTCGACCTATGTTTGTTTTTTCTTCATTAGACCATGTTTTGAAATACTTTGAATTACAAAATTAAATAAAAACCTTTTTTAAGGTTTTGGCATGATCTTAGAGATATTTTAATTTAACGATAGAGGTTGTTACACTTGATCTCCATAGAATCTTAGAATGCAACTATTCTATATAATTTATCTCATTTCAAATTAATTTCTTTTATTTGGTAATGTTACTAATTAACTCCAAAGTTCTTCTCGTATGGCCTGTACATCACTTTCGTTTTTTTATAATATATTATTTCAATTTATCACATTTCAACTATAATAGATATTTACTTGATATTAAAAAAAAAATTTATTATTATTTATTCTTATTTACTTTACTAGTTTGTAGTAATTTCAAACATGGCACAATTGCGTAGAAAAAACATTGTTCCACACATCTTAATAACCTTTGTCCAAGTGAATATTTTTTTTTAATATTTATAAATCATTTATTTTCTATGATATTGACATTGTTTATGAAACATTTTGAATTGTACCTAATTTGTCGATCATGGATGTTTGTTCGATCGTTAGTATCTTTGAATGCAACTCTCTTATATAATTTATATCATTTTATCAAACTTTTTTCTTCGCTTTGCTTATATTACACTTCCATAGTAAGTAGTAATTTGGCTTTATTTTATATTTAATTAATATTAAAATAATATTTTATTGATAATTATGCTTATTGCCTATTGTAATTTAAAGAAATATTTAAATGAGGTCTAACCGAGCTGAAATAAGCATTGTTAAATTCCTCTAAAAAACATTATCGAATTAAATATTTAATTTTTGTTTTAAAATTTTTTTATGATTTTCACAATTTTAATAAGACATTTTGATTCATACTTAATTGACTATCATGCATCTTTTGCTAGATCTTCTTAGAAATTTGGATTGTTATTTTTTGACATGATTTATATATTTTCTTCAAATTTTACACGTTAATTTGGTTACATCACTATGCAATTTCATTTCTTCTCTCATCTGATGTTAACAACACTTTGCTTTGATTATATTACATTATTTTGGTTTATCGCATTTGAGCTTTACTATACATTTGCTTAATACCAAAATAATAATTTATTAATATTTATTTTTTTATGCTTTTATAATTCAGAAAATCTCCAAATGAGATGTGATTAAGAAAAAATGAAGCGCATATGATCTTCTAAATTAATGCTATCGAATTATATATTTTTAAATATTCTATTTAACTAAGGTTTTTACACACTTCACTACACATTTTAATTCATAGATGATTTGTTTATTAAGGATATTAAACTAGACCTTGTTAATGTATTAGAATGCAGCTTTTCTAATAAAATTATTCCTTTTGTTAAAATGATTTGCTTTGATTTAGTGATATTACTATGAAGAAGAAGGAGGCGAAGAAGAAAAAGAAGAAGAGGAAGAAATTAAAATAGTTTTTAATTATTATCAAAGCTAATTTATAAGGGTAATTAAAAGTAGCTCCAGATGAATTCTAATCAAGTAGAAATAAATGATGTTTGATAGACCTTGATGAGCTCTTTCCAATTAAATATCAATTTCTATATTTTTAAATATTTTATTATCTAGTTTTTTTATGCTTTACATGTCATTTCAATTTGTACCTAATTTGGTGATCGAGGATGTCACACTAGATCTCTTTAGTATCTTAGAGTAATGCTTTCTTTTCCAATTTATCTCTTTCTTTCAAACTTTGTACTTTATATTTGCTTTATTACAATGTAACTTCAAATTTCCTCTCATGTATCATTTGCATCTCTTTGATTTAGCAATATTACATTCCTTTAATTTACCTCATTTAAATTTTTATATATATATAGATAGTATTAAAATAATAACATATTATTTTTTTATGAATATTTCTTTAATAATTTTTTGTAAATCCAAATGAGGTTAATTGAGTTAAAAAAATTATATGGACTCGTCTCAAAGAGCTCTATCTAATAAAATTTTTATTTTTCTTTTTTTAATTTATTTTTTTAATCTAACATATTTTCTTAGAGATTATGTTTGACACCATTTCGATGATCATAGATCTTGCACTCTCCTCACATGTGAACTTTACATTGCATTGATTTTGTTGTATTATAATATTTAAATTTATCATATTTCAACTTTACTATATTTTTACTTAATATGAAATAGTAATTTGTTGTTATTTATAATTATTTACTATGGTAATCCACAATAACTCCAAATGAACTCTGATTGGCATAAAACAAATGATGTCGTCCCATTTAAATAATTTTTAAATTATTAAATAATTATTTTTTATATTTTTAAATATTTATTTTCTAAGTTTTATGATATTTTAAGAGAAACTTCAATTTATGCTTAATTTGGTGGTTGAGGATGTTACACTAAATATCCTTTATTTCTTTGAATGTGAATTTCCCTAACAATTAATATTATTTCTTCAAATGCTTTACTTTTTTTTGGCTATCTTACCATAGAACTTTAAATCCACTCTCGAGTAATCTTCTCATGTCTTTTATTTCATTGTGTTATGAATCTTCAATTTATATTATTTTTGTATTATATTTATTTAGCTAATATAAAAAACTTATTATTATTTGTGATTATTTAACATGGTAAATTTGTAATAATTTGAAATGAGGTCCAATCTAGATGAAACAAATACCATTGGACCTAACTTAATATTCTCCATCCAATTAAAGATTAATTTTCATATTTTTAAAAATTTTATATTGTAGGTTTTTGCATGATTCAAGAGTCATTTTAGACTTTCATTTGGTTATATTATTATTAATTCTATGTTTCCACTCATGTGAGCTTTAAATCACCTTGGTTTTATTATATTATATTTTGTTGCAATTCAAAAAGATTTGACTAAGACAAGAAAGGTCATTGGACTCATCTTAAAGTGCTTTAACAAATTAAATATTCATTTTTATATTTTTGAAAGCTTTGTTTAGAGAGAGTTTTGGCTCAAAATGCAAGCCATTTCAATTTGCTGGAACAAATCAAATAAAATTTCATTTATATATTTTTAAATATTTTTTTATTACTTTTCTATAGCACTTAATTTTCTTACAGTTTTAGAATATAGTTTTTCACTATATTAATCTCATTCCTTCAAAATTTTCACTTTAATTTTTTAATAATTCAATTATTCTCTAAATTTCTAATCCTGTGACATTAACAATACTTTAACTTTGTATAGTACATCACTTCAATTTGTCTCATTTATGTGTTAATAAATATTTTCTTAATATTAATGATAATTTTATTTTATATATGTTTAATCACTATCGTTTTAAATTATCAATTTTTAATTTTAAAATATTTTAATTTTTTGAACTATTAACATGTTATATGAGTAATTTCATTTTTTGCATTATTCGGTTGTCAAGGATGTCACCCTTGACTTTCTTAGTGTTTTGGAATGAAACTTTTCTGTGTAACTTATGTCATTCCTTAAAATTCCTTGCTTTGATTTAATTATATTACTATGAAAGTCAAACTATCCTCTTATTTAATGCTTTCAATAGTTTGATTTTATTATATCATACTACTTCATTTCATCTCATTTTAATATTATTATATATTATTATATATTTACTAATGCAACTAGCATCAGACTCATCAAGATGAGGTCTAATCAACTAAATATTCAATTTTATAATTTTAAATATTTTCTTACAGCATTGGCAAACTTTCTTAGCAATTTTGATTTATACATGATTTGACAATCATAAATGTTACACTAGATCTTCGTGGTAACTTAGAATGCAACTTTTTCATACAATTTTCCTAATTTCTTTAAATCTTTAACTTTGACTTTGTTTCAGTGGTATGAAATTGTAATTCTTCTCTCATATCACCAACACATCACTTTGATTTGGTTCTATTGTATTATTTTAATTAATCTTATTTTGATTTTGTTATATATTCAGTAGGTATAAAAATAATAAATTATTATTATTTAAACTTTTTTATTTTGGTAATATTGAAAAATTCCGAATGATATCTGCTTCATACAAAAGAAACATTTCTAGGCTCATCCAATTGGGCAATAATTAATTAAATATGAAATTTTGATATTTTTAAACATTTTATTTTCATAGTTCTTTTTTACTTTATGAGATATTTTAATTCAAGCTTCAATTGAAATCAAAGATGTTACACTCAATCTTCTTAGCTTTTTAATAGAATTTTACTACATAATTTATCTAATTTCTTCAAATCTTTCTCTTTCACTTGGTTATATTATTAGGAAATTCTAATCCACTACACATGTGTCCATTGGATTTGTTTTGGTAATTCATAATATTTTCAAATGAGGTCTTTTGTGAACCAAAGAAACATCATTGCACTCACCTCAATAGGCTCTACATAATTAAATATTTTTTTCATTTTTTTAATATTTGATTTTCTTATGTTTGTGCATCTTTTGGTAAATATTTTTATTTGTACCAAATTTGATTATTAAAAACGTTGTACTTGATCTCTTCAATATGTTAGAGTACTAGTTTCCCCCATTTTTAGCTCATCTCTTAACCAATTTTAATTTTATTTGCTAATATTACTATGCAACTCAAAATCCATTATCATGTTACTTTTACATCCCATAGAGTAGATTATACAATTTTTCCTCAATTTATTAGATTTTAAATTAAATATAAATTTTGTTGGAATTAATATAATAGCTTATTATTAATTTTCCCTAGCTAATTTTGAAATTTGCTAAAATCCATCATGAGCTTTGGTCGAGACAAAACAAATGTCATTATTAATGTTTAGTTTTTAGGATTTTTGTAGAAAAACGTTTTTTGTGCTAGATTTGATCATTAAATACGTTACACTCAATATCCTTAGTATCCTAAAGTGGAAACTTTTATTACAATAACTCTAATTTGTTCAAATGTTTCACTTTAACTTAATTATATTTTTATTAAATTATGATTCTCCTTTTGTGTGACACTTACATTACTTTGATTTGACAGTATTACACAACTCCAATTTATCTCATTTAATCCCAAGTATATATCTACCTAATTTTGAAATAATATTACATTATCATTTATATTTAATTAATTTTTTCATTAATAAAAATTTGAAATGAGTTTTTATGAAAGAAAACAGCCATCATTGGAGTCATCTAAATAATTTCTTTCCAATTAATTTTTTTTATATTTTTAAATATTTTAGCTTTTAGGGTTTTTCAAATGTTTTACAAAATATTTTGATTTGAGTTTCATTTGATGATCGAGGATATTAGACTCGATCTCCTTAGTGTCTTGGAATGTAACTTTCTTGTTGATTTGATGATCGAGGATATTACACTCGATCTCCTTAATGTCTTGGAATGTAACTTTCTCGAACACTTCTTTGATTTCTTCAAATCTTATTCTTTGATTTGGATATAATATCATCAAACTACAATTCTTCTTTCACATGACATTTACATTACTTTGATTTAGCTATTTTACATTGCATCAAATTATCTTATTTCAACTTTAATATATATTTATTTAATATAAAAATAATAATTCATTACTATTTAAATTTATTTAGTTTTTTAATTCACAATTTTTAAAAAATAGGTTAATGAAATAAAAATAAACATAGTTGTACTCACTTTGATCAACTTTATCAAATTAAATATATTTTTAATATTTTTTAAATAGTTTTTTTAATATTTTTTTAAATATTTCATTTTAATTACATTTGCCATATTTTATAAAATATTTTTATTTTGACATGATTAGATGACTGGGAATATGCACTCGTTCTTCTTAAAAATGTATAGCACAAGTTTTCTCTTTAATTGATCTCATTTTTAAAATTTTTCATATTGCTTTCATTAGATTACTACATAACTTAAAGCCATTTATCATGTAGCCTTTACATCACATTAAATTGGTCATACTACTTCACTTCAACTCATCATATCTTTGCTGAAATATAAATTTTTTTAATATTAAAAATGATAGTTTGTTTATTATCCATGATTGCTTACTCTTGTAATTTGTAGTTATTCAAAAATGGGTCCAAATAAGTGAAATTAACATGATTGGACTGGTCTTAATGAGGTCTATTTGATTACATATTTATTTATTTATTTTAAAATATTTTTGTTTCTAGTATCATAACATGTTTTATGAGGTACAATGATTCATACCAAACTCGATGATCGAGGATGTCACACTTGATCTATATTGTATCATTCAATAGAACTTTCTCATATACTTTATCATATTTATTAAAATCTTTTTTGCTTCCATTAGTTTATATTTTTGTATTACTCTAAATACTCTCTCATGTGACCTTTTCATTAATATGATATTATTGTATTATGTTGTTTCAATTTATCTTAATTCTATTACAACATGTAATTATTAAAAATATTATTTTATTATCTTTGTTTGTTTTTTTAGTTATCAATAATTCCAATTAAGGTAATATTACGATGAAACAAATGTGGTTGGAGTCTTCTTGATGACCTATATTTAATAAAATATTTGTTACAATCTTTTTAAATTTTTTATTTTTTATGGTTCTTACATGTTTTATGAAAAATTCTAATTTTACTAGAGTTGACATTGAAGAATTTCATACAATCCCTCAGTAGTGTCTTGATTTGTAGCAAATTTCAAAAATTGAAGCTCTACAAATAATGATTGACTGTTATGCTTTTAATTTTTGATATAAGGAAAGGATAATCTATGTTATTGCATGTTTTCATACTTCTGATGTACATGAAAAGAAACTAGATGATGCTTAAATTTTTTGAGTAATATTAGAAAATTTTTATTATAAAAAGAGGAGCCTTGGAGGTTTTTCCTACAAAATAGTACAAGGCCATTAGTGTGATTTCTCAATCTGATAAAAAAATCAGCATAAATAGGTTACATTAAGATTATAGGCTTAGTAGTGTTTCTAGAATTAATATTGAGTAACAAGAGAATTGTAACTCTTTTTAATTTGGTGTTTAATCATCGATTTACAATAGGTTAAATGAAAAGAAATGTAAATGCAAGAATTTTCCCAATGTGAGTAGGTATGTAAATTTTAAATAATTATATTTTAAATATGTTATTTTGTTGTGATTATTCAAAATTTAATTTTATGGCATATTATTCATCTTTTTGGCTCAATGTTCTACATCATTATTACATATTATGATATGAAAAATGAAAAATGATTAAGCAAAATTGCTGATTAATTTAGTGATAATAGTGATTTGAAATATTTAAAAAAGAATAAGAAAGAGAATAGACAAGAAGTTAAGAAATAAAAATAAAATAAAAAATAATAAAAGATAAGTGCTAATGATATGAGAACAAATGAATACCAGCTATGATTTTGGCTATATAAGATTTATAATGTTGATTTTACAGATGATGTCACTAGTAAGAAACAGATTTATTATGGCTAGAATTTGTAAAGATAAGAATTTTTATATTTATCCAATCACATTAATGCTAATTTTCATAATCTACAACTAATATGAGTAGGGGTAAGATGACGTACTATAATATGGTGCCACTTGCATTAGACCTAGATGATATATGATGACCTACGTGCTTTTTTTTCTAATAGATAGAGATGATATCCATTGCAATAATAATATGATAAATGATAAGCTAATTGTTGTGTAACTAACAACTAGAGATGCGACATGACTCATTCCTATATTATTTAGTAGCTTTTGATTAAATGTACTTTGATAAGTATGTGTTATATGAAGAGTCACTTGTAATTCAATTGAGTAGCTTTAATGAGATCTATTATATATGATGTATGATAAGTACCTTGTTATGTAATCAAGCAACTTAAAGCTAAGATCTACTATTAGATAGACAGGATATGATTTATTTGTAAGTTTTTTTATAAGATATGAAGCAATATTAGATGATATGATATGAGGTTTATATGTTGTTTTCTTCAAGTAGAAACTACATAGGTGAATTGAGACCATATAGCAGTGGAGAGATAATCAATTGGCAAGTACCTACACCATAACTATGAGTGCCATAAAATCGATAAGAATCAAAGTGGTTTAGAAAAACATATATAGAGATTGGAATTCATACAAATCAAATCAATTATAGTGGATCGAGTGATCTGTATGCATGAACATCAAGCTGCAATTATGCATCTCCTTATATGTTGATTATTTTATAAATTTCTACCATTAGTTCACAACTCTTATATGGCTATACATCTTTTTAAATCTTGATATCATGATTTTATCAATTCACTTTATATACATTTCTAGATGACAATTATAAGAACTTTTTAAATATTATTTTATTCTCTTTTAATAGTTTATCATATTATCTTATTTTGTTTTATTATAGTTTACATACAAATTAACCAACTAGGATTTAAGCCCATTATGTACTTATAGTATAAGTCCAATTTCTAATGTAACAAAAAATTGGAAACATTAGCTCCACTTAAGTTTGGTAGCTTAATTTTTAGAAGATTATAATTTTTTTATTTATATATTTTAAAGGACATGTGAATAGTGTTATTTAAGGTGATTAATGTGCATATTTATGCATTTGTCCTTAAAGAAGCTCAACTAGTTCATTGGATTCTAGTTTGCAATTCATGAACTATTATTAAATTTCTTTATTGTGTTATATGATAAAGAATTGATAATTGTGTTATCTTTTGGAGATGAATATTTTATTTCTTAGGTGTTATGTGGATTTCATTACTTAAAAATTGTATTTGTAGTTTTGACATAATTTTAAATGTTATATATCTCATGTGATTGTTAATGTCAACTACTAATATGTTTAAAAAAAACATGGTTACCTTTAGAGCAAACACTTTTTTTTTATTTTTATAGTATAACAATTTCATTGACAAGACTTGAATAATTAGATGAATTGACAAAATAAGAATTAGAGTATGTCTTATTAGCATTTCTCATCTAGTAAGATTGTTTATGTCACCTAATTATTTGTAAAATTTGATTATTCTAATTCTAAACTTATTAAGACTGATATTAAAATGACATGTGGGGAAGGGTGTGATAAGATGGTATCAGAGCAATCGACAGCCTATAGATGATAGTTAATCATCTAGAGAAATTTAATTAATAACTATTTAAACCCCAGATTGAGTGATGCTTATGCCCATAATTTTGTGAGTAAATGAGTTAGGACACTAATATATTGCATAAATTGTATCTATATATTTCATTATATGTAACTTTTTTGAATTCATTAACCCATATGTTTGTTAAAGTTTTGAAGCAGGAGCTAAACATAGAAAATTATGCAAAAAGAATTTGTCTAACAAAATCGAGAAAAAATATTTTAGTGTTCTAAATTGTGAGAGTAATAGATCTTTAAGAATCATGTAGTGTGGGGAAGAGGAAAAAAGAATATTTGTTTTCATCCACCTACCAATTAAAGAATAGAAACTAGTTTAGGTATTGCTTCTATTGTGACATTTAAAAAGAAAGTGACATACCATACTAATTGCAGTAGACTACATCATGGTAATTGTTCGGTTGTTATAGGAGCACTCGCATTGCTATACTTCAAGAGAATATGGCCATTTAGCCAAAGACTATGCTAAAGTTAGTTGTGAAACAATGATTCCTTCATTACTTTTATGATTAGATAAAGGTAATCAATCTATTATCATTCTTTTTAATGCTAATGTTGACTAGTCTATAATCCTTGACGTTATTGATCTTTCTTGTTAGAAGTCTTGAATGTAATAGAACTAATAATAGCCATGTATATTTTAAATATCTTTTTGTTATGTTTCTATATATGCTATCATTTTCTTTATTGTTATGAAAGTTAGACTCTTGGTACTTTATTAGTAAAAGAAAATATTGGACTGAAATATTAGGATATTATCTTATTATATGTGTTCATAAACTACGAAATTATGTATTTAAGATTTTAAATTATGATAAGCATTCTAATGATAAGTTGAGAAAGATTTAATTGCCATTCTAGGTTGGTCAAATCATTCATAAGGCATATATTTATAGATATTGAATTGAGATTTGCAAAAAATGATTATCTATTTTGCAATTTAGTAATGAGATCTAATAAACAATAAGAATTTTGTTAATTAGAAGTGATGAATATTTTTTATCAAAATTACTAATTTTTAAATAGTTTTCATGATATATCAATCAAATACTATTGAGTTTCATCATGTTTAAAATAAGAGCAATTATATATTAGAAAGAAGAATAAATGCATTTTTAACTAGCATTATTATTTTTTTAGAATGTGATTGAAGGGTGATGCTTAAAGTGAAATGATAAGATTGAGGCTATACCAATTGAATATATTATTTTGATAACAAATGAGCCAAACTCATCATTACATAGAAGTGTAGCTGGTGTTACTAAGACAAAGTTCTTCACCAAATTAAGTTATATGCATACATTGAAGGGATAATTTTCAAACTAAAAGTTTTGGAAAATAAATAGTTTTGAATATGATGAAGTATATTTTTAACCTTTTAAGCAAGCTATTGAACTAAGATTGAGGAAGCCAAAGTGAATTGAAGATACAAATTTGAGGTACTATACTGGCATCGCTATAGAAAAGAGTTGTGAAATATTGAAATTAAGGATCACTTTGAATTCTCCTAAGATTCTTTACAAAATGTGAAAGAAACGTGAACTTGCGCTACTTAATGTAAGATATTGAAATAGTGAGCAGGACCATATTGGAGAAAACTTGAATGAGATGTGCTCAAATATTTTTATTTCAAATGGGACAGATGCAACTAAATAGAAGGAATTAATAGAGAACATGATTAATGACATTATGAAATTGAATCCTTTATTACAAGCTAAATTTGTTGAATATAAGGGTATTTAGGAAATTATAAAAGAAGATATTAAGGGGAAAGGCTTGATCTTTAGAAGATCTAAGTTTGTGGAAAGAAACACTATGAACAACAACATATTCAAAAAATTAAAAGGGATGAAGTTAAAAATGAGGAACTTGAGGTTACATTTTTACTAAAAGATAAGGAGATTGATGCTTTAAATGCTTTCTAGGAGAGAATTAGAAGATATGATTTTGTTTATTAGGTGACAAAAGCATAACTAAATGCTCATTGCATTTACATTCATAATTTAATTATTTAACGAAGATCGATACTCTTGTCAAATGAAGTGACAATTATATTGTGAAAATAAATTTAATTGAACTTAATACAAAATATGAAAGAAAAATTAATTATCAATAATACCTAAATCATTAATCAAAAATGGAATTAATATAAAAACTAAAAAAGCCACGTTTAATTTTAGTCATCCCAACAAGTACTAGTGTTAATTCTTCTTTTTTGTCTTGCATGTCATCGACCCATTTCTTTGCCTCTATTCCCCACCACCTAACCTTTGATTGGCTTAAGAAACTCCAGTGTATATGGTCTCTAAAATTAGAAGGGAACCATTATTTCATCTAATCCATCACTTTGTCATCTAACCGCTTTGTAATTTTAGTCCTAATCCTCATGTCTTAGTAACACGATGTTATTTTGCTTAAGATCGGTAACTCGTGAGCTGCTATTACAATTTCATCCCTCTTTGATTTGATGAGAAGGACACAGTGACTATTAGGTTACTAAAAAGGGAACATGCAATGATTAAGTTCAACCTTCTCGCAATTCTTTCCTTATTGTTTTGAGAGAACTTGAAAGGAATTGTTTTTTAGTTTTTTGCATCGAAACTGGGGCAAGAAAATGTTGTTTTTTAGTTTTTTGCATCGAAACTGGGGCAAGAAAATGTTGTTTTCTTTGGAAATTTTATCCTAAAGATGAGATCCACTATGAGGCAAACATTATTTGATATTCCTATTGGCTGGGTTTATACTCTATTATATGATGTTAGACGATGTGATATGAAGTGTGCTTAAAATGTGCTTGATGTTCATATGCTATAGATTAGTTGGGATCTCATAAGTGTCATGAAATATATACAAAATAATAATGGGTTGAAAAAGTTTAGAAAGTACTAGAATCAAAGTAGTTTTAATACATAAAAGGATATTGATTTTAGATCAATAAGATAAATTATAATTGACAAATAAATGTAAGCATGAATATATTACAAACTACAATTATACATCTTTTTATGTGTTCATTATTTTATGTAGCTCCATCATTTGATCACATGCTCTTATAAGATTTTATAACTTTTTAAATCTTGATATCATGATTCTACCAATTGAGCTTATATACATTTCTAGAAGATAATCATGAGAACTTGCTTGAAATTAGTTATTTTTTTAATAGTTGATCTTATTATCACATTTTATTGTTCATTTGTAAATTTAGTTACTAGGCATTCAAGCTTATTATTTAAGTAGATTATAGGCCAAACTTCTAAAGCACAAAGAGAAGAGAAACTTTAGGTTTTGTTACATTTTATACCTTCTTTTTTAGAAAATTGTGATATTTCTTTTTATGTATTATAAAGGACTAGTGATTATTGTATTTGAGGTTGAACTAAATATAAAGTTATGGATGTTGTTATATCATGAGGCATTGGAAACTATGATATCTTTTGAATAGGAAACATTTTGTTATGTTAGGGTATATAGTGTTTGATTATTTTGAAATTGTATTTCTAGATTTGTCCTCAATGTAAATATTTTATCCGTTATGATTATTAATATTAATTAATCACTTAAACAAAGGAAATAAGTAGTAGTTTTTGGGGAAACTCTATCTATTTGAATTATAAGGTATAGTAGTTTCATATGTTAGACTTCAATAAGTAAATGATTTGAAAATAAATAAATAGAGAAAGTTTTATGATCATTCCTTACCTAATTAGGATGTTAGTGTCTTCTAATTTTTTTTAAACTCTTATTATTATAATATTAAGGTAATTAACACATATATTAAAATGATATGTTATGTGTGGTGCAAGAATTTACTATGGTTATTCATTGTCAATTGAAGCAGATCTAAGTTAGATGAAATAAATGTTGTTGCATTCCACTTAATGAGATCGATCCAACTATTTATTCACTTTCTTATTTCTAAAAAAATTTATATTAACTTTATACACCTTATGAGATATTTCATTTCATACTTGGTTTTTTTAATGACGATGTTGCAACCAATCTCCTTAGTACCATGGAATGTAATAATGCTATCAAATTTATCTTATTAAATCAAATATTTTGCTTTGATTTCATTATATTACTATGAAACTCTAAATCTCCATTCATGTTAACTTTACATTGCTTTTATAAGATTATGTTACATTACTTCAATTTAACTCATTTTATCTTAAAAATATATTTATTTAATTCTAAAATATTAATTTATTAATATTTATGCTTGTTTACTTTTGCAACTTGTAGAAATTAGTAAAATAAGTCTGATAAAGATGAAAACAATTTGATTAGACTCATCTCAATGAACTCTATCATATTAAATATTCATTATTAGTAGTTACTTTTATAGCAGAGGATGTTTTCTTGATCACTTTAGTGTCTAGGAATGCAACTTTCACATACTACTTATCATAATTCTTCAAATATCTTTATTTCATTTGGTTGTGTTTATATGTATCCCAAACACTACTATTGTGTGACCTTTACAATGCTTTAATTTGGTTATTAATTCTTATTAACTTTGATAAAAAATACTAATTCTAAAGGACGTCTCATAAAGATGCAGCAAACCTCATCGGTCTCTACATGATGAGCTCTATCCCATCAATTTTTCATTTTTTATCTTTTTTATATATTTTATTTTCTAGGGTTTTGGCAAGCTTTATACCAAATGCTTACTTGTATCTTATTTGATTATGTAGGATGTTACACATGATTTCCTTAATATCTTAGAATACTTCTCTCGAATGTGAATTACTCATTACTATAAAGTTTTCATTGTACACCTATGGTACTCGACCTCTCATTTAGTTATGTTATATTATTTCAATTTATCTCATTTAAACTTTAAAATATATAAAGTCAATATACAAATGTTAATTTATTATTATTTATATCTATTTTCTTTGGTAAATTGAAATATTTCCCTTCATGGTATTATCAAGAAGAAATAAATGTGGTTTAATTTAAATATTCATTTTTAAATCTTGAAAAATTTAATTATTTTAATTATTTTGTGCTTTAGGTGATATTTCTATTCGTAGCTGATTTGACAATAGAGATATTACACTCGATTACATTACTATCATGGAATGCAACTTTTACATATAATTAAATTCATTTCTTCAATTTTGTTTTCTTTAATTTGATTTTATTACTATGAAATTCTAACACATGTGAGCATTATATTAGTTTGATTTCAATTTATTCAATTTCTTTAATTAGTTTTATTTTATCTTTAATACTTATTTGTTGAATATCAAAAGAATAATTTGTCATTATTTATACTTATTGAATTTGGTAATTAATAATAATTCAAAACATGGTCTAATGAAGATGAAACCAATGCTCTTTGACTCATCTTAATGAACACTATCAAATTAAATATTTATTGTTTATACTTTAAAATATTTCACTTAGTTTTTTAAAATGATTTAACAAATATTTTGATTCATACCTAATTTGATGATTGAGGCTATTATAGTCCATCTTCTTAGTATCTTTGAATTTAATGTTCTACTAATATTTGTCATATTTTTTTCAAATATTTTTCTTTGATTTGCTTATATTTCTCTTATTACGTGAGCTTATATGACTTTTTTGTTTTGTTATATTATATTGTGTTGTTTTATATCAATTCAACTTTAATGTTTGTTTACTTAATATTCAAAAAATAATTTGTTATCATTTAAATTTATTTAATTTTAAAAAATTATACCAATTAAAATTAAGGTTCAATTCTGACCAAACAAAAGTCATCTTGACCATCTTAATGAGCTCTATCTGATTAAATATTTATTTTTACGATCTTTTTGAAGTATTTTATTTCTTAGAGTTCTAGAATTCTTTACATGGCATTTTAACTCATACCTTACTTAACGATAAAGGACATAACACAATATCTCATGATTAGAATGTAACTTTTTTGTATTACTCATCTTATTTCCCCAAATTATTTTCTTTATTTTGGTTTTGCAACTATCAAGCTCAAATTCCAACCTTGTGTGACTTTACATCATGTTAACTTAGTTATAATACATTGCTTCAATTTGTCGTATTCAAACAATAACATAAATTCATTCAACATTAAATTAAAAAATTTATTACTATTTGTATTCATGTTTTTTAATAATTTATTGTAATTCTAAACGAAGTCCATTGAAGACAAAATAAGCACCACTACACTCTTCCCAACAAACACTATCCATTTAAAAAATATATTTATATATTTTTATAAATTTTATTTTCAATTATTTTATGACACTTTATAAGGTATTTTTGTTTGTACCCTAAGTTGTTGACCGAGGCTTTTAAAGTCGATGGTGTTAGTATTCGAACGGAACTTTCATGTTCAAATTATTTTTCTTCAATTTTTTTGTTTAAATTGCTGCTTTTACCATAAAAATCTAGCATTTCCTCAGTTGACCATTACATCATTTTTATTTTATTATATTACATTGCTTTAATTTAACATATTTTAGCTTTGTAATAAAATAACTTAATATCCCAATAATATTTTATTACTATTAATTCTTATTTAACAAAATAAATTCACAAGAATTCTAAATCATGTTTGATAGAGATAGAAGAAAGCTCATTAGAGTCATCTCAACTAGGTCTATCAAATTAAATATTTGTTTTTATATATTTTAAATATTTTTGGAGCTATGATTTTTGCTCATTTTATAAGAAATTATACTTCATCTATAACATGATGATTGAGGATGTAAGACTCAAATTCTTTTGTATCTTGGATTACAACTTTCTAGGCAAATTTACCATACCTTAACTTTTTTCTATATTACTATGTAACTTTAAATTTCTTCTCGTGTGCAAGTTATTTCACTTTGATTTAGTTATACTATACTAATTTAATCAACCTCATTTCAACTTTAATATATATTTACATAATAATAAAAATCATATTTTGTTATCATTTATGTTTATTTTCTATGAGCATTCATAGACATTTTGAACAACATTCGATTAGGACAAAATTAACGTCATTGAACTGATCTCAACAATCTCTATAAATATTCAATGTTCAATTTTAGATATTTTATTTTTTAGTATTTTAACATTTCCTTTGAGTACTTTTAATTCCTATTTAATTTAACAAATATGGATGTTACACTAAATCTGCATGCAACAGTTGACCATAATATTCCTAAATAATTAATTTTAGTTCTTGAAATTTTTTGCTTTCATTTTGTTATATTACAATGTAAATTTAAAACTCTTTATCATGTGACCTTTGTATTAAATTAATTTTATTATATTAATTTTCTTCAATTTATCTTTGTTTTTCTTTAATATTTATTTTCTTAATATTAACATAAAAATTTATTATTATTTTTCTTATTTATTTTTATAATTCGAAATAATTTCAAATGAGGTCTAATAAAAATCAAACAAAAGTCATTGGACCCATCTCAATAAACTCTATCTGATTAATTATTTTTTAATAAGTTTTGTTCAGGACCCTTCAAGCATTATTAGAAATTTTGATTCTTAATTAACTTCATGAATGAGCATATTACACTCAATTTGAAAAAAAAATTCATTACAATTTTTCTTATTTATTAAAGTTTTTCCTTTAATATGATTATATTATTATGTGACACTAATTCTCTTCTCATGTGACCTCCACATGTTTTTTATTTTGTTATGCACCATTGTTTCAAATTAACTTCTATCTACTTTAATATACTTTTACTTAATATGAAAATAATAATTTATTATTATTTAAGGTAATTTATTTTATTTATTCATAGTAATTGCAAAAGTCGTATAATTGAGGTGAAACAAATCTCGTTAGAATCATATAATGAGCTTTATCCAATTAAATATTAATTTTTTTATTTTTTTAATATATTTTATTTCCAATGATTTTAGCATACTTTGGGGATTTTTTGATTCACTCCTTATTTAGTTATCAAGAAACTTTCATTTGATTTGTTTAGCATCTTAGATAAAACATTTCTTGAATTGTTTAGCACATTCATTCATGTTCTTTATTTTGATTTGCTTGTATTATATTGCAACTCTAAATCTTGTACTATTGACCATTACGTAGCCTTAATTTGGTTTTATTACTTTACTTCAATTTATATCTTTTTAGTTTTGACATATATATCTACTTAACATTAAAATAATAATTCACTATTATTTAAGTTCATTTACTTTTGTAATTTGTTGCAATTTCAAATGAAGTACAATAGGGATGGAAAAAAGATAGTTGGACTTGCCTCGATGAGCATTGTTTTTATTAAGTATTTGTTTTATGTTATATAAAATTTTTATTTACGATAATGCTGGAAAACTTTATGAGCAATTTGAATTTATACTTGATATCATGATTGAGAATCCTACAGTTGATCTACTTTATATGTTTAAAGGTAACTCTATTGCATAAATTATTTCATTTTGTCAAATGTTCCCTCTTGATTTGAATATATTATAGTGGAACTCTAACTTCTCAGTATCTAAGTATCATATTCTTAGATTTTTTTATCTCATTTCTATAATATATATTTACTTAATAGTAATATAATAATTTATTATTATTTATGTTTATTTATTTTATTAATTTATAGTAAATACAAACACAATTTGATTAAGATAAAATAAAAATCATTTGACTCATCAGAATGAGATCTAGCCAAACAAATTATTTTTTTAGATATTTTTAAATATTATTTCCTATTGTTTCTTTATGCTTTATGAGTCTTTTTGATTTCTACCTGATTTTATTATCAAGGTTATTAGTTTCAATTTTTTAGTATCTTGAAATGTTACTTTCCTATCAAATTTTCATTTTCTTAATAATTTAAGTTCTATTTTGTTATTTTACTATGCCACAAAAATATTTTCTCTATGTTGTTTATATTTTTTTTATATTACATTTCTTAACTTTATATATAGTTTCTTAATATTAAAATATTAACTTATTATTATGTATTGATATTTACTTTGTTAATTAGTAGTAACGTAAAACTAGGCCTAATAGAGATAGAGCAAACAACATTAAATCTTACTCGAAGTTCTCTAACAAGTTAAATATTAATTATTTTATTTTTTAAAATATTTTATTTTATATAATTTGGACAATCTTTGAAGAGTTTTTTGAATTATACTTCATTTGATGATCAAGGGTGTCACAACCTAACTCTTAAGTACCTTGGAATGCAACTTTCTCATGCAATATTTCTCATATTTTCATTGGTTTTTCTTTGATTTTGTTATATTATTTTATTACTCTAAATCTCCTCTCCTTTGACCTTTACATTGCCTTTATTTTTTATGCCAAGTTAATTCAATTTATATCATCTTATCTTATATATGTATTCACATAATGATAAAATAATAATTTATAGTTATTTATTCTTATTTTCTTTTGTAATTTATAAAAATTTCAAATGTGTTTTAATAAGAAAAAAAAACATCATTGGACTCATCTTAAAGAATTTTATTTAACTACTTGATCATTACTATTATTTTCAATAATTTTATTTTGGCTATTTTGTTATATTGAAGTTTGACTTTTCCTATGAGGTTTGATAAAAAAAGAAACAAAAATCATTGGACATGTATTAATGAGGTCTATTACATTAAATATTAATTCTTAAATTTTCAAATATTTCTTAGGATTTAAACATAATTTGCAATCATGGAAGTCACTATTAATCTCATTAATTAATTGTAATGTAATTTTCTCATATAATCTTCCTCATTTCTTCAAATATTTTTTCAATTTAATTAAATTATTATGGAACTCTAATTCTAATATAGTGTGACCTCTAAATCTCTCTGATTTAGTTAAAGTATATTTATTCAATTTATCTTATTTCAATTTTAAAATATGTTAAACAAAAATTAAATAATAATGTTTTTCTTGTTTACCTTTATTTAGTTTTTAATTTGCAGTATTTCAAAATGATATCCAATGAAGGAAAAAAATCACGTTGTGCTCAACTTAGCTAACTCCATCAAATTATATTTTCATTTTGAAACTTTTAAAAATTGTATTTGTTGAATGTTTTTTGCATGCATTACGAGATATTTTAATTCGTAGTTACACTAGGTTTTAGCTTTTTTGAACAAAACTTTCTTATTTAATTTATATATTTCCACCAAATTCTTTTCTTTAATTTTGTTTTATTACTATGTAATCTAATTCTCTTCTAGTCTAACATTTACATCACATTGATTTTTTTGTTGCCTATATTCTAATAAAATGATACATTTTAATAATTAATGCTTATTATTTTTGGCAATTCATAGTAGTTACATATGAGGATTGATTGAGATGAAACAAATATTTTTTCACTTGTGTCAATTAGATATATCCAATTGAACATTTTTATTTACGATTATTTATACTATATTCTTTCAGCTTTTGCCATTTTTTAATACTTTGTTTAATTTGCATATGATTTTATGGATGCAGACATCGCACTAACCTCCTTAATATCTTGGAATGCATATTCTTTGGCAATTTATTTCGTTTCTTTAAAAACTTGTTTTAGTTATTTTATTATGTAATGAAAAATAATCATTCAAGTGACATTTACATCATATTGATTTAGTTATATTTCATTACTTTAGCTTATCATAATTTCTTTATAAAACTTATTTTATTGGAATTAATATTATAGTTTATCTCTACTTATGTTTATTTAATTTTGCAATTCATTGTAATTACAAATAAGGATTCAAAAGAAGGAAAAACATCATTGGACTTTGCTTTACAAGCTCTATCTTATTAAATTTCATTTTTATATTTTCAAATATGTTAATTTCTTTGGTTTTGTCATGTTTTATGAGCCATTTTGATTCACGATTGAGTTATGAATTGAGGATGTTAAATTCATTCATATTAGTATCCTAGAATAAAACTTTATTGTATAAATTATCTTATTTTTTTAAATGTTTCCATTTTATTTTTTATTTTACTCTAAAATTTTAATTTTCACCTTTTCTAACTTTTTAATTACTTTGATTTCTTCATATCACAGTGCTTTAATTTATCTTATTTTAATATTAAAACATATTGTATGTTATTTTCTATTGTTTTCACATACTTTAAGAGACCTCTTAACTCGTAAATAATTTTATAACAAGGCATGTTACACTTTATCTGATTAATATCTTGGAATGCAACGTTCTAAAATACATTACCTGATTTCCAATTTTTTATTGATTTGGTGATGTTACTATGAAACTCTAATTCTACTATTATGTGACATTTACATTATTTTAATTTAGATTATTTTTGTTACTTTAACTTATGTGATTTCAGCTTTAATGTCTAAATACTAAGTATTAAAATTATTATTTGTTATTATTTATACCTATTTATATTTTTAATTCATAGCAATACGAAATGTGTTCCAATTGAGAGGAAATAAACAGTTTCTAGAGTTGTCTTAACAATCTATCTTAATGAAATATTATTTTTAATATTTTTAAATATTTTCATTGTGAATGTTTTGTCATGTTATACTAGGTATTTTGATTCATATTAGATCTACTATTAAGGTTGTGATACAATATCTCTTAAGTATATTCTATTATAACATATTTACTACATTTCTCTATTTTTTAAGATGTATTACTATGATTTTATTGTATTATTACTTAACAATAAATCTATTATCATGGAACCTTTACATCATATTTATTTTGTTTTTTTTTGCTTCTTAAATTTATCCTCTTTCAGCTATAATATATGTTTACTTAATATGAATATAATAACTTATTTTTATTATTGATTATTTATTTAGTTGTTTCATACTAATTGCAAACAGGTTGCAATTGAGAGAAAATATTTGTCATTAGAATGATCTCCTCAAGATTTATCCAAACAAATATTTATTTTGACATTTTTTAAAATATTTTACTTTCTAAGGTTTTGTAATGTTTTGTGAGTCATTTAGATTTCGCAACTGATTGAATAGTAGATGTTACACAAATCCTCCTTGGTGTCTCAGAATATAACCTTCACATAGAATACTTCTTATTTCATCAAATCATATTGTTTTTATTTGGTAATGCTCATTTGTAACTCTAAATCTCCTCTTTTGGCATGACATTTACATCATTTATATTTAGTTATATTATATTATTTCATAGAATTAAAATTGGTGTAAGATTGAGATGAAATAAATGTCAGTGAACAAATCTCAACAAGCTCATTTTTTAGGGCTATTCAAGATTTATGAGACATGTCAAATTATAACAAATTTGAGTGTCAATGATGTTAATTCAATCTTTTTAGTATCTGAGAATGCAACATTGAAGGCTAATTTAGATTATTTTCCTAAATCTTTCACTTTCATTTTGTTATGTTAATATGATGGACCATTTCCCATCTTTTGTGATATTAATATTGCTTTAGTTAAGGTACATTAAACTAGATTACCTTATCTCATTTTAAATGTGATGAATATTAAAATAATAATTTCTCATTATTTATGTTGAATTATTTTACTAATAAGAAGTATTTCAAAATAAGTTTTTATGGGGATGAAATTGGAGTCATTGGTGTCTTCTCAATGAGTCGATCTGACTAAGTATTTGTTTTAGTATTTTTAAACCTTTTATTTTGTTTTGTTTTGGTGTGCTTTATGAGACATTTCATTCTTACCTACATTTTATGATCAAGGATGTCACACTCAATCTTTTCTTATATAAGAATGTAGTTTTCTCAATTCCTCAAAGTTTTTATTTTTATTTGATTAAATACGATATATTTAAAAAATTTCTATGTTACATTACAGTTTTATTTTTTAAATGACATAGATTCAATTTTCTCATTTTAGCTTCAATATTATATATAGTTAATATTAAAATAATAATAAATTATTACTCATACAAATCTACATTTCTATTTAGAAATAATTCCCAACTTGGTCAGATGTAGAAGAAACAAACATTGTTATACATGTTTCGATTAGTTATTTAAAATAAAGTAGCAAATTTTTATTTCTTAAAAATTTTTTTATAATTTTTTATTGTATATAGAAATGTTTCAATACATTATGGTGCTTTAATTTAACTAAATTCTATTTTAGAATATGTTTTTTAAATATTACAATAAAAATTATTACTGTTATCATTTATTTTCTCTAATAATTTTAAATATTTCAAAATGTGGGCTCATGGAGATGATACAAATATCATTATGCTTGTCATAACAAGCTCTACTTTAATAAATAGCTGATTTTCGAATGATTATGCATATTTTATAAGACATTTTGTTCTACACTTGATTTATTGGTTGTTGATTTCTCACTAGTCCTCCATAGTATCTTGTATTGTGATTTTACTATATAATTTATCTCATATCTTTAAATTTTTAACTTTCATTTGATTTTGTGTTTATGAAACTTCAACTCTGCTATCATGTGAACTTTACAATAACTAAATTTTGATAATTTACATAGGTAAATGTATCTCATTTTGTTAATAATATATATTTTTACACAAAATAATAATTTAACATTATTTAAGTTTAGTTGAATTGGTAATTGATAATATTTCTTAGTGAGGTCTAGCATAGACAAAAGAAAACCATTGTAGTGATCTTGATGAGTCGCATACAATTAAATATTAGATCTTTTTAATTTTTTTAAATGTTTAGTTTCTACAGTTTTCATTTTCTTTTAGAAACATTATGATTTATACTTTATTTATCGATTGATGTTATATTATATCTCAAAGGTATCATGGAATGCAATTCTCATGTATAATTTGTAAAATTTATTCAAATGTTTTTGCTTAAATTAGAAAGAATACTATGTAACTCCAAATCTCCACTCATTTCTCCTTCACATAACATTGATATTTTCATTATCACATTACATTTATCTATTTCTCTTAAACTTTAAATTTTTTTTACTAAACTAATAACAATTTATTTTTATTTATGCATACTTACTTTAGTGACAAGAAATAATTAACAAATACATTATATAAACATAAAATAAACATGAATAGACTATCTTTATAAGCTTTATCAATTAATTATTAATTTTAATATTATTTAAATATTTAGTTTTATATAATTTTCACACGATCCATGAGCCATTTTAATTCGTACTTGATTTGATGATCGAGGATATTACATTATATTTTCTTAGTATCTTACAATGCAATTTTCTCATAAACTTTGTCATCTATTCAAAGTTTTTTCGTTAACTTTGTTATAACACTATGGAACTTTATCATCCTATTATGTAAAAGTTATGAATTTCTTATATTACATTTCATCAATATAATTTTTTTTGACTTTGTTATATATTTATTAAATATAAAAATAGGAATTTACTATTAGTTTTTCACATTTTCTTTAGCAAATAAAAGTAATTTAAGACAAGTCCAATGATATTGAAATAAACACTACTTGTGCCAACAAAATGATCATTAATCTATTAATTTTTTAATCAGTTTATTTTAAATATTTTGGTATTCTTTATGAGGTATGTTCATTCATTCTTAATTCTTTATAATTAAGGATTTTATATTCAATATCTTAGTGTCTTTGAATATTGCTTTCACAAAAAATTTGACTCATTCCTTTCAAATTTTCACTCTGATTTGGTCATATTACTATATAACTTTAAATCTCCTCTCATGTAACCTTTACATTACTTTCATTTGATTGAATTCAATTGCTTCAATTTATCTTATTTTAGAAAAAAAATATCTACACTTCATATTAGAATGATAATATCTTATTATTTATGTTGACTTAATTTTATAATTTAAAGGAATTCCAAGTGAGATTGGATCAGGATAAAAAAATATAGTTAGACTTGTCTTAATGGGCTCTATCAAACTAAGACTTTATTTTTAATATTTTCAAATTTTTAATTTTTTGTGATTTTCATATGTTTTAATAGGAATTTTCTTTTGTATCTCATTTAATGATCGATAATGTTAGATTAATCTCCTTAGTACCAATGAATAAGCATTCTGACATACTTTGTCTTATTTATTCAAATGTTTTCTTCGATTTGGTTGTATTACAACATAAATCTAAATCTCGACTCTCTCGACCATTACATCACTTTAATTTGAAATAGTTATATAACACTACTTATCTCATTTGATTGTTTAAGATATATCTACCTCACATTAAATAATAACATGTTTTAATTTATTTCAAAATTCTCAATAATTTCAATACTAATATCATTGAGATCAATATAAATTTCATTGGACACTTTGCTATAAGATCTATCTAATGAAATGTTTAGTTATTAAATTTCAAAGTTCTTTATTTTCTATTATTTTTGAAACCTTCATGAGACTTCATTTTTTGTATGTGATTTGATGAATTAGGTATTTACACCTAATTACTTGGCATCTTGGATAGAAATTTTCATGCATAATTTTTTAATTATTTTTTCATTTTTTGCTTTGATTTGGTTATATTACTATGAAACTTGAATTATTCTATATTATAACTTTTGCATGTCATTGATTTGGTTATATTTTAGTACTACAATTTATATCATTCCAAATTTAATACACATATACTTAATACTCAAATAATAAATTACTGTTATTTGTACTTTTTTCTTGATTAATTTCCATTAGTTAAAAATGACTCTAATTAAACCAAAATGAATGTTTTTGAGCTTACTTAACATGGTCTACTTGATTAAATATTAATTTTTCTTATTTTAAAATATTTTATTTTGTAAAATTTTTCATAAATTTTATGAGAAATTTTTATTAGTTTCTCATTCAATGATAATGATAGTATACTTGATCTCTTTAGTGCTTTGAAATGCAACTTTAATTTATAATTTATTTTATTTCTTCAAAGATTTTTCTTTGATTTACTCACATTATTATGAAAATCAAATTGTCCTCTAAAGTAGCATTTGCATTTTTTTAATTTTGTAATATTATATTACAATTATTTATCTTATTTAGAAATTAATTTACATCTATATACATTTGCATATATATACTTTATATTAAAGTAATAATTTTTCTTAGTTTTGTATTCTTAATTTCATAAACTATAGTAATTTTAAGTGAGGTTTGATGGAGGTGAAACAAATGCCATTTGACATATAGTTTATTCAATTGTTTAAATGTTGCATTTAGATTTGATTATACTAATATGAATACTAATTCTTTTCTTATTTGACCTTTATATCATCTTATTTTTTTGTTATATTTCATAAATTTATCACTTCTCTACTATAATGTCTTTGCTTAGTACAATAAAATATTTGTTATTATTTATGCTTATTAACATTACTAATTCGCATTTTTATAGACGAGGCCTAATCAAGATGAAACATATGTTGTTTGGCTTATCTTGAAAAGAATCATTCAATTAATTTTTTAAAATTTTAGATATTTTTTTTCTGTCATATTTGTATTCTTTCTAAGATTATTTTATTTGTAATTTATTTGAGAATTGATGATGTTACACTCAACCTCTTTAGTGTCAAGGAATACAACATATCAATATAATTTATGATGGTTTTAAAACTATTATTCTTTTGTTTATTTATATTACTATTTAACTATAAATCTCCTCTAGTGACATACAACACTTTGGTTGGGTCATTTTTTCTTTTCTTAGATTTATCTCATTTTAGCTTTAATATATATTTTCTTAGTAGTGATATAAAAATTTATTATTATTTATGTTTATTTACTTTACTTATTTTTAGTAATTGCAAACATTACTTGATTATGCTAAAGTAAGCATTACTGGACACGTGTTGCTGAAATATATCAAAATAAAATTTTCTTTCTATTGTTTTGTTATGTTTTACGAGACAGTTTGATTTGTACCTGATTTGATGATCAGGATTGTTACTCTCGATGTTCTTTGTTTCATGGCATGATAATTTACCATAGAAATCCTATTTTTCATAAATATTTTAAATTATTTTTTTAATTTTACTATGGAACTAAAAATATTTTCCCTTTTATCTTTACATTGCTTTGATTGTTTTATGTTATAGTATTTTTGTTTATCAATTTCCAAAATTTAATATATATTTTTTTAAAATTAAAATAATAACATATTATTATTTATTCATATTTACTTTGTTAATTAATTGTAATTAAAACCTAGGACTAATGCAAATAAAACAAATGATTAATTTCTTTTAACTAGCACTAACAAGCTAAGTATTCATTATTCTATTTTTAAATATTTAACTTTATACAATTTGGTCAACCTTTATAAAGAATTTTCATTTATGCTTAATTTCATGACCAAGGATGTTCCTACGTATATTGGAATGCCATATTCTCATATAATTTATCTGACTTTTTAAGTGGTTTTCCTTTGATTTTCTTACGTTGTTTCATAACTCTAAATTACCACTCATTGGCCTATAGATTGTCTTTATTTTGTTATGTTATGTTAATTCAATTTATCACATTTCAACAATAATATATACTTAATTATTATTTAAAAAAATATTTTTTTAATTTTTTTATGCTTATTTTCTTTTATAACTTGTAAAAAATTCAATTGAAATATGATAAGGAAAAAACAAACATCATTATAGTCTTCTTAAAAGATTTATTCAACTACTTGATCATTACGATAGCTTTTATTGTTTTTACTTTTTATTTTGATATATTGGAACATAACTTTTCAATGCAAATTTAGGTCATTCCTTTAGATTTTTTATTACGATTTTGTTATATTTCTATGAAACTTTAAATCTCCACTAGTGTGATATTTCATAAAATAATTTATTCAAATACTTTAACATAACTATAGTTTTTAATATTTTGTTTCATATCAATATATTGGAAAATAACTTTTCTATATAACGTCATGTCATTTCTTTAAATTTTTTACTATAATTTTGTTATATTGTTATGAAACTCTAAATCTTCTCTTGTGTGATCTTTATATCATTTTTATTCAATTAAATTATATTTTCTCAACTAATCTCATTCTAATTTTTATATATATAGTATTTAAATAATATTTTGTTATTTTTAACCTTACTTACCTTAGTTAATCAAAGTTTTTTTGACGAGGTCTTATAGAAATGAAACAAAATTCATTTGACTTGTATTGGTGAGATCTTTCCAACCAAAGGTTAGTCTTTAAATTTTTAAATTTTTTAAATTTTTAAATATTTAAATTCTTAGGTTTCTAAGATACTTTATGAAATATGTTTATTAATACTTAATTTGATGATCCAAAATTTTACAATTCAACACTTTTGCAACTTGAAATGCATTTTTTTTTTGTATAGTTTATCTTATCTTCATAAAGTGTTATCTTTGATATGATTAAATCACTATGTTACTTCAATTATTCATGCATTTGACCATTACATTTCTTCAAATATGTTATATGATGGTGCTTCAATTTATATCATTTCAACTTTAAAATTAATTTAGTTAATAGTGAAATAACAATTAATTCTTATTTATCCTTTTGTAGTTTTTTAAATCATAGTTATTTTAAATTATGTCTAATCAACATGCTTTACCCTTTAATAACTTGTTAATATTTATAGCTATCTACATTTGTAATTCAAAGCTATACAAAATGCAGTCTAATCGAGAAGAAATAAACATCATTGGAGTTATCTTAATAGTCAATATTCATTGAATTAAAATTTTTAATGCTCTATTTGCTTTTTAGTCATTTTCTTATGGGTTTTTTTGATTCATACAAGATTTTATTATTAAGCATGTGGTACAATATCTCTTAGGAATCTAAAAATATGTCTTACCGACAAAACTTTTTTAATTTCTTACATTATTTTATTTTTATTTTGTTGTATTATTATTTAACACCAAATCTCTTATCGTGCGACCCTTATATCACTTTAATTTGGATATTTTGTATTCATAAAATTTATCTCAATTCAGCTTTACTACATGTTTTTAGAAATATGATTATAAAAATTTATTTCTTTTTTCCTATTCACTTTGTTGCCTCACAATAATTGGAAACGTGGTGCAATTGCGAAAAAATAATTTTCATTGTAATCGTGTCATCAAGATTTATCAAAATAAAATTTTAATTTCTTTATTTTTTTACAAATTTTAGTTTTGAAGTTTTTGTAATGCTTAATGGGTCATTTTGGTTAAAAACTGATTCGATAATTAAGGATGTTACACTCAACCTCCTTAGTGTCTCAGAACGTAACTTTCACATAAAATATTTCTTATTTCTAGAAATCATTCATTTTGATTTGTCAATGCTAATTTGTAACTCTAAACCTCTTTTGGTGTAGCTTTTACATTACTTTCATTTAGTTATTTTATATTGTTGTAATTTATCTCATTTCATATTTAAAATAAATTTGTTATATTTGAAAATTAATATTTTGTTATTAATAACTATTTTAAATTATATTTTGTAAAATTTGATATGTGGTCTAGTTGAGATGAGTCAAAGACATCAAACTCTCTCAATTTGAACTCATTGTTCAATGGATTTTCAAGCTTTACAAGACATATCGATCCATACCTTGTTTGATGGTTGAGAATGTTACGCTCAAGTTCTTTAGTATCTAAGAATGCAACTTTCATGACAATTTATCTCATTTTCTTAACTTTTCACTTTCATTTTGCTATATAAATATGGAGCTCCATTTCCTCTCTTTGAAACATTAACATTGCTTTCATTAAGTTACATTATACAACATAACTTTATCTTATTTTAGCTTTAAAATATATATACTTAATATTAAAAAATTAATTTTTTGTTATTCATTCTTATTTAGTTCTTTTAATTAATAATAATTTAAAATGAGGCCTAATTAAGACTAAACGAATGTCATCAAACTCCTCTCCATGAACTCTATTTAATTTAATATTTATTTTTTTGCCAAATATTTTATTTCCTAGGTTTTTTGAATGATTTATGAGATATTTTGATTCTTATCACATTTAATAATTAAGAGTGTTATAGAAGGTATCTTTTGTAACTTCAAATACACATTTCCCTTAACTTTATCTGATTTATTCTAAAATTTTCACTTTGATTAGGTTATAATACATTCCAATTACGAATCTACTTTTATGTGACCCAATATTGAAAAAATAATTTGTTATTATTTATGCTTTTTAGTTTTGTAATTTGTAGTAATTCCAAATGTGGTCTGATTAAGAAGAAATAAAGATCATTATACTTGTCTTTACAAGATCTATTCAAATGCATATTCATTTATTTATTTTCAAATATTTTTACTTTTTTTGCGTTTTTCCACATTTTAGGAGACAATTTAATTCTAAACTAATTTGACAATTAGGAATATCATACTCAATATTTTTACAATTTTATAGAACATGAAAACATTTTGTGGGAAAAATTCATTACAAGACATTAAAATATTGTACAAATCTTAAAGGTTAGTAAATCAAGCTAGAACTATAGATTTGGGAATTACTTATTAAGGAGAGTTTAATGACTTTTGTTTCATTCTGTTCAAACTTCGTTTATGTTATTTGGGAGTTAAAAAATTAAATAATCATAAATAACAGTAAATTTTTATTTTAATTTTAAGGAAAATTAACAAAAGAAGTAATTGAGAAAATTGAAGTAATGCAATATTAGGTAATAAAAATGATGTAAAAGGTCATAGGAGAGTGAAATTAATATTTGACGTAAGTTAATGAAAATGAAAAATACAAAGAAATGAAATAAACTTAGGGAAAATTGTATTCTAAGATACTAAAAGTATCAAATGTTGAATCTCAATATAATTAGAAATTAAAATGTCTGATAGGAATTGCCAAAAACATTGAAAAACTATTTTAAAAATATAAAAATGAATATTTAATTTTATAGTGCTCATTGGTAGATTTCGTTAGCATTTGTTTCATCTCATTTCATGCTTATTTTAAAATTGTACAGATTACTTATTCATTGCAATATAACAAAATCAAAAGAAAAATCTTGAATAATTAAGGTAACTTGTTATGGAATATTTCACTACAATATTAAGGACATCAATCATAATCTCCTAAATCATCAAAATAGGTAGGAATCAAAAATGACTTGCGAAGAATAATAAAAGCCTAAAAAAGTTATCTAAAAATATTTAAAAGAATACTTAGTTGGATAGAGTTCAATCATATCTTATTTTCCTAGGTTGTAGCAGGCTTTATTAGTAATTTCAATCATATTTTGTTTAATGATCGAGAATATTGCACTCGATTTCCTTACCACCAAGAGAGCTATTTTTCTTTAAAGTTTATGTCAATTTTTTTGAAATGTTTCCCTTTGAATTAGATATATTACTAATTAATTATATGTCTTATCTTATGTTACATTTACATCACTTTCTTTTTGTTATCCTAGAATTCTTTAATTTATGTCATTTGAACTTATTAAAATAAGAATTATTACTTTTTATGCCTATTTCCTTTGTTGATTCAATGTAATTCACATGGCCTAATCTTGAGGAAAAGATATTGGACTCATCTATATGAACTCTATCTAATTAAATATTCACTAATATACATGTAGAAAATTTCTTTTAAGAGGTTTTGACATACTTTATAAGATATTTCATTTTGCACTGGATTTAATGAATGAGGATGTTATGGTCAATCTCCTTACTATCATAGAATTAACCATTCTATACAATTTATCTTATTTTATTAAATTTTAGCTTCAATTTAATTATGTTTCATAGTTATTTTAAATCTCCTCTCTTATGATCTTCAAAACACCTTTATTTAGTTAAATTATATTGATTAACTTTATGTCTTTTTAGTTTTAATATTAATTTACCTAATATTAAAATAATAATTTTTATGGCTTCTACTAATTTACTTTGGAAATTTATTATAATTCCTAATGATGCTCATTCCATCTAATTACATATTCATTCATATATTTTTAATCTTTTAATTTTTTTGGGTTTAGGCTTAATTTAAAAGAAAGTTTGAACATATCTAACTTATTGATCAAGGATTTTTGTCTTGGCCTTCTCAATAGCAAGGAATGCCACTTTCTTATAATTTAACTCACTTCTTCAAATTATTTTCCTTTGATTTGATAATCTTACTATGTAATTCGAGATGTTCACTTATATAACATTTCCATTGCTTTGATTTCGAACTATTACATTTTTTTAGTTTATAACATTTTATCTTTAGCATACTCTTACTCAAATTTTGAATGATATTTTATTAATATTTATGATTATTTGTCTTTGTTTACTTATTTTAGTTTGACATGTTTTATTTAACATCTAACAAATTTTCTTGTCTGCATCTTAATGTGCCCTATCAATTAAAAATTTAAATATTTTACATTTTTTAAATCACTTAAATATATCTCATTTCAACGTTAATATATATTTACTTAATTTTTTAAAAAATATTTTATTTTTATTTATGTTAATTAGCTTCCATAATTCATAGTAATTGTTAATTAGGTTAGTTGGAGGTGAAAAAAGTCATTGGACATAACTTGGGGAGGCCTATCAATTTAAAAAATAAATTTCTAAGATTTTAATTATTTTATTTTTTAATATTTTAGCACAATTTAGGAGATATTTTTAGTCGTACTGGATTTGAAGATGTATAAAGTTTTTCACATTCTTCTTAACATATTAGAAAGCCATTTTCTTGCATAATTTGCCACTTTTTAAAATTTTTTTTGTTTGATTTACATGTATTATTGCGAATCAAAAATCTTCTCTCATGTGAGCTTCAAATCAATTTGATTTTGTTACATTGTAATTGCTCAATTTATAAGATTTGTAAGTTTTGATTAACTTTTATGTTTGTAGTAATTTCAAACATGGTTTAAAAGAGATCAATCAAATATCATTTGACTTGTATCGAAGAACTCATCGATTTGAATATCCACTTTTATGTTTTTAAAAAACTTCTAGTATTTTGTCATGTCTTCAATAAACTTTGATTCACAACTTAGTGTTTTAAAATCAGCTTCGCTACATAATTTATCTTTTTTACTCATGTATTTTCCTTTGATCTTGTTATATTATAATGAAACACTAATTGACCATTCTTGTGATCATTACATTGTTTTAATTTTTTTATTTTATACTTCTTTAATTTATCTCTTTTAAGCTTTAATATATACATGTTCTATATCAAAATAAAAATTTATTATTCTTTGTGCTTGTTTACTTTAGTAGCTCAAAATAATTTTCGCTGAGGACCGATCAAGTTTAAACAAACATCATTGGACACTATGTTTTATACTTCTAAATATGTTATTCTCTTTGTTAATTAACAGTTACTCGAAAGGAAGATTAATAGAGATGGAACAAACTTTGTTGGACTTGTCCTAATGAGCTTTATCTATTGGAACTTTCATTTTACTTTTTATTTTTTTAATGTATTGCATACTTTACACAACCTTTGATTTTTACTTGACTATATGATCAAGAATGCAAACGTTGATCTCTTTAGTATATTCGAACTCAACTTTCACGTTTAATTTATCTTTTTTGTTCAAATGTTCCACTTTTGATTTATTTATATTGTGAGGATATTCTGATTCCCTCCTTATGTGACATTAACATATACCTCACACTAGATTTGTCAAATATTTACATAATATTAAAATAAAAATTTATTATTTTTAAATGTTGTTTAGTTTCATCGTACATAGTAATTCAAAAAATGGTTTTATCGAAACAAATTAATCATTGCCAGATTTGTCATGATGTACTTTATCCAAATAATTTTGTATTATTTTAAATACTATTTCTAGTGTTTTGCATGTTTAACGAGGTGTTTGAATCATAACTACTTTGATAATTGAGGATGTCATAATCGATCATCTTGTCATCTTTGAATGTTACTTTCTCTCATCCATGAAATTTTTTTGCAATGAATTTATTACATTACTATGAAATCTTATTCTCCATCTATGTGACCCTTATCTTAATTTTATTTTGTTGAATAGAATTGCTTCCATTTATCACTTTTAAAAATGAGTATAAATTTACTTAATAATTAATTAATAAAAAATTATTGTTGATGTCTATTTATTATGGTAATTTGATGTAATTAAAAATCTATTCAATGGATACAAAATTAATACTATTATAAATATGTCAATGTGCTCTATTAAATTAAAATTTCATTTTATATTTCTGAAATACTATATTTTCTTAAGTTTTAGCAAGTTTGGAGAAACATACATTAAAACCATATTTGACAATGAAGAATGCATGGTCAATCTCTATGGTATCTTTTAATGCTACTTTCTCAAACAAGTATTCTAATTTTTAATAAGTTTCTCTTTAATTTGGCTATATCACCATCTTACTATAAGCCTCTTCCCGCATGAGTTTTACAATGCTTTAATTTTAGTTATATTATACTGCTTCAAATTATCTAATTAATTTTTAATTTATATATACATGATAGCAAAATAATAGTTTATTATTATTTATGATTTTTAGTTTAGTAATTTTCATTAATTCCAAACAATGTTTGACTGAGATTAAGCAAATCTCATTGGGCTATCTAAGAAAATCATTTGAATAAATGAAATAATTTTTTTGGCAAAAGTTTTAATCAAAGATATTAAGAAAATGGAGTATAAAATTCTCAATCATGAAATCATGTAGGAATCAAAAAACACATTCATGTATTAAAAAAATGAAAAAATAAAATATTTTTTAATATTAAAAAAATTAAAAATAAATATTTTTTAATATAAATAAAATTAAATTGTGTATAGCTAGTTAAGTCAAGTCCAGGAATGTTTATTTCATCTAAATTATGCTTTTTTTAAAATTATTATTAATTACATAAGAAATTAATCTTAAATAAATATAACTATTATTTTAATAAGATATGTTAATTCTAAAAAAAATAAATTTAAGAAATGTATTAAAAAAATACATGCCAGTGTCAAATAACAGGACAATTAGAGTTACATAATGATATGAAAAAATCAAAACAAAACTTTTATGAAATAATATACAATTTCTAATAAAGTTTCCTTTTGTGATATTAAGGACATCAAGCATAAACATCCTTGATCTTCAAATAAAGTAAGAATTCAAAACTTTAGTAAAGTTGACCAGCACTTGAAAACAAAATATTTTTGAAACATTAAAATGAGTATTTAATTTGATTGACCTTCTCAAGAAATTTGAAATATATTTGTTGCTTGTGGATTTCATCTTTCATGGACTTACTATGACTTACCAAAGTAAATAAATAAAAATGATGATAAAATATTATTTTAAAATTAAGTAAATTTATAATTAAGTTGGAAAGAAATAAATTGAACTAACATAACACTAATAAAACAAAACATTATAGTGGTCAAATGATATAATATTTTTTGTTATAAAAAAATATAAGGGTAAGAAAATATTCTAAAAAATGTTATAATGTATATAAGAAAGTTGCATTCCAAAAATACTAAAGTGATCAAGTGTAATATGTTCAATCATTAAATAATATATGAATGAAAATATCATGTAAAGTGTGCCAAAACTCAACAATAATATGTAAAAAGACAAAAGAATAAATAATAGATTGGATATAGCTCATTAAGAGAAGTCTAACAATGTTTTTTCATCTTAATTAAATCACATTTGGAAATAATATTAATTATTGATGGAAATAATGTAATGCATTAAAAAATTATTTTAATTTTTTGTAAAAAGTTATATTGATTTTAAAATGAGGTAAATTGAAGCAGAATAACACAACCAAATCATTGACATGTAAAACTAACACAAGAAGTGATTTACAATTGCATAGTAAAATAACAAAGTCAAAGTCCATAATTTCAAGTAATGTGTTAAATTGCGTGGGAAAGTTCAATTCCATAACAAATAAAAAGACCAACAAAACATCCTTGATTGCAAAGAACATTGTAATTAGAAATTTTTCATAAAGCAAGTAATATGCTAGAGAATATAACATTTAAAAATATAATAATGACAATTTAATTGAATAGAGCTCATCTTAAAATAACCATCAACTTTTATCTCTCACTACTCATACTTTATTTGTAATTACTATGAGTTAGCAAAAACGTAGGCTTAAATAATAACATTATTTTTTTAATATTGAGAAAATATATAAAAAAACCTTAACAAGATAAAATCAAGTAACTTATTATTCCAAAATCATGGTGACCTATGGACCAAATGATAAGAGAAGTAGTGTTTCATTATGATATAATATCATAAGTTAAAATGAATAAATATAATACTGCAAAATCAAAGTGATGTAAAGGTTGCACTGTAGGAAAATAAGTGTTTCATAGAAATTATGCATATTAAAATAAAAAATATTATGGAAAAAGATAGACTATTTGCAGAATTCGTATTTGGAGATTGGCAAGTCAAGTACAAAATACCATATAAACAAAAATAAATATCAATAAATTCTTGCTTTAATATTATGTAAATTTTTATTAAAATTATAAAAATGAAAATTTTATAACACAATATAAAAATGAAATCTCTGTAAACATTACATGGAAAAAAATTAGAGTATCAATTCAGAAGATACAAATCAAAACAAAATTTTGAAGAAATATGACAATTTTTTAGGAAAATAACATCCAAATTTACTAGGCACGTCGTGGGTAATATTCTTTATCCATAAATAAGGCAAGAGCACAAATATCTCACAAGATAAGCCAGAAAAAGAAAAATATATATATCAAATTAAAAATATATATATTTAAATAGAAAGTGCTTGTCGAGATGAGTGCAATGATATTGTTTTTCTCTATGTTGCAGAATTACTTTAAATAACTTAAGTAAATAGTCATAATATTAAATTATTATTTAAAAATTAAGTAAATATATATTATACATAAATTGAGATAAATGAATAAACTGTAATATAACAAAATCAATACGATGAAAAGAGCACATGACAAACGATTCAGGTTACATGTCAACATAACTTAATCTATGTGAAAATTTTTTAAAAAAGTGAAATTGTGAAGGAAAAGTTTCATTTCAAAATAAAATGGAGATCATGTTTAGTACTTACAATTGCTAAACAAGTTATAATCTAAATGTCTCATAAAGAATGTTAAAACCTAAGAAAATTAAATATTTTAAAATAATTTTAAAATATTTAATATGACATAACTTATTCAAATGAGTTTAATGACTTCTGTTTTAAGTACATTTCATTCCATTCTTAATTTCTATTATTTATAAAAACAAATAATATGAAATCAATGGGATGTAATGAAAAAACTAGAGTTTGTTTATATTTATGTAGTAAATTAGCCAATTAAAATGAAAAATTTGAAGATCTAAAATCAATTTTATATGAAATTTGAATCCAAGATATTTAGGAGGTCGAGCATAAATCTTTGATCGTCTAATTATGTCTAAATTAAAATATTTGTTATAGCTTGCTAAAATCTTTGAAAATACAATACTTAAAAAACTATAAAAATGATATTTGACATGATTGTACTCTTTGAGATGAGTACAACATTCACCAATTCATCACATTAGGATTTTATTCTAAATTACATTGAATTACTAATGCAAAAAATCTTTTATTAGAATAATTTTTAATTTTACTATTCAATAAATGTAAATTAAAGTTGAAATAATGTGAATTGAAATAATGAAATATAACAAATGGAAATCGAAATTAGGTGAACTGAAATAATGAAATATAACAACTTGAAATAATGAAATAAGGTCAATTGAAATTGATGCAAATAATTTGAAAAAATTAGTTAAATTTTACTAGAAGATTGCATACCATTATTCTAGTGCTATCTAGTTTAACATCCTCAATCATCAAATAAATTACAAATCTAAATATCTCATAAAGTATTGCAAAATAATAGAATGTAAAATGTGTACAAATATAATAATAAATACATAATTCGATAAAACTAATTTAGATGAATCCATTGATGTTTATTTTATTAAAATTGCACCTTTTTTACAATTAATTTTAATTATCCATATAAATATAATTAAATAAAATTAAATTATTATTTAAAAAGTATTTAGATGAATGTTATAGTTGAAATTAGATATATTGAAGCAATATAGTTATAAAGAAATTAAAATAAGATGAAGACAAATGATACGAGATTTAGAGTGACATATTAATATAACAAAAAATTTGACAAAACTAAAAAAAAATCAGACTGAGTGCAACTTCCTCGATCATCAAATTTTGTATGAATAAAAATATGTCATATTACATTACAAATTATAAAAAAATATAAAGCTTTAAAATAACAAATAGAAAAGTTAATTAGTTAGAGTTCATCAAGGCTAATCTAATGACATTTCATTTCATCTGGATAAGATCATGTTCAGCATTATTGTGAATTAACAAAAAACTATATATTAATAATAAGAAAGACTATTTTAGTATTTAAATAAATATATATTATGGTTGTTATGAGATAATTTGAAGAAATATTATATAACAAAGACAAAGTGACATAAACGATGAAAAACATGAGAATTAAAGTTTCATAGCAATATAATGATATTAGACTGAAATATTTAAAGAAATGAGGTAAATTGTGTAGGAAATCTATGTTCTAACATTCTTAAGCGAAGGAGTTTACCATCTCTAACCATCAAATTAAATACGAATAAAAAAATCTCATGATGCATACTAAAAACCTCAAAAAATTTTTTATAAAATATAAAAATGAATACTTAATTTTTAGATCTCATTAATAAGAGTAAAATAATAATCTTTTCATCTCATTTGAACATCATTTAGAATTACTAATAATTATTAGCATAATAAAAAATAAGTAACAATAAGTCATTATTTTAAAGCTACTTAAATATTTATTAAAATTGAAATGAGATAAGTTCAAGCAATTTAACATTTGTCAAAGTGATGTAATGTTTACAAGAGATGAGAACTAGATTTTCAAAATTATATAACCAAATAAAAATGGGAACGCTTAAGAAATGAGATAAATTATAGAGGAGAGCCATTTTATAATATACAAAGGAATCAAGTCTAAAATCCACGATAATTAAAATAGATACAAATTAAAGTGCCCTAGCAAACATGTCAAAACAAAGGAAATTAAATATTTATTATAATAAAAATAAATATTTAACTAGATCGATCTCATCTAGTGATGCCGAAAAACATTAATGGATTCTTGATAAGATCTTCTTTCGAATATCTATTAATTTAAAAAAAATTAAGCAAAATAATAATATTTTATATTTTTAATTTTAAGTAAATGTATGTTAAAGGATAAATTTATGAATTCATTAAAAATAATATAGTAAAATTAACACTATTTAAAGATGACATGAGTTGAGTATCAAAGTTTTACATTAATATAACCAAATCGATGTGAAAATTGTTAAATAACGTGAAAAAACTATAAAGGAAAACTACATTCTAAGCTAACAAAAAGATCATATGTTACTTTCTCATTCCTCAAACTATGTATAACTTGGTATGTCCAAAAAATTAGGCAAAAGCTATGAAATTTACCCATTTTAAATAAACATTTTTTCGAAAGAGAATGTCAAGATGATTCCAATGATGTTTGTTTTATCTAAATCAGAAGTTGTTTGAATTACTAGTAATTAGCAAAATGAATAAGGACAAAATAGTAATCAATTATTTTTTTAATATAAACGAAATGGATAATAATTCTAAAATAAGAAAAATTAAAGTAATGTAATATAACAAATTTAAAGAGAAAATATTGAAGAAATTATATTTTATGAAGATGATACACTAAAAGGTAATATAAAGATAACATGTAGCATCATTATTTGTAAAATTATGTGTGAATTAAAAGTCTTATAAAGAAGCAAAACCTATAAAATATGATATTTCAAGGTATAAAAATTAATATTAAATTAGATAGCATTCATTTAAATAAGTATAAGCTTGTTTCGTCTCATTTGCACTATGATTGAAGTTTGTTCAATTTAAAAATATTAAACAAAAATAATTATAATTTAATATTTTTGTTTTTTAAAAAGTATATTAAATAATATATAAGATCAAATAAAAAATATAACATAAGAAAGTTAGTGCCTTACAAAATGTTATTAAAAAGAGAGTTAGAGTTGCATTGTAATATAACATAATTAGAGTAAAATGATTTAAGAAATGAGATATACTATATCAAAAAGTTGTATTTCAAGGTACAAAGGAGATCGAGTATACTATCCTTTATCTTCCAATTAAGCATGAAATGAAACAAAGCATAACACATGCAAAAACCATAAAAAATAAAATTTGTAATGATGATTGTTCATCAAAATGAGTTTAATGATGATTGTTTCTTCTTATTTGGACATCATTTTGAATAGTTCAAACTACAAAATCAAAGCATTGTAAAGCTCACCTTAGAAGAGATTTAAAAAAGATAACAATGAAAAAAACTAAACGTAAATGTTTTTAAGAAATGCGATAAGTTCTTTGGGTTAGTTTCATTCCAAGATACTATGGAGAATGTGTGTAACATTCTCGATTATGAAAAAAGTAAGAATTAAAAAGCCATAAAAGCATAATAAAACAATTTTGAAGTAGAAAAGGAGAATAATTTATAGATAAAGATAGAAAAGTACAATCTAAGGACATTTGCTTCAACTCGATTGGACCTCATTTAGAATGACAATAAATAAGGAAAATAAATAATTATGAATAATAGAACTTCAAATCCTCAATCATAAAATTTGGTAATAATTGAAAAGGATTATAATGCAAGCCAAAACTACTAAAAAATTTATAATGAATAACATGCAATTCAACGTGATAGAGAATTTTAAAATGAGTAGAACGACATCATTCACTTTTCGATCAGACTATGTTTGTAATTATCGTGAACTAAAAAATGACATAAGTAATAAATAATAAATTACTGTTTTAATACTATTTTAAAAAATATTAAAGTTGAAATTTGATAAATTAATACATTTTAACACAAGCAAGTCAATGCAATGTAGAAGTTAGAAAAAATAAGATATTTATTTACATAGAAATATAACATAATGAAAGTAAAACTTTTTAAAAAAAGAGAAAACTATTATGAAAAACTTTCTTCCCAAGTTACGAAGAAGCTAATATGTAATGTCCTAAATAAAAAAATTAGGAACACATTAAATGTCTTATAAAATATGCATTAATCCCCAAAAACTAATTTAAAAATACAGAAACAAATTTTTAAAGAAAATATTTAAAGAAATACAAATGAATTTTTTGCTTCATAAATTTCATTGAGCCAAGCCAAATGACCATTGATTCATTTTCATCATGTCGTTTTTGACATTATTGGTAATTACAAAGTAGCTTTGCCTAAATAATAAATAATTAATTTCTTAATATTATTTAAAAAATATTAAATATAAAAAATAGAAAATATTTTACAATAAAAAAAAATTGTAGTCAAAGGTCACACGAGAGATGAGTTCGAGTTCCATATTAATATAACAAAAAATTAACAATTTTATAGAAGAGTAACAAATTGCATTAAAAAGTAAATATTGGAGATACTAAGAAGATCGTTCGTAACACCTTTGATTGCAATATAAGGTATGAGTTTAATATCTCTGAAAGCATACCAAGTAATAGAAAATAAGACATTTGAATATAAAAATGAAAAAAAAAATTAAATGGACCATGTCAAGATGTGTCCAATAATTATTGTTTTCATTTCCATTGGATCTCGTTTTGAAGTACTATGACGTTGCCAATTTTAAAAAAATAATAGTACATTATTATGTTATTTTTAAGTATATATAAAAATGTAGTGAGGTAAATTAAAGCAATATGATATAGCCAAACAAAAATGATACTAATAATCAAATGAGTGGAGTGTTATTGACACAAAATGACAATGGGAAATCAAAGAGAAACCTTTGGAGAAATAAGATAAATCACAAAAGAAATTTTATTTAAACTACACAAAGATCAAGAGTAATATCATCAATCTTAAAATAAGGTATTAACTTAAATTATTCATAAATGTTGCTACAAACATAGAAAATAATATTTGAAATTTAGTAATTAATTTTTAATTTGATATAAGTCATTAAGGTCTCTCATATGACATTTGTTTTGCATCGATCAAACTTTACATTGAAATATTATGAATTATCAAATTTAATAACGATAAATAATGTCAAATATTTTTTTAGTACTTAGTAAATATATATTAAAATTAAATTAAATAAATTGAAGTTGGGTAAAAAACAATTGAAAATTCTTTAATTGTTATAAGATCGAACATTTAGAATTAAACCTAAATAAAGCAAATCAAAGAGAGAAACATTAGAATAAATGAGATAAGCTATCTTAAAGTTACACTCCAAAATAGTCAAGAGATGTAACATAATCTTCTTGATCATTGAATCTCATTTCAACAAAAATGTCTCATAAAAGATGATTAAACATTAAAAGACTAATGTATTTTAAAAAACATAAATTAATCTTTTTTTAGTCCTTGTTTAGAATTATGGAGAATTAATAGAAAAAATATAGATAAATAATAATATATTATTATTTAGTCCAAAGTAAATAGAACTAACGTAGAAATAAGACAAATGAAGCAGTATGGTATAACAAAATCTTATCGATTTAAAACTTACATGCAAAAATATTTATTGTAAGATGGTAATAAAATTAAATTTAATAGAAAAAAAGGAATCAATATAAAATAACCAAATCAAAGTGATGTAAAAGGTCACACTATAAGAGATTGAGAGTTACATTTAAATAAAACAAATTTGATTTACAAAATATGAAAAAATGATATAAGTTATACAGCGATGATTCAATATCTACCATAAAGCATTACAAAATTTTTTAAAAATAATATTTAAAAATTTAAGCAAGAAGACTTAACTAGATATACCTATTCAAAACAATTCCAACAACATTTATTTTGTCTCAATTTGTCATCTTTTGGAATTACTACAAATTACTATGTTTATAAAACATAAAAAAAAAATATAATAATATTAATTAAAAAAATATTCATATCAAATAAGATAAGCTATAGAAGTTTAACATAACTAACTAAAGCTTATGTAAAGGTCGCATAAGAGTATATTTTTAGTATTAGAACAACATAACCAAAATAAAGTAAAATATTTTCAAAAAAAGATAAATTAAAGGGAATGTTGAACTCTAAGAAATTAAGGATATCGAGTGTAACATTCTCAATCATCAAATCTTAATCAAATCAAAATATCATATAATGCATGCAAAAAACATCGAAAAGTATATGAAAATTTAAAAATGAATGTCCATTTGGATACAGCTCATAGTGATGATAACGACATTGTTTGCTACCTTTTGATTAAATCTTAATCAAAATTATCGCAAATCACCAAATTAGAGAAACATAAATAAAAATAAATTAATTTTTTTAAATTTGGTGAGTATATATTAAAGGTTAATTGAGATAAATTAAAGTAAAGTAATATAACTAAATATAAGAAATATAAAGGTCACAATAGATATGTTTAGTATTACATAGGAATATAATAAATTAAAAAATGAAAAATTTTATGAAGTAATGTAAATGCTTCAAAGGGTTTTTTAAAGGATGAAAAGAAAATTTAACATAACATCATCGATCTTCAAACTCAGAATGACTCAAAGTCCTTATAAACTAGGCCAAATCCATAGAAACTAAAATTTTGAAGCACATGAAAATGAAAATCTAATTTTGTTGGACTCATTCAGTTAAGTAGAATAATGGTTGTTTCTTCATAATCATACCTCATTTAGAATTAATATCATATAAAATAATAAAAGGTCTAGAAATAATTAAACTTATATTGTAAAGTATGATAAATGAATGCAATGTGATATAGCCAAGTAAAAGTAATGTTATGGTCATATCATAGTTGAATTAGATTTTCTTAGTGATTCAATAAAGTTAAAGATAAAATAACAAAGAAATAACAAAAATTGAATTGAAAATTTGCATTCTCATATAGTTAAGAGATCTAGTGTAACATCCTTAAACATCAAATAGCATATGAATTGAGATGTTTCATCAAGCATAAAAATATAATTGAGAAAAAATTTTAAAGATATGAAAAATTAATATTTAATTTCATGGAGTTCATTAAGACTAGTGTAATGATCATTTGTCTCAATAATATGCGAAATAATTTTGAAAAACTCTTTATTTTTAAAGAAAATAACTAAAAATAATGCATAATTATTATTTTGACTTTAAAGAAATATATATTATAGTTGAAAAGGAATAAATTGAGGAATATAATTAATAAATTCAAAGTGATGCAAATTTCATGTTTTAGGAAAATTATTATTATACATCTAGATAAGCAATCAAAGAAAAATATTTCAATAAACGACATAAATTTTGAGGAATAGTTACATTCTAAGACACTAAGGAGATGGAGCATAACATTCTCGATCGTCAACGAAGGTACAAATTGAAATGTATTGTAAAACAATTAAAAATCATAGAAAATAACACATTTAAAATTATACAAATGAATATTTAAATGGAGACATTGTTAGGATAAGGTCAATGATGTTTGTTTCATCTTGATTGGACCATTTTTGACTTACTATGAGTTAGAAAATTAAACAATTTCAAGTAATAATGAAGTAATAATTTAAATTTAAAAAATATATTTAATAATATTAAAAGGATACAAATTAAAGAAATGTAATGCAGCCAAACTAAAGCATTGTGAATGCCACAGAAGACATCATCTTGAGTTACACATTAGTGCTACAAAATAAAAGTAAAACATTTGTGAAAATGAGATAAAGCTTTTATGAATGTTACATTCCAAGATTCTAAAATAAAAATTTTACAACAAGAAAATATTTAAAAAAATAGAAAATAAAAATTTAATTGCATAGACCTTCTTGAGTGTAGTCTAATGACATTAGTTTTTACGCGATCAATCCATACTTGGAATAACTATGAATTACAATGGCAAATAAGCAAACAAAAATAAAATATAATTGTAACATTAACCAAAGATATATTAAAATAAAATTAAGATAAATTTAAGAATGCAATATAAACAAATAAAAATGATTTTATGGTCACACTAGAGTGCTTTTCGACTTACATGGAATTATAGATCACATTGAAAGAAAAAGATTTTGATGGATGTAGCAAATTTTATACAAGTCATACACAAAGGAATGTACTAGATCAAGGGTGACATTCTCGATCATTAAATCAAGTTTGAACTAAAATAACTCATAAAACATACCAAAAATCTAGAAAATAAAATATTTAAATTTTGAAAATGAATATTTAATAATAATAATTTTCAAATATATATTATAATTGACATAAAATAAATTAAAGAAATATAATATTCCTTCACCAACTGCATGTAAATCAAAAAAATTTTAATATATATACTTACTCAATGTTAAACTAATGGTTTATTATTGTTTACTCTTATTTAATTTTATAATTTCCAAAAATTCTAAAAAAGGTGTAATAAAAGATGCTACAATCAGCCTCCATATTATCATGAAACTCTAAATCTCCTAGAATTTGACCTTTATTCTACTTTGACTTGATTATATTACAACATTTTAGCTCATATCATTAAATTCTTAACAAATATTTATTTGATATTTAAATAATTATCTATTATTATTTGTGCTTGTATATTTTAATAAGTCACTATAATTTAAAACAATGTATTATTGAAGTGAAACAAGCATTGTTTGAGAAGGCTTAACAAACTGTATCCAATTATGTATTCATTTTTATTTTGTTTAATATTTTATTTTCTAATGCTTTGGCATGCTTTATGAGACATTTATTATATTCTTAATCTCGAACCATTTTACCTTATTTAATGATAACAAGTCCTAAGTATTTCTAATAAATTAGTTTTGGTGCATTTTCAGATTTTAGGTAGTCCATACTTCTATTCATAGGAGAAATAAAAGAAAAAGATGCACATATGTTAAATCCCATGAAGGTCATTTTGATTAGAGTGGCCATCTACCAAGAGATGCACTTTCAACTTAATTTTAGGTTTTTTATTTTACATTGGTTAAAATGTTAAGCTTTATTGAAATATTTATTACAAGGCACATAAATAAAATTCAAATTAATCTTTGAGTAGTATTTAAGTTTTCAATATTTTTTATCTTCTTGCCTTGATTATCTTAGCGTAATTTTAAGGTAATAATCTCTTTTAAATCCATAATTAATATGTTGTAAAAACATAGATTATTTTTATAATAAATAATAAAAAAAATTTTAAGAAGGAAAAAACCCAATAACCTTTTCGATAAATGCATAAATCTTAATATTTAAAGCAACCAGTTGCTACATAAAACAATTTGCTACTCTAAAATGTTACGATTTAAAGCAACCAAAATATGCATATGTCATGTAAATCAAACCCAAATGTAATATCATATTTTGGATTATGTCATTAATCCCACATCCATAAATCTTGAATAATGTAGCACTAGCATGAACAGGTGTTGATCTCTAGAGCAAAAATGGTGTAACCAACCCCAAATAGGATAATTATTTCTATCACATAAAACATTAACTATAGAGTATCCTAACTAATTATTGTAATATGGGACTAAAACATAACTTGTTGCACGCAATCTCCTTCGCGTCTTTATGATACATATTTATATCCTTCATCCAATCTCTCAATTTCATGATCACATGGTCCTTGTTTATTCCTATTGTAGGATCTAAATTTAACAGCCCAATCACTATTTAGATCAGATGGCCTAAAGAAATATCATATTTGTAAGTAGCACCAATTTGTTGTCATCCATATGATCATGAGGTTCTCACAATTGAGTTGCTTTGAAGCTCTTTGACAGATTGGCTCCCAAGCTGCAACTACTTCACCAATTAATTTGAGCTGTTATAACTTCTAATAGAGCAGTTATATTTGAATTAAAATAAATGTACAAATGGTAAAATAGTAAAGGTAATTTTTCTTTTTTAAGTGCTTTTAGGTAATAAAAGTTACTTACAAATAGAAGAATTTTTTAATGAAATAAGAGATGAATTTTTATTTAATAAAAAGAGAAACATTCAACAACATAAAATTGAAATTTACACTAAAAAAACACATGCTTAAAGAAATGATTAAAGACGCACAAATATGTTAATTAAGTGAACTAAAGTTTGACAAAATTAATAGCTTAGGGTTATTCGAGAAGAATAGAATTTTTTTAGTTTGATGACTAGTGGATCTTGTAATTTATGGAGGTGATGATAAGAAAGGGCTGCTAATGACTTGAATATTTTGACTTGATGTTTTTTATTATATAAAAAATTATTTTCCCATTACTAAGCCACAACTTTTACATAAATTTAATAAAAAAAAATTTAATTAAATGTTATAATGGCTTTAAATCATGGCTATAATAGTCATTATGTAGATGCCATTCCATTAGAAAGATTTTGGATGGTTCCATTGTGAAAGTTGTTCAATTGAATGGATGATAGTAAACCTGCCCTATTTAGAAATATGAACTTGATCTAGGTGATTACATCTGAGTTGTGATCAAACGATTTGATTTTAGTTTTATGTGTCGAATAATGAAGTACTACTACATCATCAAATGGCACAATCAGATGGAGGATATAAACAAGCATTATAAAACAATGGAGGGGATCAAGTCGTTTGATTGCCAAAATGCACGATTGCTTGGTTATGGTTATTTTCATAGTTCAGTAGAAGGTTATGGACAAGAATGGAAGTTTTTGTCTGACAATGCAAAATTTAATTAGGATATTATTTTCTTGATAAACCTTTGTGTGATAACAATAGTTAGTCTACCACAAAGATTGCTAAGAAGACCTACACGAGTGCACTCCAACGGTGCATTATTCAAGATTTATTGATGTCAGATTGATGACCCAATTCAAAAGGATTTCTAGCTATTATTTATGTTTTTTGTTGTTATTAAAATTAGTAAGAACTAATTAATGCATTTGCAACATTGGTTTATAACATCATCAAGTATTTCAATGATATTATGTATATAAAATGATGTTCTAGATAATCAAAAATGATGGATCAAAAATACTTGAAAGCTAAAGTCATTCCAATATTTATTTGAGTCCAATTTTTCCACCTTGTAACAAATACTTCAATCAAGTTTTACAATCTAATCACAACAAAGTTGAATCCCTAAAACTAAAATAAAAATGCATTGCCTCATGGGTTTTCACTTCAACCAAGTTGATCTTTGTGAGATTTAACATTGGCATATCTTTTTCTTTTAGTTCTCCCATGAATATAAGTATTTGCTGCCTAAAATCTGAAAATATACTTAAATAAATTAAATAGAAATACTTAATGATATTAAGAAGACATTTAATGAGATTGATGAAATTATAAATTATTTATAAAAATAATATGCAAAATAATTAAAGATACACTCTTTCTCTACATGTATGTCATATATAAATTAAAGATTCAACATAATTTTATGATTATTCTATCAGTTTTTATTCTCTTTCCCTTTTCTTATTATCATCTAGAGAGTTACAATCTACCTTTTATAAATTATTTGTCATTAAAATTTTATGAAGTTATGAACCAATTGATTATATAGGGATGAAATAATTCGATCCCATTCAAATTGAGTTAACTAATTTTTTTTATAATTATTATCTAAAATATATTATGTTATTGTTGATTTAACATTTATTTCAAAATTCTAATTTCTATGATAAGTTCAATTAACAAACTAATGAAAATTTGACATACTACTTATTCTTTATGATAATCATAAGATAGTTTTAAATTTGTGAGACCATCTTCAACTATAACTTTTTATTATTTAATTTATTTAAATATTTTAAAATTTATTTTTTAAATCTTATTTATCTTTCATCTATTCTTATACTAATTATTTGATGAAATTTATTTATCAAAATTTTCATGCACTTGATTTTAATTATTAGATTTGAGAACTCAAACCACTTTAGTTTCAACATATTTTTGTGTAATAAACTACCACTACCTTTATATGAATCTAAAAATAAGGAAATTTAGGAAAAATATTAGTTCTAATCCTACATGCATTTCGAGTAGGTCCTACTTGCATGCAAAAGGGGCATGTACGCTTATCATTAAAACCTTATAAAACATCAACATGCCTATACTGAAGAGATATTTTAGAATTTTAAATCAAATCTTTTCTACTATTTTTAATTATATTATGCATTTAATGTTATTGAATTTAATAGAATTATGAATTTAGAAATGGCTTACGAAATTTGGTATAACATAGTGGTAACATGTGAAGGAATCTCTTAATTTAAGGAAAAGAAAATAGATATGATGATGCATAGTTATAAGTTACATAGGGCACTTTTAAATGAATTCATTAAAATTACCTTTAAAAGATTTGCTAGTGTTATTAATGCACTTGCCAGTTTGGGAATCCCAATTTGTGGTCATCCATATGATCATGATTTTGACGATCAAGTTGTTTCAGAGCGTTCTAATAAATTGGCTCCCACTCTACAAATGTGTTACCAATTATTTATAGCCATTATATCTCTTAATTGAACAATTATATTCGAATTGAAATAATGTACAAATGGTAAAATAGTAATTGTAATTTTTCTATTTTGGTAAGTGCTTTTAGCTAATATAATTGACTTATAAATTGAAGAATTTTATAATTAAATAAGAGATGAATTTTTATGCAAAAAAATAGAAACATTCAACAACATAAAATTTATATTAACACTAAAAAATCATATGCTTCATGAAATGGTTAAAAGGCATGAGTATCATAATTAAGTTATTAAAGTTTAAAAAAATTAATAATTTAGTTGATTTAAAAAGAATAGAATTTTAAGAGTTTGATGACTTGTGGATCTTCTAATATACAAAAGAGATGATAGGAATGGGTTCCTAACGACATGAATATTTTCACTTGATGTTCTTTTAATAGTATGAAAAATTATTTTCAAATTCCTATTCAACTGCTTGTACATAATTTGAATTAACAAATTTATTTAATAGAGAATTATAATGGCTCAAAATAATGGCAATAGCAGTCATTATGTAGTGGCAATTCAATTAGAAACCTTTGGGTTGGTTACTTTACAAAAGTTGTTCAATTGAATGGATGATAATAAACTTGCACTATTTAAATATGAGAACTTGATCTAGGCCATTACATCTGCACAGTGATTAGATGATTGGATTTAGGTATTATTTATCGAATAGTGAAGTGCCATGACATCGTCAAATGGCATGATTAGATGGAAGATATAAACAAACATTATGAAAATATGAAGGGGATTAAGACTTTTGGTCGCAAAAATGCACGATTGAATGGTTGTGGTTACTCTCATAGTTTTGTAGTAGGTCATACACAAGAATTGAAGTTTTCATCCCACAATGAAAAACTTACTAAATTTTTTTTTGTTAAACTTTTGTGTGATAGCAATATTTAGCTTATTCAATGTATGGTACAACCTAGCTTGCTCAAGAGAACTACACAAGTGCATGCCAATGGTACAATATTTAGAATTTATGAATGTCGAATTCTTGACTCTATTGAAAAAAACTACTAGCTATTTTTTTAATATTATTATTATTTAATAATAATTAATTGATGCATTTACAACATTTTTGGAAGATATTATTTAAGGATTTCAAAGATATTATTTACATAAAATGATCGCCAAGATAATCAAAAAGGATGGATAAAAAATACTACAATACAAAAATTATTCTAGATTAATTTGAATCAAATGTGTGTGCCTTATAAATAATATTTTAGTCAAGCTTGACAAACTAGTCATAACAAAGTTAAAATCTTTAAAATTAAATTCAAAATGCATCATGTCATTGCTTTCCACTTCAACCAAGTTGATCTTCTAGAGATTTAGCATTGGCATATCTTTTTTTATTTTTCCCATGAATATGAGAATCTGCCTCCTAAAATCTAAAAATACACTAAAACAAATTTAATAGAAATACATAATGATATTAAAAAGATATTTAATGTGATTGATGAAATTATAAACTATTTATAAAATGAATATGCAAAAAAATTAAAGATAAACACTCCCTACATGTATGTCACATATAAATTAATTCTTGTACTTAATTTTATGTTTACTCGTTAAATTTCTATTCTCTCCCAACATTTTATTATCTTCCAATGAGATGCAATCTAAATTTTATAAATTATTTATAGCCTTAAAATTTAATTAAGTCATAAACAAATTGACTATCTAATATTTATTAAAAAATATTTTCTTTTAATTATAGTTTTATCCAAAGATTTATGAGTCAAATAATTTAATCCCTTTAAAATTGAGCTAATTAACTTTTTTATAATTATTATCCAAAATATATTGTGTTTTTTTTTATTAAAAATTAATTACAAAAGGCTAACTTTTATGATAAGATCAATTAAAAAACTAATGAAAATTTCACATACCACCTCTTCCTTAGAATAATCCTAAGATAGTCTTAAAGTTGTGGGGCCATCTTCAACTATAATGTTTTCTTATTTATTTCATTTAAATCTTTTAAACTTCATTTTTTTAAATCTTATTTATTTTTCATCTATTTTTATTCTATTTTTTTATGAAATTTATTTATCAAAATTTTCATGCGCATATTTTATTTTAATTATTAGATTTCAGAACTCAAGCCAATGTATCTTCAGCGCATTTAAGCGTAAATAGACCACTCCTACCTTTATATGAACATAAAATAAGGAAATTTAGAACACATGTTAGTTCTAATCCTACATGTGTTCGAAGTATTCCTGGTTACATGCAAATGTGGCATGTAAGCTTATAATTAAAACCATGTAAAACATAAACATGCCTACACATATGAGATATTTAGAATTTTTAATAAAACCTATTTTACTAATATGTTTTATATTATGAATTGAATGCTACTAAATTTAATAGAATTATGAATTTAGAAATGCCTGATGAAATTTAGAGTAACTTTGTTGTAATACATGAAGGAACCTCTTCTGTTAAGGAAAAGAAAATAAATATGATGATGCATAATTATAAGTTAATTAGGGTACTTTTAAGTGAATCTTTTAAAATCGTCTTTAAAATATTTGCGAATATTATGTGTGCACTTGCTAGTTTCAGAATCCCAATTGATGGTCATCCTTATGATCATGAAGTTTTCCCAATCAAGTTGTTCTGAAGCTTTCTGATGAATTGGTTCCCATGCTAAAAATATTTTAGCAATTAGTTTGAGCTGTTATAACTTTTATTGTACAATTATGTTTGAATTGAAAGAACACACAAATGGCCAAATAGTAATAAGTAATTTTGCTTTTTTTGTAAGTGCTTTAAACTAATAGAAATTACTTACCAATAGAATAATTTTATAATGAAATAAGAGATAAATTTTTATGCAATAGAAAGAGAAACATTCCACAACATAAAATTTAAATTAACAATAGACAATCCTCTACTTGATGAAATGATTAAAGAGGCACAAGTATCCTAATTAAGTGAATTAAAGTTTAAAAAAATTAATAGTTTAAATAATTTGAGAAGAGTAGAATTTTAGAAGTTTTGTGACTAGTGGATCCTGTAACGTACGAAAGTGATGGTAGGAATGAGCTGCTAATGACTTCAATATTTTGACTTGATGTTTTTTAATTGTATAAAAAATTATTTTTCAAATTACTGTTCAACTACTTGTAGATAATTTTAATTAACAAATATATCATATTAATTTTTATAATGGCTCAAAATCATGGCTATAGCAGTCATTGTGTATCAGCCATTCAATTGTAAAGCTTTAAGATTGTTCCGTTGTGAAAGTTATTCAATTGAACGGATGATAATAAACTTGCGCTATTTAGAAATATGAACTTGATTTAGCCCAATACATCTGAGTAGTGATCAGACAATTGGAATTAGGTATAATGTGTGGAATGAGGAAGTACCTGACATCGTGAAATAGCACGATTAGATGGACGATAGAAACAAGCAATACAAAAAAATGGAGGGGATCAACTCATTTGATCGCAAAAATGCACAATTGCCTGGTTATGGTTACTCTCGTACTTTAGTACTAGGTCATGCATAATAATTGAAGTTTTCATACCACAATTCATAATTTAGTTAGTAAATTATTCTTTGTTAATCCTTTGTGTGATAGCAATAGTAAGCTTATTCAAGTTTGTGTACCACCTACCTTGGTGAGGAGACTTGCACGAGTGCTTGCCATTCGTACATTATTCAAATTTTATGGATGATAAATTGATGACCCAATCGAATTGGATTACTATCTATTTTTTTAATTTTTTATACTATTGTTATATTGAATAATAATTAATTAATTAATTTACATCATTTTTTGAAACATATTAATTAAGGATTTCAAAAGATATTATTAACATAAAATGACGATTAAGATAATAAAAAAGGATGGATAAAAAATATTAAAAAATAATGTCATCCTAAGATTAATTTGAATATAATTTGTGTGCCTTATACCTAATATTTCAATCAAGCTTGACAATCTAATCACAATAAAGTTAAAACCCTTAAAATTAAATTCAAAATGCATCACATCATTGGTTTCCAATTCAATCACATTGATCTTCTTGAGATTTAACATTGGAATATCTTTTTCTTTTAGTTCTCCCATGAATACAAGTATTTGCTACCTAAAATCTCAAAGTACACTGAAACAAATTTAATGGAAATACTTAATGATAATAGTAGGTTATTGAGATTGATGAGATTTTCAACTATTTATAAAAATAATATGCAAAATAATTAAAGATAAACTCTCCCTACATGTATGTCATATATAAACTAATTGTTCTACTTAATGTTATGTTTATTCATTGAATTTATATTCTCTGTCATCTTTTTGTTATCATATAATCTAAATTTTATAAATTATTTATAACATCAAAATTTTATTAAGTTATAAAAAAATTGATTCTCTAATATTTAAAAAAATATATTTACTTTTAATTATAATATTATCTAAAGATTTAGGGGTCAAATAGTTCAATCCCTTTCAAATTAAGTTAATTAATTGTTTTATAATTATTATCCAAAAGATATTATGATATTGTTGATTTGAAATTTATTACAAAAGATTAATTGTTATAATAAGATCTATTAAAAAACTTCTGAAAATTTCACATACCACTTATTCTTTAGGATAATCCTAAGATAGCTTTGAAGTTATTGGACCTTCTTCAACCAAAACATTTTCTTATTTATTTCATTTAAATCTTTTCAACTTTATTTTTCAAATCTTATCTACTTTTCATTTATGCTTATACTTATTATTCGAAGAAATTTATTTATCAAAATTTTCAAGCACATACTGGATTTTAATTATTAGAATTAAGTACTCAAGCAAATTTAGGTTCAATACATTTATGTGTTATTGACAACTGCTACCTCTCTATGCTTGTAAAATAATAAAATTTATAATAAATATTACTTCTAATCCTATATGCATTTGAAGTATGTCCTAGTTGCTTGCAAAAGTGGCATGTAAGCTTATACTTAAAACCATGTGAAAGATCAATATGCCAATACTTGTGAGATATTTTAGAATTTTTTATAATACCTTTTCTAATAATTAGTCTTATATTATGCATTGAATGCTAATAAATTTAATATGGTTATGAATTTATAAATGGCTTATGAAATTTTATGTAAATTAGTGTTAACATGCGAAGGAACTTTTTAACTTAAGGAAAAGAAAATAGATATGATGATGCATAAATAAATGTTATTTAGGATTCTTTTAAATGAATCCATTAAAATCATCTTTAAAAGATTTGCTAACATTACTAGTGTGCCTAGTAGTTTTGGAATAAAAGTAGTTATGAAAGAATAGTTAAACAAAATTCTTAGAATTTTTCCTGTGAGTATGATCCATAGACCACCAACATCAAGCTAGCTAAAAATATTTCCTCAATGACATTAGATGACTTTATGGGTTAGCGTATCAAAAATGAGTTCGAAATGGAGAGGTGAGAAGAAGATGAAGAATTAGTTGAGAAGAACAACACAAAGAAAATGGAACAATCAACACCATTTAAGTTGGTTGAAGGCATTTTAGAAGTGACATACATTAATGATGATGGTATTACCTAACTTTTTAAGGGATTTTCTAAATTTCTTAATGTTTTGAGAAAGTATCTAAATAAAAAGTCGAAGAAGAAAAGTAATAATAAGAAGAGTAAGGAAGCATAGGAAGTAGGTTAGAGTGATTCAGAAGAAAGCGTTAAAAGAATACATGTGAGATCTTATAGCATTTATAATAAAAAATTTTCTATTGACTAGTTCTATATTTAAAATTAAGCAAGTAGTGTACAAATATGTAAAACCACTAAATTCATTAAATAAGGATACATGCTTATTAATTTTTTTTTAAATCATCATTGGCTTTTTCCTTACTCTTTAAATAAAAGTTAGTTTTTATCTAAAATGACCATAGTGACCAATGTATTCAATATGTTCTTACAATTTTTAATATTTTATTATTAAATTTTTTATTAATTAATTAACACAATTATAATATATATTTTTCTAACAAATTAATTTAGGATTTCAAAGATTTTCTCAACATAAACTGGTGGTCTAGCAAGTCGTCTAATATCTAGGAAATTCTTCAAGTAATTTTTAATAATATTTAATCAATTTATAAAAGTGATTTTAAATAAATTTAAATTTTATTTTAAATCATTTTAATTTTTACAAAAGTTTTGTAAAAAAATCAATAATAATTAAAAATATATGTCATCAATTTTTCATGGTTCAACTTATAAAACAAGCCTATGTCCACACCCAGTAGAAGGTAGAAAAAACAAACATTGAATAGAAGTTTGTCATCAATCGTTGGCTACGCTAATCCCTCACAGCAAAGAAACTAATGAGACAAGCTAATATGGCCTTACAATAATGAGAAAAGCTACTATGGCCATAAATCGATTGGAAATAAAAGGAAATATTTGGTGGCATAAAATAAAAACTAATAATTACAAAATCCAGTTAATATTCCTTAATTGTTATTATTTCTTACTCATTTGTCATTACCTCGCCCATCAAGTCATCTAATGTTGTTGTGGAAATATTCATGGTTATCTTGATGATGGTGGTTAATGAATCATACTTCTTGAGTACAATTTTAAGTATTTTTTTTATCTTATTCATTCAACAAAATTAGCTTTTCCAAACTGGAAACTATTAGTGTTATAAGTAAATCTTGGAAACATGCTTTTAATGGATTCTTTTGAAAGCATCCCAAATGACTCATAATCATGCATCATCAAGTTCATACTTTTTTCCTTAACTAAAGAGTTTCCTCAATCTTTTAACTTTGATTTATGAAAAATTTAATAATTCATTTCCAAACTCATAATTCTATTAAATTAACTAATATTCATCTCACAATGTAAAATATTTATGGCATAGTCATTTAACAACACTTTATAGTTTTCACTTTCAACCATTTCATAAAAAGTTTTGTGCTTAAAAATAGGAAAAGCAAATCGAGCTTGCAATAACTCCCACATTGATTTATCAAAAGATTTTAAAAGACTTATCATCCTAGACTTTCAATGGAGATAATGATCACCACAAAAGAGAGGTGGTCCATAAGAAAAAGAAACTTCACCCAAATTTGTTTGACAGACAATTTGAGCAGTGTATCACCTGGGGAGTTTTTGTCATATAAGAAACGGACCTTGGGTTGGATAGAATTTGAAATATTATTCAAAAAGAGAAGGTTCAATGTTAAGAATACAAATCTTGATTTCTTACAATTATTTAAAGAAAATATATAAAAAAAAATTAGTAAGATTTAACAAATATGTAAAGGTGATTTTCCATAAATTTTTCATTTAGTTTAATGTACATTAATGTTTAAAAGTGTAATATAATAAAAAAATTAAAAATAATAAAAAAATTGCACATGCCAATCTTTTGGTGGTATGGCTTATAAAATAGCCACATCCACCTCCGACAAAAGTTAAATAAAAAGACACTCAATATAAGCTTTTTACAAAAGGAAAGGTACGCTAAACCTAAAAAGAAAGATACAAATTCGATAGGCTCTTATGGCTATAAAATGAAATAAATGGGAAAGACTTTACAGCCCTATAATGAAATAAAATAAAAAATAGAAGAAAAATATATGGCAATATAAAATTAAAATAAATATAGCCCTAATCTTATTCTTGATAAAATTTATAAAGTGGAATAAATACCTTGTTTAAATGAATTAAGGTTTGAGAATCAATAACTTAAGTTATTTGAGTTGGAACAAGAATTTGGAAGTTTGACGAGTGAAAGGCACAGCAGTGCATGGAAGTGACAAAAGTCAGGAGTTACTACCACCTTGAATATCTTTGCTTTAAAGTCTTCTTTGAATGACATGAAAATTCATCTTTCAATTTTGCTAAAAATTTCTTCTATTCATGCACATCTATTAAGGGATAAAATCACTTACCAAATGCCCAATTTAGTTGTTACAATTCTATCTTGAAAATTTTAAAATAAATAATTAATATTTAAAAATAATCTAATGGCTCAAAATAATAGCTAAGAAAGCTTTTGTGTTGGAGCCATTGGATTGCATTAAATAATGATCATTCGATCAGGAAAGCTGTATAATAAATTAGATGGAATTTATTCCACTTCTTTTGGAAATATACAATTGATCTTAGCCATTAGTTCTAGATTGCGATAAGGCAATTTGTGTTAGGTCCTATGTGTGAAGTAAATAAAGATTGTGTGATTGCAAAATTGTGTGACTAGATGGAAGATATTAACATGCATAATAAAAAGATGGAGGAGAAAAAGAAGTGAGACCACAAAAATGTGCTATTGGGTTGTTGTGGTTGCTCTTACAATTCAAAAGTTGGTGACATTAAAAAAGTGGATTTTTAGTCCCACATTACAACATTTAGTTAGGATATTATGTTGTTAATGCTTTCCTTGATATCAATGATTAGCATATTGAAGCTTGATGGCCTCGTCATTCACTTGAGAGATCATGGCTCAAGTAAGCCAATGCAACTTTTCTCATGAATTATGAAGGCAAGATTGATGAACTAATCCAAAACATGATATCCCATTTGGAATTGAGTTATGTGATTCATGCATTCTTTGGTTGCCTTGAATTGTCGTGGTTTACAGTAGCAAACCCTTTCCTATATTAACTGGTTGAGGTCTAATTGCCTTTACGAAATGGCATATGGGTTTTTTTTTATTTTTTTATTATGAAATATTCTACTAATTAATTAATGAAATTATAACATATTTTTCTTTCAACATAGAAATTAAGGATTTCAAAAAATATATTAAGATAAAATAGTTGTGAAGATAATTAAGGAGGATGGATAAAAAATTTTCAAAACCTAAATGTTATAATAAGATGTTTTTTAATTAAATATGTGTCTTGTAATAAATAATCTAATCAAGATCAACATTCCAATCAAGATAAATTCCAAATATCTAAAATTAAATTAAAAATACTTCTTTCAACAGTTTGAAATGCCAACCAAGGTGATCTTCATGGCATTTAACATTTGTGCTTCTTCTTCTTTTAATTCTCCCATGAATATTAGCTTTGGATAACTAAAATCAAAAAATGCACTTGAATAAATTCATTAGAAATACTAAAGGTTTGTTATCATTAAATAAAGTATCATGGCTAGGCTTTAACAATAAAGCAATTGCAGCCTAGTTACTCATAAATGTGTTGAATACATAATAGATTTGGCTCCTAAATCTAATATTTAAAATAAGCTATCATGATTTTATATTTTGATAAATAAATTTCAACAAAAACTTATTATAAACATAGATAAAAAAAATAAAATTTGAGAAATTATGTTTAATGGATTTAAATGAAATAAATAAGTCATAGTTAAAGAAAATCATACAACATCAAAACTAATTGAAGACTATTATAAGGACAAGTTGTATGTTAAATTTTAATTTGTTCTAGATTGATCTTACAAAAAATATTAAAATTTTATAGCAAATTTTAAATCAATATTAACATAATATTTTTTTGGTAATAGTAATAAAAAAATTAACTAAATTAATTTGAAAGGGATGGATGAGTTCACTATTACATCATTAGATGAAACTATAATTTTAAAAAATATGTTTGATATAAAAAAATTTTAAATAATCAATTGGTGTATAATTTAATAATATTTTAAGGTTATCAATAATTTATACTATTTACGTTATGTCTATTTAGGTGACAACAAATAAAGGAGAGAAGAAAACTAAAAGAATAAGCATAAATTATTAAGGGCACTAATCTAGTCATAGCATATATGTTAAGGAGCTTTTCTTTAATGATGACACATATTATTTATATAAATAAGTTATATTTTAATTAATTTCATTAAAGGTTATTTATCATCAAAAAGGGTAAAATATTTGTATTGTTGAACCCTGGCAATGATGCTTTCTTAGATGATAATAAGCCTTAAGTACTTGTATTTAATTTTCTTAAAGTACATTTTAAAATTTTAGGTAGTAAATACACATATTGAAGAAAGAATTAAACGAAAAGGTTGAAAGTGTAGAACCTCATGAAGATCATAGTGAATAGATTGATAAACCATCAAAAAATAATTTTTAATTCAAATTTAGATATTTTAATTTTACTTTCATTAGAACATTAAACTTGATTAAAATATTTATTAAAGTCACTTAAAATGAATTCAAATTATTCTTATAATAACATTTTGATTATTAATATTTTTATCTATCAGCCTCGATTACTTTCAGCATCATTTTATTTTAATAATATATTTGAAAATAATAATTAATATATTAAGAGAATATGTTCAAGTTGCACTAATGAATTAATAAGAAATTTAGTAACAATATAAAAAAATAAGAAATAACTTGAAACCTAATCAATGGAGGCAATATGCCTGAGCTTGTTGCTATAGGAAATGGAATGCTACTATAAACCATTGTGATTCGTGAAAACCAAGCCATTCATAGGTCAAATACTTGAATCCCAAATAGGATATCACTTTTTTGACTGAATCACCAGTCCCACATCACTAAATCATAAATAATATAGTGATAGATGTGCAAGTCATATCTCTCAAGTGAAAACAGGGGAAGCAAAGGCCAAATAGGTGAACCAATGACATAAGTGGGCTCTTAAAAATGCAATATCCAAACTTATTTTTGCTACGTTGGACCGAAACTCCACATATGTCATGTGACCTATTTTCAAATAAAGGGAGCAACCATAGTCACTTGATCACTACTTTTCTCAATCAAATCATCCTAATCACCCATAGCTTTTTATAAAGCCTATTTATATCCTCCAACTGATTGTGCCTTTTTGAGATTGCATGATCCATGTTTATTGCATATATAGGAGCTAAATCTAGCTATCAGATCACAATTTAGATCTAATGTCCCCTATCAAAGTTATATTTCTAAAAAGCATGGATTTAATTATACAGTTGTCTGATCATGCTTCTTTTACAATTTAATGGTCAGGGTTTAGTCTGATAAAATGACTCTAGGGGAATGATTCTAGCAGAACGATCATGTCGATTTTTGGTAAATGTTTTCTTTAATATTTTCATAATTAAAAATTGTAATGGATAAATTAAGGGTTTGGTATGTCCAATTAGTTGTTAGAAGATGTTTATAAATAAGAGGATTTTTTAACGAAGTTGAGAAAAAGTTGCTGTGTGATCCAAATAACTATTTTATGTAGAAATTCTTATGTCATTAGCCTCTCATTCCCATGACACTCTTCAAATTCTATTCAATATTAAATCAGCTAAGTTGAAATTTTTCTAGAACCTTAATTCATTTAATTGAGATAGTTTTGTCTCTTAATGATTTCAACATTCATAGTTTGTTTATTGTAATGATTTTTATTTTATGTTGCCAAAAATTTTTATTCCATTATCATTTTATTTCATTGTAAGGCCATAGTAGCTTATCTCGATTGTTTTGTTGTTAGGTTATAGTATCTGGTCTTGTTTGTTTCTTTGTTATGAAAGTTTAGCCTATTAAACATTTTGTGAAAGGATTATATTTTGTTTTTTTTTTACCTTACTCTTGTCGATGGTGGATGTAGGCTTGTTTTATAAGTTGAAGCACCTAAAAATTGATTATGCATATTTCTTTATAGTTGATGATTTTTTTGTTACACAACCTTTAAGAAAATTAATTTCTTTTAATAAAAACGTAAACTTTTCCAAAACCCACTTTTAATGTTTTTCTTGATCTTTTTAAAATTTACTTTGATTATTTGTTTGAAATAAAAGCAAGAAAGAAAATACTAAACAACTCCACAATTGTTATTCGAGCAAAGTACCCTTTCTTGCAAGAAGAAATTCTTCGAATCATGCATGCCTCAAATTGATTCTTTTGCGACTTTAAATTTTATTGATAGAGAATTCTTAGAATTAGTACAAACTCCATTTGATTTTCAAATTAAAAAAAATATATGAGGTATTTTTGCAAATAAAATATTTCATGAAATGGATGACGGTAAAAAACATGAAGTTCAACAAAATAATAGGGACATAAATATTTTACATTATGGTGGAATGCTACCTAATTTAATCAAATCACAAATTTAGGAACGACTTATGGAATTTTGATAAAGTTAGATATAACCTATGGTGGAGCATGTTTAGTTGATGAAATAAAAATAAAGATGAAGATACATGGTTTTTTGAAATTTCGTTAAAATAAATTTCTATTTTATGTTGCCAATTTTTTTGTTATTGTTAAATGATGTAATGTTACTAAAGCATATCCAAATGATATTGTTGTAAAGTCATAATAACCTGTCTCTTATGTTTGATTGTCACTAGAATTTAGTCTACTTATCATTTGGGAAAAGCATTATATTCTGTACTTATTTTTTATTTAGTTTTGCTAGGGGAAGATATATTCTTTTTGTTAAACCAAACCACTTAAAATTGATTATGTTTATTTTCATTTACTGCTATTTTTTCTACTACAAAAATTTTAAAAAAATTAATATGTTTTAAAGAAATAGAAATTTGATTAAAAGCATTTTTATAGATTTGTTAAACCTTTTTAAAAGTTACTTTAAATGTTTCTTGAAATACTTGTAAGAAACAAAAAATTTTATTCTTAGTAATTTAGCTCCAATCTTTACTTTAACTAATATAATTCCCCTTTTTGTGAAATATTTTCTTTGATATTGCTATATAATTAATTAACTCTAAACCCCGTCTCATTTGAACTCTACATCACTTTTATTTCTTTATATTATATTGCTTGAACTTATCTCAATTCGACTTTCAGATATATTTACCTTATATTAAAAATTAAATTTAATAGCACTCTTCTCATTTGATTGGCTTTATCCAACTAAATATTAATTTTTGTTTTTAAAATGTTTTATTTTCTATGGTTTTGTCACTTTTTATGTGACATTTTCACTTTTACCTATTTGATTATGGAGGAAAGTACTCTCAATTTTCTTAGTATCAAGGAATAAAATTTTCTTATATAGTTTATCTCATTTCTATAAATCCTTTGCCTTAATTTTTTAATGTTCCTATGAAGCTCTAATTCAACTATCATGCAACTTTTACACTATTTTGATATTTTGACTTGGTTATATTAAATTGAATCAAATTATCTCTCTTTAGCTTTATTATTTGGTTATTTAATATGAAAATAATAATTGACTAGTATTAAAGATTATTTATTTTTGTAATTTATAGTCATTCCTATCGCGGCAAGATTGAGATGATACAAAATGTCATTGAATGCATCAAGATGATCTTTTCAATTAGATATTTTTTCCATATGTTTAAATAATTTTCATTGTTTTGACACACTGAATAAAACATTTCAATGTGTACTTGGCCTAACAAATTTTTGTGCTACACAATATCTCCTTACTTTCTCAAAATGAAACAATGCCATGTCATTTATCTCATTTGTGCAAGTTTTTTCTTTTAATTTGTTTATGCTAACTAATATTGGAATCAAAATCACAATAGAAATGAAATTTACATAGCTTTCATTTGGTAATATTACATTATGATAATTTATATAATTTTGGTATTATTATATATTTACTCATATTAAAATATAAAAAAATTATTATTTACTCTTATTTGGGCTTATAATTTGAAGTAAATGCAAATAATATCTATCTATATGAAATAAATGTGATTAAACTCACCTTGATAAGCTTTATCCAAAAAAAAATTTATGTCTATATTATGGAATAGTTTTTTCACTATTTTGGTAGAATTTGCAAAAAGTATTGAATCATTAGGGATTTGACATTCAAATATGTTACACTTGAAACTCAAAGAAACTTGGAATGCAAATATCTTGCTTAAATTATCTCCTTTCTTTGAATGTTTTGCTTAAAATTTGTTATATTAGTTAAAGTTATAAATCTTTTCTCATGTGACAATTACATCACTTAGATTTAGTAAAATAACATTTCTTCAATTTAACTAATTTAACTTTATTATATATTTACATCACAAAAAAGTGATAATTTATTTTTTTTATCCTTATTTATACTGATAATATGTATTAATTCTTAATAAAGTTTGATCATGATGAAACAAACATTATTGACACCATCTCTACAAGCTCTTTGCAATTAAATATTTATTTATATATTTTTAGATAGTCTGAATGATGTCGCTTCAAGATGAAACAAAGGCCATATGACTCATCAGGATGAGATCTATCCAATGAAATATTCCATTGTAGTTTATTAAATATTTTAGTTTCTATGATTTTTGTTGGATTTTTTAAAAATATTAATTTTTTACAATTGATGATGTCAATCTTAAGCTCTATGGTGCCTTGAAATGTGGGTGCCTCGTATAATTTAACACTTTTGTTCAAATTTTAAGCTCGAGTTTACTTATATTACAATGAAACTAAAAGTTTCCTCCTGCAAGACTCTTACGTCACTTTGAATTTGTCATATAAGAAGTCTTCAATATATCTCATTTTATTACTTATGCTTATTAAATTTAATAATTACCAGTAATTCAAAATGTTGTCTGATTCAGATTAATTGAATGTTTTTGAAGTGTCCTTAATAAGCCCTACCGAATTAAATATTAATTTCTATTCACTTAAATTTTTTAGTAGTTTTTGCAAGTTTAAGTTGATATTTTGATTTGTACCTAATTCATACTCATCTTGGCTACAAAGGATGTTACACTCACTCTCCTTAGCTTCTTCAAATCTTTAACTTTGATTTGGTTATATAATTTTAGAGCTCTGATTCTCTTCTCGTGTGACCTTTACGTTATCGAAATTCTGTTATATTATATTGTTTAAATTTATTTATTTCTACTTTAATATATATGTAAATATTAAAAAATAAAATTATTGTTATTTCTTTTTTACATTTAGAAATTCATAATAATTCCACTAGAGATTCGATCAACCTGATAATTTTTGCTCTCCTAATGAGATATTTTGATTTCAACCAGATTTCATGATTGAAGATGTTACACTCGATTATCTTTCTCTCATGGAATGCAACTTTCTTATATAATTTATATAATTTCTTAAACTTTTTTTTCATTGATTAGGTTATTTTACTATGACCCTAAATCTCCTATCATGTGACCTTAAGAGTGTTTAATTTTGTCTTATTAAATTTATTTAATTTATCTCATTTTAGTTGTAATATATATATATATATAATATGAACAACATATTTTACAATTATTTATTATTATTTACTTTGTTCATTTGTACTAATATCAACTGAGATCCTTTTGAGATGAGATAAATCTTAGTGGATCCTCATCTAGCTCTATATAATTAGTTATTATTTATTATTATTTGTTTCTATAATTTGTAGTTTCATAGTAATATAACAAAATCATATCAAAATGTTTTAAGAAATAAGATAAATTAAATTAAATTAGACAGAGCTTGTTTGAGCAATGCAATGACATTTTGTTATATTACTACATTGGCTTTATTTGGTTGTATTATGTTACTTTAGTTTATTTAATTTTGAAATAACAAGTTTTAATTTTTAGAACTTATTTAAAAAGTTGCATTTCATTACACTTCTAGACCACCATATCAAATTTAACATTCAATTTTTTATATTTTAGAAAATTTTTATTTCTAAGGATTCTTACTTTTTACTAGAGCTTCCTATTTGCACAAAATTTGATGATCAAGAATGCTGAACTAGATCTATTTATCATATTAGAATGCAACTTTTACATACAATTTGTTTTATTAGTTTAAATATTTTGCTTTAATTTTGTTATGTTACTACAAATACTAACTCAATTCTCGCTTTACTTTTGCTTTGAATGGATTTTTTTATATTTCATTGCTTTAATTTTTCTAATTTCAACCTCAATGCATATTTGTTTAATGATAAAATAGCAATTTTTTATTATTTATACTTGTTTAATTTAGCAACATGTAGTAATTGCAAATATGATCAGATGGAAACTAGCAAAATGTCATTGGTTTTGGCTCAACAAGCTTTACCTAATTAAAACTTAATTTTTATTTTTTGTTTGTAGCAATTGGGCAATCTTTATAAGATATTTCAGATGTACGTAATTTGGCAACTGAGAATTTATATGTGCTCTCATTTCTATCCCAGGATATGCCTTTTTGGTTACATTTATCTAATTTATTCATTCTTTTTCCTTTGATTTGGTTATCGAAATCTCATTTAGAATGACATTCATAATACTTCAAGTTATCTCATTTTTATTTTAAAATGTATTTACTTATATCAAAGTAAAAATTAAATAATAAATTTGACCCATTAACATTCGTAAATTGTAATAAATCCAAACGAGGTGTTATACAGATAAAAAAATGTCATTGGAGCTATCTCAATAAGTTTTATCTAATTAAATATTTATTTTTATATTTTTAATTATTTTACATTAATGCATTAGGGCACTTCTTATGAGTAATTTTCCTAGAATTTTCACGTTGACTTTGTTTAATTATTGTGTAAATTTAAATCTTTAATATTGCTAATTTTACATCAAATTAAAAATGATAGTTTATTTTTATTAATGATAATTTACCATAATAATTTGTTGTCATTTGACACTAGGTGTTGTCATCAAAAAAACGTCCTTAATGGACTTAGACTTAAACTTGACTTGTTGATTATGTTAGACTTAAACTTCTTTTTATCTTGAAATGCAAGATTCTCACAAACTTTATCTGATTTCTTTGAATTTTTTACTTTAATATGGTTATAATACTACATAACTCTATATCTCATCTCCTATGACCTTTACATCTCTTTTATTTTTCTTATATTACATCACTTTAAATTATCATATTTCAATTGTAATATATGTTTACTTAATAAGAAAATAATATTTTGTTGTTATTTGTTCATATTTTCTTTGCGTTTTTGAAGTAGTTTTAGACAAGTTAGAAATGTGTTTTTAATAAACTCCATGAGGTCTGTCAAATTAATTATATATTTTTTATATTTTCTAAATAATATATTTTTAAGGCTTTCGTATGCTTTACTAGACTTTTTCATTTATACCTTATTGAACAATAGAGGTGTGACTCTCAACCTCTTTATTATATTGGAATACAATGTTCATGTAAAATTTAATTAATTTCTTCAAAATGTTTCCCATAATGACGTTATACTAATTACCATGTAACTTTAGATCATCTCTTATGTGACCTTTACATGGCTTCAATTTTTATGAAACATTGTTTCAATTTATAATATTTTATTTTATTATACATTTAATTTTTAATAAATTAATCTTTTATTTTTAAGTTTTGCTTGTTTTGTTTAATAACTTGTAGCTGTTCTAAATGTTATCTAATCCTCATGAAATAAATGATGTGACACTCATCTCAACAAACTCAATCAAATTAAATATTTAATTTTATAATTTTAATTTTTTTAAATTTTAGGATTTTTGGCATTCTTCAAGATTTATTTTGATTTATTCATATTTTTATGATCAAGGAGTTTTATTCGAGGTACTCTGTATCTTGAAATGTAACTTTGTCAATAAATTTATCACATTTCTTGAAATTATTTATAGTTATTTATTTATAGTACAAGGTAACACTAAAATTTTCTCATGTGAACTTCATGTCACATTGATTTTCTTATATTAAATTTCTTTAATTTATGCATTTTTAGCATTAATAAATAGTTAATATTAAAATAATCATTTGTGATTATTATTTTAATTTATTTTTTTAATTAATGGTAATATCAAATGATGTCTATTGTAGATGAAAATAATGAAGGTGGATGCAACTTGATTAGCTGTATTTAATTTAATATTTACATTTATATTTGTAAATATTTTACTTTTAAGGATAGTGCACATTTTGTAAGTTATTATGTTAATTTCTTATTTTATAGTGTTGATGTTACACTCAATATTCTTAGTTCTTTGAATGTATGTTTCCCATAAAATGTATTCATTTCAGCAAATAATTTCTTTTATTTTAGTTATGTCTTTGAACTCCAAATGTCTTTCTGTGTAACCTTTAGTTTACTTTGAATTTTTAATATTACATTGCTTAATGTTTTCCCAATTAAGCTTTAACATACATTTAGTTAATAGAAAGGAAATAGTTGTTACTATTTTTTTAGTATCACTGTATATAACTCTACGACCTAATTTATTTTCTTTTTTCAAATTTTTTTTTGATATAGTTTTTCTACTATGTAACTCTAAATCTTCTCTCCTATCTATAAGCCTTATTTATATGCATATATTAAATTTCTTTAATTTATCTTTTTTAGCTTTAACATATACTCTTATATTACATAAAAATATTATGTTTTTTGTTATTTATGTTATTTATGATGAGAAGAGTTATATCTAATTGATATACATTTTTAATAATTTTAGATATTTTATTTTCTTATGTTTTTCTATCTTTTATGAGTAATGTTATTCGAGGATTAAGAATGTTAGACTCGATCCCCATAATATCATAGAATGCAACATTTTTGTGAAATTTTTCTTATGTATTCAAAAGTTTTAACTTAGTTTGGCTAAAGCTATCAACTCTAAATGTCACCTTTAGTGACCCTAATTTTTAGTTGGCTATATTTCAATGCTCCAATTTGTCGCATTTCTATTGGGCTATGCATTTACTTATTGTTAAAATGTTAATTTATCATTATTGTGGTTATTTACTATAGAACTTTTTATACTTCCAAACAATACCATATTAAGATGATACATATGTGCATTGACTAATCTCAATGAGCTCTATTTATTTAAATATTGATTTTTATATTTTTTATATTATATATTTTCTATTATTCTACAGGTTTTACAAGATATTTTTATTTATATATAACTTCAAGATTGATGATATTACAATTCATTTCCTTAGCAGCTTACGGCTTAGAATACAAAGTTTTAAATATAATTTGTTTCATTTCTTCAAAATTTTTGTTCATTTTGTTGTGTTATTTTGTGACTCAAATTTTAATTTCATTTGACATTTTCATCACTTTGATTTGTTTACAACACATATCTTCAATTTACCTCATTATTGTTGTAATATATATAATTACAAATTATTTAAAAAAAAGATATGATTATTTATGACCATTTATTTTTGTAATTCATAGTAATTTAAAATGAGAGTTTATTAAGATGAACAAAAATTCATTAGACTTGCCTTAACAGCTTGATTGAATTAAACATTCTTTTTTTTAGTGAGCGTTAGCTAACACTTTAATTTGTACTGATTGTTATGAGGAAGGATGTTACACTCAATTTCCAGTGTCATTGAATGCTAATTTCCTAAACAATTTATATGATTTTTGTAACTCAAAATCAACTTTCTTGTACCTTTAGATTGCCTTTGTTTTATTATATTTCATTGCATTAATTTATCATATTATCGTTTTAACAAATTTTATTAAATATTCAAATATTAATTTATTATCATTTTTTCTTATTTAATTTTTTGAATACATAGCAATTCCAACCAAGGTTAGATTAGTATGAAATAAATATCTTTGAATTCATTATCATAAGCTCTACTAAATTAAGTATTAATTACATCTTTTTAAAAATATTTATTTTTAATTTTGTTATGATTTCAAAGATATTTTTATTTATACATAATTTTATGATGTATGATATTGCATTTTGTTTCCTTAGTATCTTGAAATACAAACTTTTTGTATAGTTTACATAATTTATGTTTTAATATGCATTTCCTTAACATTAAAATAATTATTTAATATAATTGATTTTCTTACTTTGTTAAAATAATTTTAATTCAGAAGAATTTCTACTCAGGATGAAGAAAAATGCCATTGTGCTCCCCTCGTCGAGCTCTATTCAGTCAAAGATAAATTTTTTATTTTTTGAGATATTATTTCTATCATTAAGCTAAGGCTATAATAATTTTAATTGATAGCCAATTCAACAATTGAGGTTGTTATATTTAATCTTCATACAATCTTAGAATGCAATGTTGTTTTATAATCTATCTCATTTCTTTAAATTATTAGATTGATTTAGATGTTTTTCGATGTAACTCTGTCTCCTCGCTTGAGTTGAGATCATTATGATTTTGTTGAACTAAATTGCTATGGTGTATCTTGTTTTAATTTTAATATAAATCTATGTGATATTTATATTATATTTTATCACTGCATGTCTTAATTTAAAATAGTAATTTTTAGTAATTCTAAAAAGGTATTATTATTTATGATTATTTTTTTTTGTAAGAAGCTATAATTCAATAAATGTTTGTTTGAGATGAATCAAAATTCATTAGACTTGTGTTTGAAAGTTCCATCAATTTAAAAATATATTTACTTAATATTAAATAATATCTTTTATCATTTGTTTCTTATTTATTTTGGTCATTCTCAAAACTTCAAATGAGATTCTATCAAGATTAAATGAACATCATTGAACTCAACTTGATGAGACTTATCCAATTGAATATTTTTTTATATTTTTTAAAATTTTATTTTCTATGAATTTTTCACTTTTTATGAAACCAATTGATTTCTACTTAATTTAACAATCAAGGGTTTCAAAGGTGTTCTCATTCATTTCTTTAGTGTAGCTTTTCTAAATCTTTTCTCCTGTGACCTATACATTGCTTTGATTTAATTATATTAGATTTCTTCAATTCATCTAACTTCAACTTTAATGTTCATTCACTTAAAAATAAAATAATAAATATAAATGTTTTTGCTAAATTATAACAATAAATTTTAGAATTCTGAATCTAATGTGATTGAGACAAATAAGAATTGTAGGACTTGCCTTGATGAGGTCAATCCATTTAAATATCCATTTTTATAATTCGAAGAATGTTATTTTCAATTACCATTGCATGTTTCAAATAAAAATTTTATTTTTACCCAATTGGAAAGTCAATAATGTTACGTTGATCCCAATGGAATGCCACTTTCCCACATAATTTATGTCATTTTTTCAAATTTTTTGTTTTTATGTTATATTTTTATGTAATTTAAAACATCCTCTCACAAGACCCTACATCACTTTGGTAATTCTGAGTAATTCTATGCAACCTAAATTTCTTCTAAAAATTTCATTTTAAATTTACTTTACATTAAAATAATAAATTATTATTATTTATTTATATTTTGTTTGAAAATTAATCGAAATTCAAAATAAGAACAGATCAAGATCAAGCAAATGTTATTAGATTTTTCTAGATGATATCTTTCTAATCAAATATTTCAACTAAAATCTTTAAAAATGTTATTTTCAATAGCTTTGGCACACCTTATAATGTATTTCCAATATTACGAGATTTGATGATTATGCGCGTGACATTTGACATTCTTAGTTTCTTGGAATTCAACTTCCCCATAAACTTTAGCTTATTTGTTCAAATATTTTATTTTTATTTTGATACTTTATAATGAAACACTAATTCTCGTATCTATCGGCCATTACAATGTCTATATTTGGATATAGTGCATTGCTTGAATTTAAATATTTTTAGCTCTAATATCTATGTAGTAAATATTAAAATAATTATTTCTTATTATTTATGCAAATTTATATTAGTGATTCTTCATAATTAACATTGCTTTGATTTGGTTATATTATAGTGCTTCAATATATCTCATTTTATCTTTAATATATATTAAATTTTTATTAAAACATTAATCTACTATTATTCTACTAATTTAGTTTTTGGAAATTGCAGTAGTTTGAAATGGGATCAAATCAAAATGAAGTTAACTTTCAGGGACTCATCTCAATAAGCAAGGTCATACAAGATGCTCTTTTTTATTTTTTTTAAAAAAATTATTTTTTAAGGTTTTTAAATTTTTAATAGATATTTTTATTTATACCAAATTAGATTATTGTGAATGTTGCAATTGATCACTTTAGTAAAATAGAATGAAATTATTTCGTATAATTTATCTCATTTCTTAAAAAAATTGACTTTTACTTGGTTATATTAAACTGAAGCTCTAATCCTTTGTAATGTAACTTTACATGACAATAAATCTGTGATGCTACATTCTTTCAATTTACATTACTTTATGTTTTCTTTATATTTACTTAATATTGAAATTATAGCTTGTCATTATCCATGCCTAGTTGCATTAGTTATTTGAAGTATTCCAATTGAGGTACGAAGTACAAGAAACCAATGAAGTTGAACTCAAGTTATGGAGTGCTATCTACATAGAAATCTTTTTCTATTTTTTTAAATAGTTTACTTTTCATGATTTTGGGGTGCTTTAAGAGACATTTTAAATCACACAAAACTTGCATATCAAATTTGCTACACTCAATCTCCTTTATGTCTTAGATTGTAACTTTGTCACAAAATTTATGTTATTTCTTTAAAACTTTTTCTTGTATTTAGATATATTACTAGGAAACTTTAAATCTCCTCTCATGTGACCTTTCCATATTTTTTAAATGGCTATATTTCATAGCTTCAACATATCTCATTTTATCGTTAATATATATTCACTTTGTCTAAAGTAAGAATATGTTATTATTTTACTTATTTTCTTTTGTAATTGGGAATAATTTAAAATGAGATTTGATCAAGATTAAAAAAATATTGCTAGAAATATTTCAATTTGCTCTATCAGAAGAAATATTCTTTTCTATATTTTTTAAAAATTTTTTATAGTTTAGAGTTTTGACTCATTTTATGAGATTTTTTTATTTGTACATAATTTGATGATTAAGTATTTTACACTCAATATGCTTTGTATATAGGAAAGAAATTTTCTTTTATAATTTATTCCATATATTCAAATTTCTTCCATTAATTTCGCATTAACATTTTGAAACTCTAATTCTTCCCTTATGTCATCTTTACATCATTTTTATTAATTTATAATAAATTGCATCAACTTATTAATCTATCCTTATGTTTATTTTTAATTTTTTTGAATAATAATTAATTATTACTTACATATATTTATTTTGATAATTCATGATAATTTCTCTCAAGTTCTAATCTAGAAGAAACATACATCATTGGGCATAACTTGATGAGTTCTATCGAATTATATATTTATTAATACTTTTTTTAACATTATTTTTGTTATTTTGACAAATTTTGCAAGATATTTAGATTTGTACCTGATCTAGTGGTTGAAGAAGCTACAATTATCTCCTTAGTGTCTTGGCATGAACCTTTATCATAGCATTCACCTAATGTTTATAAATATTTTCCATTGATGTTGTTATATTTTAATTTAACTCAAAATCTAATCTTATGTGACCTTTAGATCGCTTTGATTTAATTATATTTAATTTCTTTAATTTATCTCAGTTCAACATTATTATAAATTAACTTAATCTTAAAATAATAATTTATTTTTTTATGATTATTTATTTTGGTAATTAGTAGGTAGTCTGAATGATGTCGCTTCAAGATGAAACAAAGGCCATATGACTCATCAGGATGAGATCTATCCAATGAAATATTCCGTTGTAGTTTATTAAATATTTTAGTTTCTATGATTTTTGTTGGATTTTTTAAAAATCTTCATTTTTTACAATTGATGATGTCAATCTTAAGCTCTATGGTGCCTTGAAATGTGAGTGCCTCGTATAATTTAACACTTTTGTTCAAATTTTGAGCTCAAGTTTACTAATATTACAATGAAACTAAAAGTTTCCTCCTGCAAGACTCTTACGTCACTTTGAATTTGTCATATAAGAAGTCTTCAATATATCTCATTTTATTACTTATGCTTATTAAATTTAATAATTAATAGTAATTCGAAATGTTGTCTGATTCAGATTAATTGAATGTTTTTGAAGTGGCCTTAATAAGCCCTACCGAATTAAATATTAATTTCTATTCATTTAAATTTTTTAGTAGTTTTTGCAAGTTTAAGTTGATATTTTGATTTGTGCCTAATTCATTGATTGAGGATATAAACTAGCACTATAAAAAGACAGAGGGGATGAAGACATTTGATTGCAAAAATTCATGGTTGTGTGGATATGGTTACACTTATAATTCAGTAGTAAGTTGTGTAGAAGAATTGAAGTTTTTGTCTAGCAATGCAAAATTTAGTTAGGATATTATTGTGTTGTTAAACCTTTATGTGATAGCAATAGTTAGCATATTAAGGGTTGGGTGCAACAAAGTTTGCTCAGGAGACCTACACAAGTGCATCCCAATAGTACACTGTTAAAGATTTATGGATGTCAGATTGACTACCCAATTCAAAATGATTACAAGTTATTTTTTATGTTTCATATTATTATTAAATTTAATAGTAATTAATTAATGTATTTACAACATTTTTTTTGTGACATACCAAATAAGGATTTCAGAGATATTATAAACATAAAATGATGGTCAAGGTAATCAGAAAGGATGTTTCAAACATATTATAGAACTAAAATCATTCTAAGATTAATTTGAATCTAATTTGTCTTCCATGTAACTAATATTTCAAACAAGCTTGACAATCTAATCACAACAAAGTTGAAATAATTAAAAATAAATTCAAAATGCTTCATCTCATGGTTTTCCTCTTCAATCAAATCTGATCTTCATAAGATTTAATATTGGCATATCCTTTTCTTTCAGTTCTCCCATGAATAAGAGTATTTGCTTCCTAAAATATGAAAACAAACTTAAACAAATTTAATAAAAATAGTCAATGATGATTACTAAACCATTAATGAGATTGAAAAAATTTTAAACTATTTTGAAAAATATGTAAGATAATTAAAAATATGCTCTCCCAACATGTATGGGATATATACATTAATACATCTACTTGATTTTATGTCTATTCATTCAATTTCAATAAATTATCATAAATTAAGTTATAATCTAAAATGTATAAATTATTTATAACCTTTAAATATTACTAAGCCATAAAAATATTTTCCTTAACTTTAAAAAAAATATTTTCCTCAAAATAAAGTTTTTTCCAATGATTTATGGGTCAACAAATTACATCTTTTCAAATTGAATTATTTAATTTTTTATTAATTATTATCCAAAATATATTATGTTATTATTGACTTAAAATTTACTACAAATATTAAATGTTATGATGAGATAAGTTAAAAAACTAATGATAATTTGACATACAGCCTATTCTTTAGGATAATCCTAAGTTACTTTTAAAGTAATGGGAATTTCCTTAACTATAAAGTTTACTTATTTATTTAATTTAAATATTTTAAAGTTTTTTTCAGAACTTTTTAAATTTTCAATTAAGTTTATACTAATTTTTTTGATGAAATTTATTTATCAAAATTTTCATGCACGATACTAGATTTTAATTATTAGATTTGAGAATTGAAGCCACATTGGGTTCAACATATTTATGTGTAAATGCACTACTACTACCTTGTTATACGTTTAAAATAAGGAAATTTAGAATAAATATATGCTGTAATCTTATGTGCAATTGAAGTATGTCCTGGCTGCAATCAAAAGTGGCATGCAAGCTTCTAATTAAAAGCATGTAAAACTTCAACATTACTATACATATGAGGTATATTAGAATTCGTAGTATAACATTTTCTGCTAATTTATTTTCTATTATGCATTGAATGCTACTAAATTTAATAGCATTATGAATTTACAAATGGCTTATGGAATTTTGTGTGACTTAGTTGTAACTTGCGAAGGAACTTCTTCAATTAAAGAAAATAAAATAAACATGATGATGCATAATTATAAGTTATTTTAGATGCTTTTAAACGAATCAATTAAAGTCATCTTTAAATGATTTGTTAATAATATTAATGCACTTTCTAGTTTGGGTAAGCCTATTCTTATGAAAGAATAGTTAAAGGAAATTCTTAGAAATTTTTCTAACTAGTATTATCCATGGACCACCACCATCAAGATAGCTAAAAATATTTCCTGAATGACATTAGATGACTTCATCAGTTAGCTTATGAGCAGTTAGCTAGAATTGGAGAGGTCAAAAGAAGAAGAATTAGTTGAGAAGAAGAACACAAAGAAGAATGAATAATCAATGGCATTGAAGTTGGAGGAAGACATTTTAGAAGTGGCATCCACTAATGATGATGGTATTACATAACTTTTTGAGGGATCCTCTAAATTTCTTAAAGTTGTGAGAATGTATAGAAATAAAAATTCAAAGAAGAAAAGCAATAATAAGAAGAGGAAGAAAGCAAAGGACATAGCATAGAGTGATAGATAAGAAAGCACTAAAAGTATACATATGAGATCTTCTAACATTTATAATACAAACATTTTTATTGATTTGTTCCACAATTAAAATTAATCAAATAGAGTGCAAATATTTAAAACAAGTAAATTCATTAACTACGGATACTTTCTTATTAAATTTTTTTTAAATCATCATTGGCTTTTTCCTTATTCTTTAAACGAACTTAGTCTTTATCTAATTTGGCCATAGTGACAAAGATATTCAATATGTTCTTTTAATTTCTTATATTTTATTATTAAATTTTACATTAATTAATTAACATAATTATAAAATATTTCTTAAAACGTATTAGTTAAGGATTTCAAAGATATTCACAACATAAAATTGTGGTATAGAAAGTCATCTAATGTCTAGGAAATTCTTAATGTAATTTTTAATAACATTTAACAAATTTGTAAAAGTGATTTTAATTTTAATTTAAATCATATTAATTTTTACAAAAGTTTTGTAATAAAAATTGCATAATAATTACAAATATACATAGTCAATTTTTTGTGGTTTAAAACAAGCCTATCTCCACCCATGTAAAATGTCAATTAAACAAACATTAAAAAGAAGCCTCACGTTAAATATTCGTTAGGCTAATTACTCACAGCAAACAAATAAGGGACGAGCTACTATTACCTTACAATAGTGACACAAGCTTTAATGGCCTTAAACTAAATGGAAATAAAATAAACTAATTCGTGAAAAACAAAAACTGATGCATACAAATACTATAAAAATTTTTTAATTGTCTTTATTTCTAACTCATTTGTCATTAGCCCCCCACATAGTCATCTAATGTGATCATGGAAATACTCATGGCAATCTTGATGATGGTGGTCAATGGATCATACCTCCTTAGTAAAATTTCATTTAAATTAGCTTTTCGAAACTAAAAAGTAATATTTATATCAGAAAATCTTGTAAACATGCTTTTAATGGATTCACTTGCAAGTATCATAAATAACTCATAATCTTCCATCATCAACTTCATTTTTTTTTCCTTAACTAAAATTGTTCCTTAATATTTCACCTCTAATTTATAAAAAATTTAATAAGTCATTTCCAAATTCATATTTCTCTTAAAATCAATAGTATTCAACTCATAATGTGAAAAATTTACGGCATTGTTATTTAACAACACTATATAATTTTTACTTCCATCCATTTCACAAAACTTTTAATCATAAAAAATAGCTTGGACATTTTTATTTGTTGGAAAATCAATTAGAGCTGGCATTAATTCCCAAATTTCTCTATGAATAGATTTTAATTGACCTATCATCCTAGTCTTCCAATGGAGATAAGGATCATGACAAAAGAGTGGTGGTCCATAGGAAGAAATAACTTCACTCAAGTTTGTTGAAGAATGAATTAGAACAATGGACAACCAAAGGAATTTCTTTACCATAAGAAATGGAGCCTGTGTATGATGGAAATTGAAGTGTGATTCAAAAAGAGGAGGGTCAACAGTTAAGAATAAAAATCTTGATTTCTCATAATTATTTAAAGAAAATATTTATGAGAATTTTTAATAGGATCCAACAAATATGCTAAAGTCAATTTCCATTAATTTGATGTTTATTCTAAAACACATTAATGTTTATAAATGTACTATGTTAAAAAAATAAAAAATAATTAAAGAAGTGCACATCCAAACTTTTAGTGTTTGGCTTACATAAAAACCATCGTCCACCACCAAAAATAGTTAGACAAAAATAAACACTCAACATAAGCCTTTCACCAAAGGAAAGGTAAGATAAGGCCTAAAACAAAGATACAAATTGGATAGTCTGCTATGACCATAAAATGAAATAAACGAGAAAGTCTTCTGCAACCCTACATTGTAATAAAATTGAAATAGAAGAAAAATATTTCCCAACATAAAATTAAAATTAATACATCCAAAATCTTACGCTTGATAAAATCATTAAAGATGAATAAGTATCATAATTAAATTAATTAAGGATTTAGAAAATTAATGACATAGCTCATTTGAGATGGAGCAAAATATTATGAGTTTGATGAGTGAATGGCACAATAGTGCATAGAAGTGATAAAGGTAAGGAGCTACTACCATTTGAATATCTTTGCTTGAAAGTTTTCTTTGAATCACATCAAAATTCATCTTTCAAATTTGCTAAAAATTTCTTCTATCTATACACTTCTTGTGTTATAGAAAGCACTTACAAAAGACAAAATTTAGCTAACACAGTTCTTCATCATCATTTTTTAATTAAAAAAATAATATTCTAAGAAAATTTTTTCTTACTAAAAATAATGGCTAAGGAAGTCTTTGTGCTGGCACCATTGTGTTAAATTAAACCATGATCATTTGATCATGAAAGCTATGCAATAGAACACATGGAGTCTATTCCAATTCTTTTAGAAATATGCAATTGATCTTAGTCATTAGTTCAAGATTATGATCAGACAACTAGAGTTTGATCCTATGAATGAAATAAATAAGGACTTTGTGATTGTAAAACTATGTGACTAGAAGGAAGTTATTAACATGCATCAATAAAAGTTGGAGGCGATCAAGATAATGAGACCACAACAATGTGTGATCAAATAGTTGTGGCCAGTCTTACAATTTAGAAGTAGGTCACACTATAAAAGTTGAGTTTTAGTCTCACATTTCAAAATTTAGTTAGGATATGATATTGTTGATGATTGCTTTGATATCAATAATTATCCAACTAGGGTTGAATGCCCCATGATTCACTTGACAGATCATGACTCATGTGAGCTAGTGCCACTTTACTCATGATTTTATGGACATAGAATTGATGACCTGATCCAAAACATGGTATCCCATTTGGAATTGAGTTAAATGATTCATGGATGGCTTGGTTGGTTTGATTTGAGGTGTAATTGGCTTTGCAAATTGGCTTATGGGTTATTTTTTAATTATTTTGAAATGAATGTTTTTACTAGTTAATTAATCAAATTATAACATATTTTATTCAACATAGTAATTAAGGATTTCAATGAAATTATTAAGATAAAATGATGGTCAAGAAAACTAAAGAGGATGCACAAAAAATTCTTAATACCTAAATGTTATTACAAGATGTTTTTTTAATTCAATTTGTGTCTTGTAATAAATATTTAAATCAAGGTCGACATTCTAATCGATATAAATTTGCAGTATCTAAAATAAAATTCAAAATACATCTTCTGATAGTTTCAAACTCTCGCCAAGACGATCTTCATGGGATTTAACATTTATGCTTCTTCTTCTTTTAATTCTCCCATAAATGCGAGTTTTGGATAACTAAAATATAAAAATGCACTTGAATAAATTCATTAGAAATATGTAATGTTTGTTATCATCAAATAAAGCACCATTGCTAGGGTTTAACAATAAAATAATGGAAGCCTAGTTACACATAAATGTGATCAACCCAAAATAGCTTTTTTTCAAAAATCTAAGAATTAAAACAAGGTATTACAACCTTAAATTTTGATAAATAAATTTCCAAAAAAAATTAACATAAACATAGATGAAAAAAATCAAATTTGAAAAATTATTTTTAAAAGATTTAAATGAAATAAATAAGAAGTCATAGAGAAGAAAATCTTAAAACTTCAAAAGAAATTTAAGACTATCATAAAGATCAAGTTGTATGTTAGATTTTAGTTGGTTCTAAAATTGATCATATCAAAACTCTTAAAATTTTTTAACAAATTTCAAGTGAACATTTACTTAATATTTTTTTAGGTAATAGTAATAAAACAATTAATTCAATCAATAAAGGGATTAGATAAGTTCACCATTAGATCAATTAAAAATAATATATTTTTTAAAAAATAATTTTTCGAATGGAATTTTAGATGATCAATTCGTTGATAATTTAAGAATTTTTTATGGTTATGAAAAATTTATAAAACTTACATTTTGTCTGTTTAAGTGCTAACTATTAGAGAGAGAAGAAAATTAAAAAAATTATAATAAATTGTTAAGGAGCATTAATCTTTTAATATCATATATGAAGGGAATTAGAATAAATTCTTTCAATAAATAGTTTATATTTTCATTGATTTCCTTAAAGTTTCCTTATCTTCGAATGGGGCAGAATATTTGTATTATTGACCCCAGGACATGATGTTTTCTTTTATGATAACAAACCTTAAGTACTTATGTTGAATTTTCTTAAATACATTTTAAAATTGTAGGTACCAAACACATATATTGATGAAAGAATTAAAAGAAGTTTGCAAGTGTTAATCCCAATGGAGATCATCTTGAATAGATTGATAAACCATGAATATATGAATTTTTCTTTAAATTTTAGATATTTCAATTTTACATTGATTAGAACATGAAACTTGATTGAAATAGTTATTATATGAAACTTAAGTTAAATTAAAATTAGTCTTATAATAACATTTTGTTTTTTAATATTTTTGATTTATCCTCATCATTTACTTCGACCATCATTTTATGTTAATAAAATTTTTAAAATCATTAATTAATATATTAAAAAAATTTGTTCAAGTTGTATTAACGAATTAAAGAGAAATTTAATATCAAAACAAAAAAATAAAAAATAACTTCAAATGAATTCAATAGTGGCAATATGCCTCAACAGGTTCTCTAAAAACCATGTAAAATCAATCCAAAATTGGATATCACATTTTGAATTGACTCATACTTCGCACATCATTTAATCTTAAATAATTTAGTCCTTGCCGCAAGAGTCATAATCTCCCGAGCAAGCAAGAGGGAAGTTAAGCTCAAATAGGTAAACTATTGATATCAAACAAATTTTTAAAAACATAATTTGACAACTTATTTTTGCTATGTGGGACTAAAACTCCTCTTATTTCATGTGACATAATTTATAGTTTATGGAGCAACCACAGTAACTCAATCACTAATTTTATCGATGAAATCATCTTGATCTCTTACAACTTTTTATAAAGCCTATTTATATCCTCCATCTATTCCTGCCTCTATAAGATTGCACAATCCTTGTTTATTCCACACATTGGAGCTAAATCTAGCTATCCAATCACAATTTAGACCTAACAACCTAGATGAACGTTATATTTCTAAAAGGCATGGATTTAATTCTTGTTGTTTTAACATGCGGCTTTTGCGATCAAATGGTCATCGTTCAGTCTGATAAACTACTCTAGTGGAATGACTACAATGGAATGTTCATGTGACTTTTTCGCAAATGTTTTTTTAATATTTTCATAATTAAAAATTGCTAATACAAAATTGTAACGACTAGGTTGAGTGTCTGGTATGTCCTTTTAGTAGAAATACTTATGTCATTAGCATGTCGTTCCAATGATGCCTTTGCACACTACTACGCCACTCACACATAAAACTCTCAAAAATTCTATTCAATATCAAATCAGTTAAGTTATTATTTTTCTCAAACCTTAATTCATTTAATTAACATGCTTTTGTATCTTAATGATTTCACCATTCATAGTTTGTTGGTTGTAATGATTTTTATTTTATGTTGCGAAATATTTTTATTCTATTATCAATTTATTTCATTGTGATGCCATAGTAACCTATCCTGTTTGTTTTATTGTTAGGTCATAGTAGCCAATCCAATTTATTTCTTTCTTATGAGAGTTCAACCTACTAGACTTTTGGTGAATGGATTATACTGATTTTTTTTACCATACCTTATCAATGGTGGATGTAGGCATGTTTTATATGTTGAAGCAGCTAAAAATTGATTATCCATATTTTATTATTATTCTTGATTTTTTTATTGCATGCCTTTTATAAAACTTAATGTGTTTTAAAATAAAATTAAACTTTGTCAAAAGTCACTTTTATCTATTTGTTTGAAATAATTGTACGAAAAAAATACTAAACCACACCTCAATTGTTATTAGAGAAAAGGTCTATTTCTTATACGAAGAAATTCTTTGAATGATGCATGGCTTAAATTAATTTTTTGCCAAATTTTGAATTTATTGATAGAGGTTTGTAAGAATTAATACAAGCTCCATTTGATTTTAAAACTAAGAAAAATATACAAGTTATTTTTGCACATAAAATGTTTCATGAAATGGATGAAAGTAAAAAACATAAACTACAATTAAATTATAGGGACATAAATATTTCACATTGTGTGTTCAATGCTACGTAATTTAATCGAATTACAGATTTAGAAATGACATATGAAATTTGTACAAAATTAGAGATAACATATGAAGGAACCTCTTTAGTTGAGGAAAATAAAATAAACATGAAGATACATGGTTTTTATGGACTTTTGTTAAAATTAATTTCAATTTTATGTTGCCAAATGTTTTTCTTTTGTTATGAAATGTTGTAATGCTATTTTAGCTTATTCCATCGACATTTTTGTAAAGTCATAATCGCCCATCTCTTATGTTTGTTTGTTGCTAGAATTTAGTATGCCTATCTTTTGACAAAATCCTTATATTTAGTGTTTATTTTTGCATCACTTTTTCTAGAAGAAGATATATGCTTTTTTTAACTCAAATTGCTTAAAATTGATTGTGTTTATTTTTAATTATTATTGATTTTTCCATTACAAAAAATTTGTTAAAAATAGTATTTTTTTTTAAAAAATTTAAATTTTCATAAAATCACTTTATGAATTTGTTAAATCTTATTAAAAATAATTTTAAATGTTTTCTTAAAGTATTTTTAAGAAACTAAAATTTTTTTTGCTAGCAAATCACCCCCTCTTGCTTAAAATATAAATTTCATGAAAACTTCTCTTTTTGTAAAATAGTTTTGTTTGATTCGGTTATATAACTAATTAACTCTAAACCTACTCTTGTTTGACATCAAAATCACTTTGATTTTTTTGTATTATATTACTTATAGCATTTAACATTAATATATATTTACCTAACACTAAAAAATAAATGTAATTATATTCTTCTTAGTTCCTTTGGTAATTCCATCAAACTAAGGTACTTTGAGAAGAAACAAATGTTAACAAACCAATCTAAATTAGCTTTGTCCAATTGGATATGCATTTTTGTTTTTAAAATGGTTTATTTTCTATTGTTTTCGAATATTTTGTATGCCATTTTGAATTGTACCTAAATTATTATTAAAGAAAGTACTCTCAATCTACTTAGTATCTTGGAATAAAATTTTCTTTTATAGTTTGTCTCATTTCTATAAATCTTTTGCTTTAATTTCGTTAGGTTGTTATGAAGCTCTAATTCAATTATCGTGCAAATTTTATATTATTTTTTATTTCATTATAATAATTACATTAATTTATCTCTCATAAACTTTATTATATGGTTATTTAACATGAAAGTAAAAATTTACTAGCATTTATGTTTATTTAGTTTTGTAATTCATATTGATTCTGATTAAAGTAGGATCACAATGATATAAAATGTCATTTGAAAATCCTAAATTTGAACTTCTTAGTATGCTGGACTTCAACTTTCTCATGCAATTTATTGCATTTCATCAAACATTTTTTTTTAATTTGGTTTTTTTATTGTTTAACTCTTTATCTCCACTTGTGTGATCTTTGCACCACTTTTCTTTTATTATACTACATTGCTTGAATTTATTTTATATAAACTTTAATATATATTTGGTTAATACTAAAAGAAAATTTTGTTGTACTTTTCTATTATTTACCTTGGTAATGACCAACAATTCAAAATTAGTATTGAATTAGATAAAGAAAAAGTCATTATGTTCGACTTGATTTGCTTTATTCAATTAAATATATTTAATTTTATTTTTAAATATTTTATTTTGTAGGGTTTTGCCACTTTTTAAGAGATACATGGATTCATACTCGACATGACTACTAATGATGTAACACACATTCTCTTAAGCTTCTTCAAATCATTGGCTTTGATTTGGTTATGTAATTCTAAAACTCTAATTCATCTCTCGCATGACCTCCACATTATCAAAACTTAGTTAAGTTGCATTGTCTCAATTTATTTATTTCTACTTTAATATATATGTACGTATTTAAATAATAATTTATTGTTATTTTTATTTTTGAAAATTAGAAATGAATAATATTTCCATTTGAGGTTTGATCGATTTGAAACAAATATCTTTGGTCTCTTCCCAATGTGGTTTTTATCAAATTAACAATCATTTTTATATTTTTAAGTTTTTCAATTTCTAGTGTTTTGATAATCTTAATAAGATTTTTTGATTCTTATCTTATTTTATGGTCAAGGATGTTATATTTGAATTCCTTATATTGTTGGAATACAACTTTCTTATGTGAATTATCTCATCTCTTGAATAGCATAAATTTATCTTATTTCATCTTTAATAAAAATCAATTTAATAATAAGTTAATGAATTATTATTATTTATGTTAATTTAGAATAATAATTGAAGTAGTTCCAAATGTTGTTTGATTTAAGTGAAACAAACATTCTTGGATGTGATAGCATAATCTCTATCTAATTTAGCATTAACATTTTATATGTTTTAAATTTTTTCTTTGCTATGATTTTTGAAAGCTTTACAAAATATTTTGAGTCACACATCCTTTTGTTATCAACGATGTCACATTGGACCTTTTAAAAATCTTTGGATGAACATTTACCATACAATTTAGCTCATTTCTTAAAATATTTTTCTTTGATTTGATTATATAATTTTGTAACTTTAAATCTTGTCAGGTGTCAACTTTATATTAAATTTACTTGGTTATTTTAGATAATTTAAATTTATATAATTTTTAACTTAATCATATTTTTATTAATAATAAAATAGCTATTTATATTATTTGGTGTTATAATTATTAGTAATTCCAAACAAGGTCGAAAAGAAACAAAACAAACATCATTTGTCTCGCATCGATAAGCTCTATCAAATTAAATATATATTTTTATTTTTTTATTAATTTAATTCAGTTTTCACATACTTTGTGGGGCTCTTTAGTTATTTCCAAGCCTAACAAAAAATAAAGTTATGCTTGAACTCTTTAGTATCTTGGAATGTAACTATCCCGAAATGTTTAACTCATTTGTTTAAATGCTTTACTTTGACATATTTTTATATAACTATAAATCTTCTATCATATGACCTTGACACTACTTTAATTTAAACTTACTATATTATTGTAATTATATTATTTTTCATTATTAATATTTTATTAATACTAAAATAATAATGTATTATTATTTGTGCATATTTTTTATAGTAATCCATAGTATTTGAGATTGAGACAAATCTAATATTATTGGACTTGTCTTGATAGCTTTATTTAATTAAATATATTTCTTTAAACCTTTAAAGTTTTTTTTCTTGGATTTTATCAAGTTTTATGTGATATTGTGATTCATACCTGATTGAATGTTCCATAAAGTTAAGTTAGATCTAATATCTTGGAAAACTTTTATCTATTTTTTTCAAATATTTTTGCTTTTATTTAGTTATTTGTGCATATTTTTTATAGTAATCCATAGTATTTGAGATTGAGACAAATCTAATATTATTGGACTTGTCTTGATAGCTTTATTTAATTAAATATATTTCTTTAAACCTTTAAAGTTTTTTTTCTTGGATTTTATCAAGTTTTATGTGATATTGTGATTCATACCTGATTGAATGTTCCATAAAGTTATGTTAGATCTAATATCTTGGAAAACTTTTATCTATTTTTTTCAAATATTTTTGCTTTTATTTAGTTATATTACAATGAAACTAAAATTCTCTTATTGTGTACCCCTTATAACTAACTGAACTTGTTTACAAACCTTCATTTTGCCTGAGCTCAACGCTAATAAATATTTACACAAAATTAAAAAAATATTATTTATGATTATTTAATTTTTATTTTGCAGAATTTTTAAACATTATTTTACTAAGATGAATCAAACATCACTCAACTCATCACAATGAGCTCGATTTAATTATTATTTATTTTATATTTTTAAATATCATATTTTCTATTATAATAAAGTTATTTATGAGTTATTCTAAGTTCTTTCTCGCTTGATAATCAAGGATGCTACTTGATCTCTCAAACATCTTTGAAAGCAACTTTCATAAATAATTTATCTCACAAAACCATTACTTTAATTTGGTCATGTTATAATGAAACTATTATTCTCCTCTCATGTGACTTTTATTTTTCTTTTATTTTCTTATTACATTTGTTGAAGTTATCTTGTTTGATCTTTAGTTTATGTCTACATAATATTAATATAATAATCTATTATTATTTATGTTTTTTATTTTAATATTTTTTAGTAATTGTTAGCAATGTGTGATGGAGAAGCAAATCATATCATTGCTCTCACCACAATGAGGTATATCCATTTAATTATTTTTTATGTTTTTAAATATTTTATTTTTTATTATTTTGGTACATTTTATGAGTTATTTTGAATTGAGTCTAATTTGTTCGTTGAGGATGTTAGGTCTTATTTACATAGTATATTGAATATAACTTTCACATATAATTTATATCATTTCTTTAGAATATTTATTTTGATTTGGTTATATAACTATGAAAGTCATATTCTCCTCATATACAACTTCTATAATACTTTTGTCGTTGTTTTATTATACTTATTCAATCTACCTTATTTTATCTTTAATATGTTTTTTTTTTGTATTAAAATATTTTTTCATGTTTTAAAGATTATTATTTTCTAATATTTTACAATACTTTATGAGTCATTTTGATTTGACGTAATTTCATAGTCATAAATGTTAAATTTGATATCGTTAGTATCAAGAAATATAGCTTCCCTACATAGTTTATTTCTAATTTTCAAATATTTCACTTTGTGTCACTCATTATAATGTAACTCTAAATCTTATTCAAGATTTTATATATTTTTATTAAATGTGAAAATAATAATTTATCATTACTTGTACTCTTTAATTTGTTAATTCACAAAAATTTTAAAAAAGGTTCGAATAGTTAGAAATAGATGTCATTACACACTTTGATGAGAAAATATAGTTAAATTTCCATTTTAATATCTTTTGAATATTTTATTTCTTTTGTTTTTTGTTGATTTATGAGATGTTTTAATTGTACATTATTGGATGTTTTGAAATGTTACACTCGATTCTCTCAGTGTATTCGTAATCAGCATTCTTGTATAATTTTTCCTATTTTTCAAAGTTTTTTGCTTTAATTTGGTTATCTTGCTATGTAATTCTACATCTCCTATCCTGTAACCTTCACATGACTTTTATTTGGTGATGTCATATTTTCTCCATTTATATCATTGATGGTTTAATATAACTTAATAAATATTAAATGAATGATTTAGTTTTGTTTATGCATACTTAATATAATAATTCTAAACAAATCCAAATGAGATTTGATCAAGACAAAACAAATATCATTAAGCTCATCTCAACCAGCAACCTTTAGTCAAAAATTGTTTTTAAATTTTCAAATATTTTATTTTGTAATATTTGGTCATTATTTATAAGGCATTTTGGATTGTACATTATTTAAAAGTAGAAGATGTCATACTCGATCTCATAATATATAGGAATTCAACTCTGTCATCCAATCATTGATCTTTCAAAGGTTTTTATTTAATATGATTATATATGTATGTAACTCAAAATATATTTTACTGTGTCATTTGCATTTCCTTGATTTATGTATTTTACATTACTTTAATTTATCGCTTTTAAACTTAATATATAGTTATTTAATATTAAAACGTAATTCATAATTCTATAAGCAAATTTAGTTTGGTAACTAAAAGTAATTAACACTACAACTAATTGAGATTAACAAATACCATTTGAGTTTCCTTGATGAGCCCTCTCAAATTAAATAATTATTTTTATTTTCTTAATATGTTTTCATAAGAATTTTCCTTTTTTATGGGACTACTTGATTCATAAAATATTTGATAATGAAGGATGTTGCATTCGATCACATAATTTTCTTGAATTCATCTTTCTAATAGAATTTATCTAACTTCATTGAATTTATCATTTGACTTTTTGTATTATTATGTAACTTAAATCCCAGTCATGGGACTTTTGCATCTCTTTAACTTGATGATGTTACATTTTCTATATTTAGGATATATATAAATTTTAATATATGTTTGCTTATTATTAAAGACTGATTTATTATTATTTGACCACATTTACTTTTGCAATTCACATTTTTTCTAATTAAAATCAGAGCAGGAAAAAAATGTTTTTGGGCTCATCTCGATGGGCTTCATCAAGTTAAATAATATTTTTTATATTTTTAAATAATTTATTTCTATGGTTTTGGCATGCTACAAAAACATTTTAATTTCTACTTGATTTGATCATAGAGGATACTATGCTTAATTTTTTAAGCATCTTGAAAAGAAACTTTCCCATAAAATTAATTTTAGTTTCTTTAGAATTCTTACTTTGATTTATTTATTTTGCTTTGTTAATGATGATGTCTTCTCAAGATAACTTTACATCACATTTATTGGATTATATTTATTGCCATAATATATTTCACATCAAATTTAATAAATATTTACCTTCTTTCAAAATAACACATTCTTATTAATTAAGCTTATTTAAATTGATAATTCATATAAATTTGAAATGAAGTCAAATGAAGATTACACAAACATCATTTAAGTCAACTTGATGAACTTTTTTAAGAAAACATTTATTTCCATATTTTTCAATATTTTATTTCAATAGTATTGGCATGCTTTCCAAGATATTTTTATTCATACTAAATTTCATGATAGTGAATATTAATCTCAACCTCCTTCGTATCTTATATTTAACTTTCCCATAAAATTTTATCATTTCATCAAATTTGTTTTAATGAAGTGTTTATATTATTTGGTAGTTCTAGGCATGACATTTACATTACTTTTATTTTCTTAAATTACTTCGCATCAACTTATTTTATTTTGCATCAATAAATATTTAATTAACAAAAAAAAATAATTTATTCTTAGTTTTTCTTAATTATGTTGTAATTTAAAGTTGTCCTAAATTAAGACCGATAAAGATGGTGAAATAATATTAGACTTGTTTTGATGAGCTCTATACCATTAAATATTCATTTATAAATTTTTTTAGTATTTTATTTTAATGGTTTTGACTCATTTTATGAAGAATTTAGATTTGTACATTATTTGATGATCAAGGATGTTAGACTTCATTGCCTTTTTATCTTCAAATTAAATATCTTCATATAATTTTTCTAATTACCACAAATATTTCATGTTGATTTTGTATATTACCATGAAACTCTAATTGTCCTCTTCTTTTACCACTACAATGCATTGCTCTTTTTACATTACATTACATTAATTTATCTCATTATAAATGTAAAACACACTAAACAAATACTCAACTAACAATTTATTGTTATCTATTATTATTTATTTTGATAATTTGAGATAATTCCAAATGAGTACTCATTAAGACTAAATAAACATAATTCAAAGAATATTTTATTATTATTTAGGATTATTTACTTTAATAGTAAATATAAAATTTTTGTTTCTATATTTTTAAAAATTTTATTTTTTTAAAGTTTTGGCAAGCTTTATGAGCCATTTTGATGCCATTCTTCTTTGAAAATCATGAATGTTTCACTTGATTTTTTTAGTAAATGGAATGCAACAATCCCTAATAATTTATCTTATTTGATCAAATGTTCTACTTTAATTTGGTCATATTAGTATGTAACTCTAATTATCATATCATGTGGCCTTTGTGCTTTGATATTGTTATATTACATTGCTTCAGTGCAACTTTTCTCTACATTTTGCCACATTTCTTAAATTTTTTATTTTTATTTGGTTATTTGCTAATGTAACTCCACATATTTATTCATGTGACCTTTACATTGCCTTCATTTGGTTATAAATAATGGTCTAATTTTTCTCATTTCTTCTTTTATATATTTTTACGATAGATTAAATATCAAAATTTTTTATTATTTTTGCTTTTTTAATTAATTCACAATAATTTGAAATGTTGCCACATTGAGATGAAATAGTCCTCATTTGACTTGTGTGTGCAAGCTATATCAAATTAAATGTTATTTTGTTCATTCACTAATATTTTGTTTTTTAGAGTTTATGCATATTTTATGAGATATTATAATTCTTAGCTAATTTAATTGTTTAGGGTGTTCCACTTAGACTTCTTATTTTTTTGAATGTAATAAACCCATAAATTTTATTTGATTTAATCAAATATTTCACTTATATTTGGCTGTATTTTTCAGTAACTCTATGTCTCCTCTCATATGATTTTTATGCCACTTTTATTTTGTAATATTTCAATGATTTAATTAATCTCATTCAAGATCAATATATATTGATTTACTATTATAAAATAATTTATTATTATTTATGCTTATTTATTTTTGTAATCCGTAAGGATTATGAATGAAGTCAGATTAAAATAATGAAAATGTCATTGGGATCTACATAAGGAGCTCCATGTAAATACATATTTTTTTGTATATTTTATATTTTTATTTTAAATAATTTTTGTATATTTTTATGAGTCATTTCGATTAGTACGTCGTTTGGTGGGCGAAGGTGTTAATCTTAATCTCTTTAGCTTGTTGGTATACAACTTTGAAATACAACTTATCTAATGTCTATAACTATTTTACTTCAAATTGGTTATGTTATCATGAAACTCTAATTCTCCACACATGCTATCTCCACTTTGGTTTGATTTCGTTGTAGACAGTCCATCAATTATCCTTACTTAAGCTTTTATATTTATTTACATGGACTAAAAATAGTTATTTATTATTTCTTATGCTTATTTCTTTTCATAATTCATGGTAATTCAGAATGAGCACTAATTGAGGCAAAACAAACCTTATTCAACTTATCTCATTTGCCTCAATGCATATAAAAATTCATTTCAATATTTTTTAAATATTTAATTCTCTTATGCATTAGAAAGCTTCATAATACATTTTAATTCATACAAATTTAATAATCAAGGACCCTAGAATTAAACTCTTTAGTATCACACATTATAAATTTCTAACATAATTTTTCACCTTCCTACAAATTTTTGGCTTTTCTTCAGTTGTATTACAATTAGGTTATATTATTATGTCACTATAATTATCTTATCATATGGCCTTGGCAATGTTTAATTTGGTCTTATCAAATTTATTTAATTTATATCATTTTAGATTTAATATATATGAACATAATATTAAAAAAATACATTACAATTATTTATGCATATTTATTTTTGTCATTCGTACTAACTTCAAGTGAGATCCAATCCAGATGAGATAGATATTGAAGAATCATGTATCTTTGCTGCTTATAATTAAATATTGATTATTTTATTTTTATATTTATTTTTTTAGTTTTTTATTTGCTTTATGAGTTATTTGATTTAGTACATGGTTAGATGGTATAGAATGTTACACTTGAACTCTTTTATATGTTGGAATGCAACTTTGCCCAACAATTTATGTCATTTGTTCTACATTTTTCTCTTTGATTTGACTAAATTACAATGTAACTCAAAATCTCATCTCACGTTACGTTTACATCACATTGAGTTTGTTATATTCAATTTAATTTTATTAAAATTTAATATATATTGCATTTGATTTAAATAATAACTTTTTAACATTAATGCATATTTATAGTAAAATTTATAATAATTCCAAGCGAGCCTTCCTGCTGATGAAACAAATTTTTTTACTCATCTATAAAATTAAATATTCACTTTTATATATTACAATTTTTTATTTACTATGGCTTGACACACTTCATGAGATATTTTAATTTGTACCATATTTGACTATCAAGGATGTTACACTTGATCACCTTAATGTCTTGTAATAAGACAATTTTCTCATTTGTTCAAATTTCATGCTTTGATTTTGTTATTTTACTATGCAACTATAAGTCATCTCTCATTTCACCTTTTCATTACTTTTACTTTGATATGTTACATTGCTTCAATTTATCTAATTTGATGTTACATTTTTTATTTTTATTTAATTTGTTAATTCATTGTAATTCCATAAAAGGTAAGACCAAAATGACAAAACTTTGTTGGAATAATCTTTGTGAGCTCTATCCAATTAAATAGTAATTTTTATATTTTGAAAAATTTTATTTTCTTAGGGTTTTAACATGCTTTACGACCCATTTTGTTTATATTTCTTCAATAATAAAGGATTTTATACATCATGTTGTTGGTGTCTTGGTCGAATTACTATAAAATCCGAAATCTCCTATCATTTGACCTTTACAAAACATTGGCTTTCCTATATTATATTTTTTTGTTTTATCACATTTCCATATTAATATATATTTACATAATATTAAAATAAAAATTTATTATTATTTATAATTATGTAATTTGAAAATTTTTAGTAATCCCAACCTATTGTGATGAAATTGATATCATAAGACTCATCACAATGCACTTTATCTAACAAAAATATTTTTTTATGTTTTATAAGATATTTCAATTTGTACCTAAATTGTTGGCAACGGATGTTACCTGAGATCTCTTCAGTATCATATGATTCAAAATTTTGACATATTTTGTCTCATTTCTTTAAATAGTATACTTTGATTTGATTATATTTCCATGCAACACTACATCTTCTCGTGTTATCCTTATATCACCTTGATTTCGTTATATTTTATTACCTTAAAAAAATCACAATTTATAATTATTTGGGCATATTGACAATTGTACAAAATGATGTCAAAACAATAAGAACTGAATGTCATTGCACTCTTCTAGAGAATAATATTTAATTTGATATTTGTTTCTATATTTTTTAGAAATTTTTCTTTCTAACACTTTATGATTTTTTTTGTTCATATTTATTTTAGTTATGGAGGATGTCATTCTCGATCACCTTAATACCTTGGAATGTAGATTTCTCACAATATTATTCTTATTTCTTCAGTTGCTTTCATTGATTTGTTCAATGTTCTTTAAAAGTCTAATCATCCTCTTGTGTGATCTTTATAACAACTTGTTTAGGTTAAATTACATTGCTTCAGCTTATGTAATATCTTCCTGAACATATATCTACATTATATCAAAATAATAATTTTTTATCATTTATATTTATTTACTTTGATAATTCACATTAATTCCAAAAAAGGCATGATGGCAATGAAAGAAACATAGTTAGACTCATCTCAAGGTTCTCTATCCAATTAGATATTCATTTTATTGTGTTTGAATAATTTTTTGTTAAGCGTTAACATGCTTTGACACATTTCAATTTGTACAAGTGTTCATGATCAATATGTTATACTTGATCTCCTTAAACTTTGAGAATTCAACACTTACATAAAAATTATCTTATTTCTTCAAGTTTTTACATTTAATTGGTTAAATGTTTGTTTAACTCAAAATCTTCTATGATGTGACCATTAAATCACTTTTATTCAAATGTATTAATTTGCTCCATATTATCCTATTTAAACTTTATAATATATTCATATAATATTAAAATAAATTTTTATTGCTATTTATACTTTCTCAGTTTGGTGTTTTACTATAATTACAAACATAATCTAATCCAGATGAGATAAAAATCATTGGACATGTGCATAACATCTCTATACAGTTAAATTTTCATTTTGATAACTTTAAATATTTTCTTTTGTAAGGTTTTGACATGTTTTATGAGAAATGTTTATTTGCACTAGATTTTGACAATAGAGGATGTGAAGCTGTATCTTAATTGTAACTTCAAATGCAACTATCCATCACAATATATATCCTCTTATCCAAATTTTTACATTTATTTGGTTATATTTTATGTTTCACCATCTTAACTTATGTTACACAATTATATTATCCTGATTTTGTTATATTAAATTGCTTCAACTAAATTAATATTTATTTTAATATATATTTTCTTAACATTAAAATAATACTTTTTTGTTAATTTTTTCATATTTGTTTTGATGATTTCTAATAATTGTAAACAATGTTTGATCAAGATGAAACAAACATTGTTAGACTTACTATGATGCCCTTTATTTAATTAAATATTTATTATTAATATTTTAATTTATTTTTTTTAATATTTTTGCATTCTTTAATAGATATTTTCACTAATTTCTTATTTAACTTCTGATGATGTTATTGTTCATCTCCTTTGTGTCTTGGATTGAACTTCCTAATTCACTTTATCACATTTCTTAAAGTTATTTTGCATCAATTTGGTTATACTACTATGTAACTCAAAATATCTAGTCATGTGACTTTTACATGACTTTGATTTTATTATATTAAAGTTGTTTAATTTTTAATATTTATTCATTGATAGATATTTACTTGATATTAAAAAATTAATTTATAATTATTTACAATTATTTAATTTATAAATAAGTAGTATTTCTAAACATGGTCCATTAGAGGTGAAACAAAAGTCATTTGACTCATCTCAATAAGCACTATTTAATTAGTTTTTCTATATTTTTATTTATGTTTATTTTTCAATATTTTTTCTTATTTTCTTACTTTTTTTGAATCATTCTTTATTTAAAAATTAAGAGTGCTACACTCAATCTCCATAGTACATCAGAAGATAAGTAAAATTTATCTCATTTTTCAAACGTTTTATATTAATTTGAATGTATTATTTTTAAACTATAATTTTTCTCTCTGTGTGGTCTTCCTATTGCTTAGATTTGGATATATTTTATTGCTTCAATATAACTTATTAAGGTTTACTCAACTTATTTATATATTTCAAAAACTTTATTTTCACTCATTTTATCACGTTTTACATGATATTTTAATTTATCTCATTTTTTAGAATTTTTTTGCATTTGGAATATTACTATGTAACACTAAATTTGTTATGCAATTGCTTTTATATCACTTTTAGTTTGTTATATTACATTACTTCAATTTATCTCATTTTAGTTTTAATGCATGTCTAACTTAACATTAAAATACAACTATTTATTTTTAAGCACATTTATAATTGGCAATATTTACAAATATGGTTTGATCCGAATAAAATATTTTTTTGACTCATCTCGATGAGCTCTAACTAAATAAATATCTTTTTTTTAACTTTAAACAATGTATTTTCTTAGGTTTTATCATGTATTGTGGTGTATTTAGACATATAAATAATATTACTATTGAGGATGTTACAATCATTTTCCTTATTACATTGGAATGATACTTTTGCATATAATTTTTTCCATTTTATCAATGATTTTAATTTTTTAATTTATTACTATGTAACTCAAAATGTCTTCTCTTGTAAAATTTTCATTAGTTTCTTATATTTATGTTTTATTATTTCAAATAATGTCATTTCGACTCTAATATTTTTTTATTATTTGTAATTTCATAGAAATATAACCAAATCAGGTCAAAAAATTTGAAGAAATGGATAAATTATATCAAAAAGAAGTATAAAAAAATATAAATAAGATAAAGTGTAAAATGTGCAATAAATTTATAAAATAAATTTTAAATAATAAGAAAATAATATTTAAATTCATAATGTTTTGTTTTGGTCAATGAAATGACTTTTAGTTATATTACCATAAAAGTATAAATCTACTCTTGTTTTACCTTTACATTGCCTTTATTTTGTTGTATTACATTTTAATTTATTTTATTTCACCACTAACACATGTAAATTTAACATTAAAATAAAATGTACATATTGCAAGAGCTTCCTATTTGTACCAGATTTGTTGACCAAGAATGCTAAAGTAAATCTATTTATCGTATTGGAATGCAACCTTCACATACAATATAGTTTTATTTGTTTGAATGTTTTGCTTCGATTTCATTATGTTACTACAAACACCAACTCACTTCTCGCTTTACTTTTACATTACTTTGATTTCTTTATATTTCATTGATTTAATTTTTCTAATTTCTACATCAATATATATTTATTTAATAATAAAATAATATATTTTTATTATTTATACTTCTTTAATTTAGTAACTTGTAGTAATTCCAAATGTGATCTGATTGAGACAAACAAAATGTCATTAGTTTTTGTAGCAATAGAGCAATCGTAATACGATATTTCAAATTTACCTAATTTGAAAACTAGGGATTTTATTTCAAATGTAACTAATTTTACTTTGCTTATATTACATTTTTTAATTTATTGTATTTCAACTTTAACATAAATTAACTTTATGTAAAAATAATAATAAATTGTTATTTTTTATCTTTTGGACTACTAATTCACTATAATTCAAAATAAGATCCATTCAAATATAAAATGTCATTAGACTCAACTCCATGACCCTTATCCCACTTAACATTACTTTCTATGTTTTTCAACCATTTATTTTCTAGTCTTTTGGAATTTTTATAAGGTAATTTGATTCATAACTTATTTGCTGATCAAGGTTGTTACACATGTTCTCCTAAGTATCATGGAATTCACCTTCCCGAAAAACTTTATCTAATTTCTTACTAATTTTTTTTTATTAGGTATATTTCCTTGAAACTTTAAATCTTTTCTCGAATGTTCTTTATATCACAATGATTTCGTTATACTATATTATTTCATTTGACCTTATTTTAACTTTAAATTTAATTTATTTAATACTAAAATGGTTATAAATTTTTGTTTAAGTTTATTTTGCTTTTTTAATTCACAAAAATTCCAACAGTGGTCTGACCAAGATGAAATAAAAGTTATTGACTACATTTCAAAAACTTTATTAAGTTAAATATTTATTTTTATATTTTAAAACATTTTATTTTCTATGATTTTGACAAACTTTATAAGAAATTTTCATACCCAATTTAATTATTGAGGATGTCACATTCTATTTCACAAGCTTTAAAAATTAAATATTTTTTTAGCATTTTTAAATGTTCTATTTTCTATAGTTTTGACAAGCTTCACTTGGCTTTTATTTTGTACCAAATTTGATGATCAATAACGCCACAAATCGTCTCTCTATTTTGAAGGAATGTAGCTTTCCCTAATAATTTAATGCATCTCACTGAATTTGATTGAGTTATATTACTGACAAACTATAATTCTCTTCTTATGCGACATTTATATTGTGTTTATTTAGTTATATTATGCTAGCTCAATCAATCTTATTTTGATATTTAATATAATTTTTTAATTATTAAAAAATAAAGATTTATTATTTCTGTTTCATTATATCTCTAATTCCTAGTAATTATAAACAAATCAAATCGAGACAAAAGATATGTTGTTCAACTTGTTTCGATGTGCCTAATCCAATTAAATTCTTATTTATAAATTTTTAAACATTTAATCTTCTTGAGTTTGTCAAGTTCTACTAGATATTTGTATTAATAGCCTATTTGATGATTAAAATATTTCTATTAACACCTAATCTCTGTCATTTATAATGAACTTTGTGTGTGTTATTTTTGCAATATTACATTTCTTTAATTTATTTTATTTCAACTCTAATATTAATTTACATAAAATAAAAATATAAATTTTTTATTATTTTTTCTCATTTCTTTTAATTTAGAATAATTTAAATTGAGGTTTAACAAGTAGAAAGATTCATTTTTCAACACCCCTTGAAGAACTTTTTTCTTTAAAATGTTTACTTCTATTTGAAAATATTTTACTTTTTTGGGGCTTTGGGTTGTTTTCTAAATCAATTCATTTCATACCTGATTCGTTCATCATGATTTTTTTCTTCAATCTTCTTTATATATAGAATGTTTCTTTCATGTATAATATATCTATTTTTTTTAAATTATTCATTTTCATTTTGTTATATGATTGTGTAACTCTAGATCACTTCTTATATGACCTTTACATTGCCTTTGTTTGTGTTTTTTACAATACTTTAATTGGTCTTACATCATGTTTTCTATCAAATTTAGTATGAATAGAAATGCCTCACAAAACATGCTAAAATCTTTTGATAAAAATATTTCAACATACAAAAAATTTAAATTTGATAGAGCTCACTGAGATGAATTCAGTAATATTACTTTTATCTAGATTGAACCTAGTTTGCAATTAATATGAATTATTAACTAAATAAGCATAATTGAAGTAATTAGTATTGTACTATAAATTAAATATTTATTAATAGTAAAACATGATAAATTAAAAAAAATAATATAACTCAATGAAAAACATGTAATGGCCACATGAGAAGAGAGTTACCCATAGATTCAAAATAATTTTTTTGAAGAGATTAAATAGATTGTGTGAGAAAGATATTTTGGAAGACGCAGGAGATTTAGTGTAAAATTCTCACCCGTCAATCCAAGTGTTAACAAACATGGCTTATAAAATGTAAAACAACCATAGAAGGTAAATATTTAAAAATATAAATACTTATAGTTAAAACGATGGATTCATTAGGGTAAGTGTGACAACTTTTTTTGTCTCAATCAGCTCTTATTCTAAAGTAATGACAATTAGCAAACAAAAATGATAATTTTATGAAATGAGATAAACTACATTGTAAAGTTACATTCTAAGATACTAAGGAGGTTCTCTATGACATCTTTGATCATCAAATGATGTAAAAATCAAATTGTTTGACAAAGTAATAAAAAAATCTTATAAAATAAAATTAAACAAAGTAAAAATGATTATTTAATTTGGCTGAGCATGTCAAAGCAATCCAATGGCTTTTGCTTCTTTCAAATTAAACACATTTCGAATTAGAAAATAATAGGCATAAATAATAATTACTTATTATTTTAATGTTAGGTTAACATATATTAAATCTAAAATGAGATTAAATAAATAAATGTGATGTCAAAATCATTTAAAAAAATAATTAAGCCTAAAAAATAATAAAATATTATTTTATATTTTTAAATAAATATATAATGAGACAAAAATCAAGTAAACTAAAGCAATGTTATTTCACCAAATGTAAGAAATATAAAAGTCACAAAAGTGGAGATTTAGGGTAACCTTTTTATATAACCAAACCAAATATAAAAATTTGGAAAAATTAGATATGTAATAAATAAAAATATCAAATAATGCATCACAAACCTCTAGAAAATTAAATATTTCAAAATTTAAAAAAAATAAAAATTTTGTAGAGATCATCGAAAAAAGTCTAGTGACATTTGTTTTGTCACTTCTAAGCCTTGTCTTGAAGTTTTCTAAATTAGTAAATAAAATCATCATATATAATAACTAATATTTATATTAATGTTAAGAAAATATCTCAAAAAACGAAAATGAGATAAAATGAAATATTTTAACATGAGTAATTAAAGGAGATGCAAATGTCACACTATAGAAGATTTAGAGCTTCCTGCAACCTAACTCAATCAAAACGAAAACTTTGATGTAGTGAGATAAATTGTACCTAAAATTTATCTTCAAGGATGCTATAGACTTTGAGTGTAGTGTATTTGATTATTAAATCAAGTATAATAATAAGTATCTCTTAAAGATTAAAAATATACAATAAAATAAAAAATTTAAAAAATAGAATAATAACTTTTAAGTTTGATAAAGGTTTTTAAGATTAGTCCCACGATGTTTTTTCATCTCAATTAGACATTTGTTATAATTAATATGAATAAAAAACGAAATTATTATAAATAATTATAAATTATTATTTGAAGATTAAGTAGTATATTTTGAATATCAAACGAGACAACTTTAGCTAAGATAGAATAACAAAACAAAAGTGATGTAAATGTAAGGTAAGAGGAGGTCTGGAGTTGTTTAGAAATATGCCAAATCAAGAAGAAACATTTTAAAAGTGAGATAAATTAAACAATAAAGTTACATTCGAAGATAGTGAAGAGATCTAGTGTAACGTCATCAATCATCAAAGTCAGCATGAATTATAATGCCTTATAAAGTTTACCAAAATAATCTAAAATACCATTTTTTTAAAAAATAAAAAAGATTGTTTAGTTATATAGAGATCTTCGTCAAAATTCCAACTAAATTTTTTTTTCGAAATGAGTCATCATTTGGAATTACTGCAAAAACTAAAAAAATTAGCTTAAATAATAAAAAAATTATTAATGTAATGTGAAGTAAATTTTATTTAAATTTGAAATCGGATAAATTGAAAAATTTAATATAATAAAACATGTAGCTCAAAGCTCGCATGATTGGACCATAAGCATCATATAGTAATATAACTAGTTTAGATGAGATAAATTACAAGGGAAATTTGTACACCAAAATACTTAAGTGATCAAAAGTAACATTCTTAAAATCTAAATAAGGCACAAATTAAAATATCATATAAAACATACCAAAAACGTAATGGTCACAAATTTAGAATAAATATCTAAATCGATTGAGATCCATTAGAGGAGTCCAAAAAAGTTCATGTTGATCAATCACTAATTGGAATTATTATGAACGAATAAATTAAATAAGCGTAAGTAATAAATTTGTTTAATATTAGGTAAGTATAATTTTTAAAATTGAAATGATTAAAATTGAAGTATTGTAATATAACCAAATGAAAGTATTGTAATGATCACAAGAGATGAGTTTATGAATTATTGTAATGATCACAAAGTAGAATTCCAACATATTAAAGGGATCAAGTGTAAAATCTTTGATCGCCAAATCAAGATTAAGAAAGGCATTGGATGAAATTGGGGAGCATTGGAACTAAATATAATTTCGATAAGACTTGAACGTTGATAAACATGGAAGATGAATATGTACTTAGGTGACTAAATCCTAACAATGCAACTAGGCAGCCAACAAACATTAAGTTCATAGGTTATAGCCAAAACAAAATTTATAAGGACCAAATAACTATCTTCCCATGTAATGTTGGACAATGTCCCTTCTGACAATCTCCATTAAAATGCAATAGTGCTCAAGAGCATTCGATTGCATATTTTTATGATCACATAGTGGAGATTGCATCTACCATTAAATAGTGATCTTAATCAATCCAGTCATCCATTTCATATGTTCATCATACAGTCACTATTTCATCCACTGCAATTGGTTGATTCATCTATTGGTCCGTATCTCATTGGACTTAATTGGATGATAATGTTTACATCTTTTTGCAAAAATCTATCCTTCATCTAATGACCTACATCTCATCCATTTGAATGCTTTGATCAAATTCTTATCCCAATTTTACCATTGATTAGCAGAACAATCAAAATCTCATCTGACTTAATGAAATGGCTCTAATCAAATCAAATTTTATACAATGATCCTAAAGTAATTCGACTTTATAATGTTTGATTAGACTACTGAGTTCTCTTTTGTGCAATTCCAATAGCTCTAGTTAATCGTGCTTAATGGCTAAACAACTATCCATTATTATGCTATTTGTAGTGACCATCTTGGAAGAATATTTTAAGATGCATTTAAGCTATTTAGTGCTTCCATTTGTAACATCTTTATACTGAATATGTAACTACTATGACATAGATTTTATAATACCTAATAATTGTAAGTGAAGTAACTAATGAATATGTACAAGACTTTAAATCACAAAAAAGAACTACACCACCCTCTACCGAGAAAAAATTCCTTTAGTAGAATGTAGGGCTTACGATTACTTGAAATTCCAAATTCTTTTGGCTAAGCAATTCTATCAGCATTCGTTTTCATAATTCTATTTTTTAATTTTGAGTTATTTATGCCTTTTAACATTCATCAATATGAGCAAAAAATCCTTTATGTTTTTATCAAAAATTTGTTCTTTATTATATTTCTTCTTTTCCCTTGTGTTGGGTGACCTCACTAGTTTGAAAGCCTGAATTTGATTTGACCTCACAAAAAACTAAGATTGGGTTGACCTTGCAAAATCTTGGGTTGCAATTGAGCCCTCAAAAGCTAGTAGATTAGAGATGAATCTTATGAAAAAACCACATGTTGTAAATCTTTTAATAGTGGAGTTTTTGTGACCTTAGTAATGTGTGGATGTAGGTTGTAGTTTGGACCAAAAAAACAAAAAACATTTTTGCATGTAATTTCATCTTTATTTTAATTAAAAAATTATAAATTATTATATTTATAACTCTTAGTTTTTTATAAAAATTAAATTATATATATAGAAAATTTTTAAAAATAAATAAAATTCAAAACTTAGTATAAAAGTTTACAATAATAATTCAACCTCCTTTGTGAAATTCATAAACTCATTTTCACGTCAATATGAACTATTGAAAAGATTATACATGTTATATATGTGATAATATATTCTAATAATGTATATTAATAATATAAAATTAGTAAAAAAATAAAAAAAAATTATTTTTAATCAATAGATATTAATATGTTAGATTTTCTTTCCTTACATTATCATTCTTATAAATAGCATATTAAATATGTAATAAATAGAAATAACAAAATCTTTATATATCATAGATATTATATATTAAACTAAAGAATATTAAATATTTCTTAAATATTATTAATTGGTGAGCTAAAAAAGAGATAATAGAGATGGAGATAAATAAGAGAGAGAATAACATATATTGATAAGAGTAACATAGAGAGTCAAATTATAATGGATAGACATAAAAGAAGTTTTAATGAAGGGAAAAAATAAGATAACATAGAGGAGAAAGAGAAAATAAATAAATAAATGAAAGAGAGAGAAATTAGCAAAATAAAAATGAGTAAAAGAGGAAGAAATCAAGAAAAGTTATAAAGTCTTAGAGAATAAATAGACTAATATGAAATGATAAAAAAAAGAGAAGAAAGTCAAGAAATGTTAGAACAAATGAGATAAAGAAAACAAAGAGAAAGACATAATTAAATTAAAGTTAAATCATAAGGATTAAAATTATAGTATATATTAAATGTAAATAATTAATCATATATAATATTTAATAATAATAAATTATCAATTCCTTTAGAATTCTTATTATTTTAGAATATTTCAAATATTTGAAGAATATTTTCGCAATTAACATGACATTTTATATTCATAATAAAAATTATATATATTATTAATATATAAATTTTCCAATTATTTTAATATATTATCTCAATCATAAATGATTTAGATAATAAACATAAAAAATTTCTAACATTAATAAATAAATGAAAAAGAGAAATGAGGACGAGAAGAGTGAGGAGAGAAGAGCTAATAAGAACATAAATAGATAAACAATGAATAGACAAATAGAGAATTAAAATAATAGAGAGAAGGAATTAAGGGAGTATGAGAAACATTGACATAAAGAAAAAGGAAAGGAAATAACAAAATTTAAGTTGAAACTTAAAAATTAAACATATAATATCTACTAAAATTAACAAGTTAATCACATATAATATTTAATAACAATAAAAGGTAAATATTTTTTATGTTTACTATTATTTTAGAATATCTCAAATAGTTAAAGAATATTCTACCCATTAATATTATATTATTTTATTCCTATATGAAATGAAATATAATTTTTAAATAATAAATATAAATACAGTTTAACATAAATGAGAAAATTTAAAATTTTTAATTTTCTAAAATATAATCAAACTATATTTAAAAATTCTACAAATACTATATACGTACTATAAATACAAATTACTTCTAACGTATTATAATACATATAAGTTATATTACCAAATAACTAACTATGTTAAAATTACAAACTAACAATTATATTAATTATATTTTAAACATTAAGATGTGATTAAAATAATTTATTATTTCTTAGAAAAATATTTTCTATGAAACATAGGTGTAACACTAGGACCTCTCATTGGGTCACCCATACGAAAACTACTCTTCCTAGAGGTACCTTAACTTTAGATCTCTAATGAGATCTTTTGTTATAAGGTCGGCATGGCCGCACAAGCACATAATAGGGAAAAAAGAACTTTTATGTGACAATTTTCTTCGTAGTAAAGGAATAATATAATATTTTAACATATTATCTTTAATATTTAATATTACAATAGCTTAAGAATTTTAGATATATTGTTTGTATATAGTTATCAAAATGAATTAATTCTAGTTTAAGTTATTTTGGTCAATATGAACAAATATTAAAATTATTACTTTATTATGTGATTTGATGTGTCATATTATTGTATAAATTTAATAATATTATTATGGAGATGTTAATAAAACGTAATAACTAAAATAGTAATTATAAATTGTAATTTGTGTTAACTTAATTTTTTTAGCATTAACTTATTACAATTAATTGTGGTTCATAATAAATAGGAATATCATGAAAATATTTGTCGAACACAAAAGTTGCTATAGTGGTCACCCATCCAAATACTAGTCTCACCTAAGCAAACTTCACTTTTGGAGCTCTAATCAGATACAGTGCTATAACACAGCTGTGGTAACACATGCATTGAAATGAAAAAAAAAACGAATTTATGAGATTATTATGATTAAGATAATGAACCATTTCTGTGTTTTCCAAATATTAGTCTATGTTAGGTCACCTTTGTGTTTGATGGGCCAAGTCTTAAATATTTAGTCTTTTATTTTAATGGGCTTATTTAGCATGAAATAAGAATACACATGAAAATAAGCTATATGTGTTCAATATTGTGAACTTGTGATTTTGAAAGCATTTTGGAGTGTTTAATTCAAAGAATGAAGACATGCCCATGAGCTTTATAAAGATTTTATTTTTCTATAAATTAAAATATAAGCTTATTGATTTTAAGAACTCTCTTTTCATATCAATATGAAATCATAACTATGCATCTAATTTTTTAATCATTTCCCTATTTAACAAATAAATTGTATTCACTTTTCTAATTCTTTAATTCTCTTCTTGGTTCAAATCCCAACTAGTCTATTAATTGATTTATCATAATTCTTTTTTTGAATAATTCTTTTTCATTAAGTCATATTATTAATTTTTCCCAAATTCTATGTTAAGCTTATTATTGAATCTTTATTATTTCAAAAAAATCATTCCATTTAAATTTTCATAATTAAATATTTGAAAAATCATTATACCTCATCGCAACTCGTGTATGAATGTTGTAGACATTGGATTATCTAACCCTAATATAAACACTTTTGTATTTCCACCAAATTATTTATTTAGTGCATTATTAATTCTTGATTATAGCAAAAAAATAGTTCTATTCAAATTTTAATAAATAGTTAAATAACTGAACTTTTGTTGCATCTTAAACAATGTTGGAATGTAAAACTATTGAGTTCATCAAAAGCCTTACCAATGCGGCAAGAAAAATAATAGGATCAAGATTAGGTCAATAGATTCTGGTTCATTGTGAATTACGGAACAAGATCAAGAAAGGCATTAGATCGAACCAACAAGTGTTAAAAAAAATATTAATTTGGGGTGAGTTGAACAAAGTGAAACTTTAAAAGATGCATGTCTACTAGGAGATTAAATCCCAGCCATGCAAATCGACGACACAACCAACATTTAGTTTGTAGGTCGCAGTGAGAAGAATAGTTATAAAGGAAAAATAATTATCTTCTCTGGTGATGTGCGACTGTCTTTTTTTGAGATTCTCCATCCAAAAGAGACAAAGCATAGCATTGTCTGATTACACATTTTTGTGATTGCATGGTAGAGATCATCTCTACATTTAAATAGTATTCTTAATTGATCCAAACTTCCATTTGGTAAGTCAATTACATGGTAACTACTTCATCTGCAGTAACTATTTTATCCGTCTAACAAATGTTATCTTATCTGACTTCATCATACAATGATCTTTTTGGCTTTATGAAATAACATATCCCATATCAAATGACCTAGATCTCTCCCATTTGAATCCTATGGACCAAATCTAATCTCAAATTTATCATTGATTAATTGAACGATCTAGATGCCATCTTACATGATCGAATGGTGTAGATAAAATCTATCGTGATCCAAACATCAAGAACACATTCACCATTACAACATTTGATCGTGCGATTGAGATCTCATATGTACTGTTTATATAGCTCCAATCAATCTGTCCAAATAGTTAAATAACTATATGTTATTATGCCATTACTGCAGCCATCTTGGAAGAATATTTTAACATCATTTTATGTAGTTTGGATCTACTTTTGCAATAGCTTTTCAGTCACTTTCTAATGACTGAAAAAAAATGATTCTATAAAAACCTAATCATTATGAATCAAATAGCTAGTGAATTTAAAGAAGATTTTAAATATCAAAAAAGGACCACATCAAGTTCTACTAATACAAACCTTCGATGACAGCACGGACGACTTCTTACTACAAGAAATTAAAAATTCTTTAAACTAAGATTAATTCTTCTAAGATTTCATTTTCTCAAATTCTTTCTTAATTTTGATCTCTTCATGTCCTTTAAATTAATCAACAAACATAGTAATGTTTTTTACATTCTTATTGGATATTGTTATCTTGTTGTAGTTTTGTTTTTCTTTTTGTTTGTGTAGCCCTATTTTTATGAAAGCTTGAGTTCAATTTTATCTAATATAAAATCATGTTATGGCACACCACAAAAATTCCTGAGACTTAGTTGAACGAGCATGGCCTAGTAAGTTAGAGGAAAATTGTAAGGAAAAGCTTAATTTGTAATTCTTTTACAAGAGATTTTTTTGACCTCACATGGTGGCCATCGTAACTTCTAATTTTGACAAAACAATATAAAAATTATAATGTATAACTGCAACCTTTATTTTCATTATAAAGTTTTAAATTACTATATTTTGTAAATTAAAAACTTTAATAAAAATAAAATTATTTTCTTAACAATTTCTTAAAATAAGTATTTTCCAAAAATTTCTAAAAATATATTAAAATTATAGGTCACCAACTTTGTGGGATTCACAGAATTCTTTTCAACTCAATTAAACATTTAAAAAAGTTATGTTTAGTAAACATGTCATAATATATTCTAATATAAATATTTTTTTAAGAAAATTAATAAAAATTCTTGGTGACTTTTAATTTTGATAAAGTAAACATTAATAAATATGATTCTCTTTTGTTACTTTTTATGTGTTAGAAAAAAAATTAAATTATGTGGAAAATATAAAAATAAAAAAATGTTTATCTTAAATATTATATTTTAAATATTGAAATGTTATAGATTTCCTAATATTTTTTAATTTATTGGTTGAAATAAATAATGGAGATGGAGATAAGTTTTTTATAAGAGCGGGAGATAGATAATTATTGGTAAGAGTAACGCAAGAACAAAATAGTAATAGATAGAGATGGTGCAGGATTTAGTTAAAAAAACAAAAAAGACTAAATATGTAGGAGATAAGGAGAATAAATAAATAGATTAAAGATGGAGAAATGAGAAATTAGAGAAGGATGGAGGACAGAAAAAAGGCCAAGAAAAACAAAAGAAGATAGAGAATGATGAGACAAACAGAGAAAGATAATAACATAAATAAGAAATGTTGGCATATAAGAAAAATTGAGATAAAGAAAAATAGAAAAAATTAAATGAATTTAAAATATTGTTTATTAAACTTATAATATTTATTAAATATAACTAGTTGGTCATTTATACTATTTAATTATAATTAAAAAACATATGTTTATTATTATATAAGAATATGCCATATAGTTTTAAGATATATTCGCTTTTGATTTTGTAATATTTTATTAATGATTGAAATGAAAAAATTAATTAAATAAATAAACAATATAATTACTACAATAAATTACCTTTATATGACATGCGATACATAATTAAAAAAATAATTTTTAACATCAATGATGCAATTTGAAACTTTTTATTATTCTATAACATAATATTATTATGTTAAAAAACTTGTATGCTCAACATATATACACAATTATAAATATTAAATAACTCTAGCTTACCATAATTGATACACATTTTTTCACTTAACAATAACCTTTTTTAAAGTTGTTTTTTATTCTATCATATGAAGTTCTATATTTAGTGTTATGTGAAATTAATAATAATGTTAAAAAGTTTTTATTAGCATTTAATTACAAAAATTATTCTTATAAACTATCACTTATAATTATTTATTTTTTAATTATTGAATGTTAAAATTAATTTTTCTTCATTAGAAAAAAATCACAATCAAAAATCTTTGTAACACAATGAGTTATGAAGGGATCACCTATTCCAATACTACTCTCACCCAAGCAAGCTTAACTTCGGACCTCTAATATGAGCAAGTGTTATAATGTTTGTGTCTTCATGCATGCATATTGAAGCAAAAAGATTAGTTTTATGTGACTATTATTCTAAAGATAATCAAGTATTTTTTAAATTTCCTTAGCTATCAAGAATATGTAATTTCAAAAACTTGTTATATTTGTAATATTTAAAAATAATATTATAATATCATTACTTAAATTAAATAAAATAAATAAAAAATTATGTAAACTATTACTTCCAAATTTGTGGATATTACTAAGTAAGATTTCCTTCTACCATGTTATCATTTATATAAATGAAACAAAATTAAATTACATTATAAGGATGAATTATAAAATATATTTTTACTATAAATATTGCATATTAATCCATGTAATAAATGAAACAAGGAGAATAAATAAATACGTTAAAAAGGGAGAAATGACAAAGACGACAATGATAGATAAGAAAGAGAGGTCAAAAAGAATATAAGAAGATAGAAGATAAAAACTCAAACAAGAAAATGATAATAGGAGAGAATGAAGTGAGAGAATACGACATACATTGAGGTAAAGGGAAAAAAGTGAGAATTATTTAAATAAAAAAAATTAATTTATTAAACTATAATATTTATTAGATATTATAAAATAATGAAATAAAATATTTAAAAATAATAAAATATAGAAACTATTTCAGATTTATTTATTTTTTATAATAATAAAATATTATAAAGAATATTTTAAAAGTTAATTTAATATTATTATTATCTATAATAATATTCTAAAAATTAAATGAAATAATAAATAGTATAATTAACGTAATATACTCCTTTGATGTAATAAAGAAAATAAATATATATGATATTTATCATTAATGGCATAATTTTAGATTTTTAATGTTATATAATATAATATTACCATAATTAAAATGGATTACATACATTATATATATTCAATGATAAACATAAATTAATTCAAATTTATTATATTTAATATGAGTTATTTACTCAATATTGAACTATATTAAAGCTATTATTTTGTTGTCTTATGTTGTGTTTTATTTATTATAGTATAAAATTAAAAAATAATGTTATAAAGTTGTTAATAAGACTGAATCACTAAAATGGTATTTATAAACTATGATTTTTCAAAATTTTTTTGTTATTAAGATGTTATTAAAATCAATTATTATTTTTAGAAAAAGAATGTAAAGAAAAAACTTGCAGAACATAAGGAATTCTTGACCAGACACCCATCGCAATAGAACCTTGCCCAAGTATGCTTAATTTTTGAGTTCCAAAGAGATCTAGTGCCATAATACTTTTGTGGTCACAAATGAATGCAAAGGAATAAGAATTATAATTGTGTGATTTTCTTTCGTGAAAATTGCAGACTATTTCTTAGATTATATAAATTATGAAATATAAGTGTTAAGTCACCCTTGTGTTTGACATGTGAAGCCCAAATATTTAGCCATTTGTTTTAACTAGGTTTTTCCTTATGAAGTAGCTTTAAATGAAAATAACAAACTGTCCATTTTGAACATTGTGAGCTAATAGTCTTCAAAAGACGTTGGAGTGTTAACCTTTAATGATTGAAGATATGTGCATCAAAATCTATATGATTTTATTTTACTATGAAATATTGTCTTAGTTTGTTGATTTTAAGACATTTTACTTTCATATCATTTACAAATAAAATTTCTGCATCTAAATTATTCAATAATCTCCTTGATTTAACAAATGAGTATGACGACTTATTAATCACAATTCTTTTCTTGGTTCAAATCCTACTTAAATCATTCATTAATTTAACAAAATTATATTTTTAATAAATATTTCATTGGTTAAATCATACTATTGTATTATTGCCAAATCATTTTTAGGTTGTTTTTTAAATATTAATTAAATAAAAAATAATTATATCATAATATTTACAAATAAATAAAAAAACATTTATGCCACATCCAAAGCTTTGCTTGGATTTAGAACTCTTGGATTGAGCATATCCCAGAGCAAAGGGTTAGTAAAAATAGTAAGAACCATATGAAGTCAACTATCCTATTCACAATGAATTATTGAGCAAGGTCAAGGAAGGTATTTCATCGAACAGGAAGCATTTGAGCAAAATATAAGTGTAGGAATTGTTGAACATAAGTAATTCTATAAGATGTGAGTCTATCAAGTGATAATATCCTAACTAGGAAAATGGAAGCCAACAAACACTTGGAACACATGACACCACTTGGGGAATACTTTTAAAAAAATTAATTATCTTCTCCTGCACCATTGGACGTCTCCTAAGATATCTCCATCCAAAAGGGATAACACTTAAGAACATCTGATCATACATTTTTGTGATCACATAGTGAAGATCACATCCACCATTATATAATGATCTTAACCAATCCAAGCATCAATTTCATAACTCAATCAAACTATTACTACTTCATTCTTTAAAACAATCTATCCAATCTATGGTCTTGTTATCATATGACTTCATTACTATTTTTTTTTCAAAAACTCAATCATTCATCTAATTACCTATAAATCTCATGTTTGAATCTTACGATGCAAATGCACTACAACTCTTTCTATTCATTAATCAAATGATTCAAATCTCATCTAACTTGATCGAATGGCCCTGATCAAATCTAGCATTACCTGAGACTTAGAACTAATTGAAAATCTCAAGTTCTTTTAGCTATGCCGAATTCTTTTAAAATTCACTTTCTTAACTTATTTTTTAATTTTGTGCTCTTCTTTCCATACAATATTCATCGACAATAATAAGAAAATTATTATATTTTTGTCAAAAAAGTTTGATGTATGTTGATTTTTTTTTTGGGTTCCATTACCTAACATTTGTAAAAGCCTGAGTTTTGTTTGACCTTATAACAATTGTGTTTGTGTTCACCTAATCAAAATTTTAGCTGTTGTTGAACCTATAAAAGGTTTTGGGTTAGTGGTAAACCAATAGAAAAAATCTTAAGTCATAATTCATTTACCGTTAGTGTTCTTCCTATGTAAAAGAAGGTGTAGTTTGTAATTTTAATGAAATCACCAAAAAATCTTCGCCTACCATTTCAATATTTATTTTAATTATTAAATTTCTAAATTATTTTATTTGTAAATGAGAGTTTTATAATAAAAATAAAATTATTTTTATAATATAATATTTAAAATTAATGGAATTTTAGAATCTAAAAAATATTTTAAAAAAATCATTCATAAACTTTTTTGGGATCCACACACTCATTTCACTTCAATATACACTTTTAAAAAATTATGTTTGTTATATATTTCATAATATATTATAATATTAATAATTTATTTATATAAAATTTTAAAAAAATTGCATGACATAATAGTTTTTATAACATTGAGATTAACAAATATTATTTTCTTCCATTTCGTTATCATTCTTATAAATATAAAATAGAATTAAGCAACAAACATAAAAAATAAATTGTTTATTTATCATAAATATTAAACAATACACTATGTAACATGATAGACATCCTAAAAATTGTTAATTAATTTGTTGAAAAAGACATAATGGAGATGGAGAAATTATTTTCTTACTATATCTTTTGGGTCAGAGGCAAAGCCAAACAAAAAACCTCATGTTGTAACCCTTTTAGTAGAGGAGTTTTTATCCCTTATGAAAGGGGGATGGCATTGTTTTTAATTTGTACTAAACTACCAAAAAAAATTTTGTACCATTGAATCATTTATTTTGATATAAAAAAATTTGATAATAATTTGCTTAAAATAAATACAATCTAAAAGTTAGTAACATAATCTAAAACAATAATTAACCCTTATATGGATTCATACATTAATTTTCACTCCAATATGCACTTTTAAAAAGTCTATGCCTATTACACAAGTTGTAATATATTCTAACACAATATTTTATTTACCTTAAACTAATATAAAGTTAATAAACTATTTTTTTTGATAACATACATATTAATATTTAAGATTTTCTTGTACTATATTATCACTCTATAAATTAAAAAATAAATTTAAAATATTAAATATAAATAATAAGATAAATATTTATCATTAAATTAAATATTAAACTACGTAACATGATAGATTTGTTAAATATTATTAATGAATGGCCTAAAAGAGAGATAATGAAGATGAAGGTATTAATTCTGGAATTGAAAGATAAAGAAATTTGATAAGAGAAATCTAGGGATAGTAAAATGGATTCATTAAATAATAAAAATTATAATTATTTTAAAATATTATCATCATATGATTTAATATATAAGATAAGTATTAAATAATTTTTAATATTAATAATATAATTTTTTATTTGAAATAGTTTACAAAATAGTATTATTATATTTTTAAAAAATTAATTAATTTAAATTTATTATAATTGATATATTTTATTTTTCTTAATATTATGCAATACTAAATTTTGTTTATTATTATATCATATGATTTATTTTATTTATTATTATATCAATTTAATAACAATGCTCAGAAGTTATTAATAAAAATTAAATACTTAATGATAATTTTTAACTATCATTTACGATAGTTTAATTTTTTATGATCAACATGTTATTTAAGCCAACTATCATTCATTTAAAAGGAATGTTTTTAAAACATTGGTAGAACATGAGGGCTCCTCATGGGATCACACATCCGAATTGTATTCACACCCAAGCATGGTTAAATTTTAAGTTCTAATGAAATCTAGTGTTATAATACAGATGCGATCATACATGCTCACCAATAAAGGAGAATGATAGTGGTGTAATTATTATCATCAAGATAATGAACCACGTTTTAAATTTTAAAATTATTAGGCATATGTGTTGGGTCACACTTATGTTTAATGTGTGAAGCCTTAAATATTTTGCAATTTATAGTAATAGGCTCATTTTTTATGAAATAAATTTACCCATAAAGAACATGCTATAAATTTTTAACATAGTGGACTAGTAGTTGTTAAAGTAGCTTAGATTGCTCAGTAAACTTGAAAGATTGAAGATTGATGTGTCAACTTTGATAATTTTTTATGTTACAATTAAATAAAATGTTAGCTTATTGATTTTAGGCAATCTGCTTTCAGAACAATTTCAAATCATATTCAGTCATCTTAATTTTTTAATAATTTTGTTAATTTAGAAAATGAATAGAATCATATTTTTTAGTGACTTCAATCTTTTCTTGTATTAAATAATACTTAAATCTCTAATTGTTTTAAAATAATTCTAATTTTGAATCATGCTTTCATTGGTTGAATCATAATTTTTAATTTTTCCTAAATTCTATGTTAATTTATTAGAAAATCATGATTCCAAAAAATTAATTGAATTAATTTTTTTTAATTAATTAAGTTAAAAAAATTTATGACACATCGAATATTATGTTCAAATGAAAAAACACTCGTTCCAAGGTTAAGCATGACCATAGGGTTAAGAAAAGTAGTTGGATCTTGGTTGGGTTGACCCAATGTAGTTCATGATGAATTTATTATCCTCATTAAGAAGTTGTTTAGATCAAACTAGGAAGAATCAAAAAAATATATAAGTGTGGGATGGAGAAGCCCATATAGTGCCAGCCTATCTAGGCGTTAAAATCTTGAGCTTGCAAATGTGGAGCCAACCAACAATAAGTTCACAGGTTATAGCTAGGCAAATATTTCTAAAGAACAATTACTATCTTCTCTTATGCTGTCATAATATGTCTCTTTTGACAACATGCATCGAAAAGTGACCACATTAAAAACCATATGGTCATACATTTTCAAGATTGGATGTTGGACATTTCCTCTACCTTTAATAATAATACGACATGAGGTCTTCTCAAGAGGTCACCCATTACAATACTATTCTCAACCAACAATTGATAGCATTGGAGTTCTAATAAGATCCAATGTTATAATAATGGTGTGGTAGCACATTAATGCAAATGAAAAAAAATTATAGCCATATAATTATCATCTTGAAGATAATAAACTATTTCTAAAGTTTTCTGAATTACTAAACATATGTTTCGGGTCACCCTTGTGTTTAGAGGGTCAAGAATTTTAGTTTAGTGGACTTTTTATAATGAAATACCTTTAAATGTAAAGAGGTAGACATATATTTAAACATAGTGAATTTGTGGTCTTGAAAGCACGATTGAGTGTTCAGCAAGCTTCAAAGATTGAAGACATGTGCATAAACTTTGATAAGCTTTTATTTTGCTATGAGAATATTAGCTTACTGATTTTAAAGCACTCTTCTTTCACATCAATTTCAAATCATATTCAGACATCTTAATTGTTTAATCATCTCCATGATTTAGCTAACAAGAAGTTTTCAATTTTTGAATCCCTTAATTTTTTGCATATAATCCTATTTAAATCATTCATTGGTTTAGCATAATTCTTTTTTAAATTAAGTCTTTATTGGTTTAAATCATACTTTTTCTTTTTCTCAAATTTTATGTAAGCTAATTGTGAAACCTTAGTGATGCTAAAAAATAACTTAATTCAAATTTTCCTAATTAAATAAATAAAAAAATTATGCCACATCTAAAGACACTCATGCATGCAAATGTTTGAGGCCAATATTAGGCCTGAGCAAAGGACTTTTAAATCTTTACCAAATTCTATCTTAGTTTGATTGTTGAACATTGATTACATAAAAAAAATTCTATTAAAACTTTAATAGTTAAATAACTAAAAAATAATGTGAGATTCGATGTTGTGCCTCAATGCCAAAATCTTCTACCAAGCTTAAGCCTAAGCATAGGGTCCAAAAACATAATAGGATCCAGATAAGGTCATCTCATTCTACTTCGTGATGAATTCTTATGCGAGATCAAGAAAGGCATTATAATGAACAGGGAAGCATTCAAACCAATTATAAGTATGGGATGGGTCAAACACTTGTAAGCCCATAAGATACAAGTTTTCCTATGAAATTAAATCCTAAGCAAGAAAATGGGGAGCCAACAAAAGTTAAGTTTACATGTTATAGCTTTGTGAATACTTATAAAGACCACGTAACTAAATTCTTTTATAATGCAGGACAATGTACTTTGTGAAGGTATCGATCCAAGTGCATGAATGCCTAGCACCATCTTATTACATGGTAGAGACCACCTCCTCCTTTAAATAGTGATGTCAGTCAATCGAACTGTCCATTTGATGAGCCGATCAATGTTTATTGCTTCATTTGTAGTAACTAATTCATATATCTAACAATAATTGTGTTATTGGACATGATTAGAAAACCAATTATTTTCAAAATTTTGAAATAATCTATTCTTGATCAGTTGACCTAGATCTCCCTATTTTAAATCATACAATCAAAATCTAGTATTGATTTTTCAATTGATTAATCAAACAATCCATATCTCGCATAACTTGATAAGATCGCCCTGATCAAGTCAAGTTTGATCCAACTATCTTGTATATGTGTGTTTATCTTGGTTTTACTTTACCCTTAATTATATCTAGTTTGAATGCTTCCTGGTTAGGTATTAATTATTTCTTTCTTTTTTCTATTTATGTCAACATTTTAGATATTCTCTCACTTATTATCACTTTCTCATTTCTCTCTTTATTCTTTATCTCTTTATATTTCTTTTGGCCACCATCTCTCCTCCATTATTTTTTAATTTCTTATTTTACTTTCTCTTTCACGTATTTCTTCTCTTTATCTCTGAATTGTTCTATGTTTTCTTTTCCACATCATTAAATTGTCTCTCATCAATCTCTTTTACTACATTCTTCATTTTGCTGTTATTAATCTCTAACTATCTCTCCCGAATTGAGTAGTAATCTTTTTCTCTATTATCACTTTTTTAGACTATAAATTTATAATATTTGAGAAATCTTTCGTGTTACATAATTTTATATAAACTTTTTATGATAATGTTTTTATATTTATAAAATAATTTTTTTTAAAAAAAATTTTAACATAATTTAAGAAGGTCATTTATATTAACATCTATATTATAAAAAATAATAGTTTTTGCTATTTTTTATTAATTTCAATCAAATAAAATCTTAATATTAAAATATATTATGATGTATATAATTATTTTCAACACAATAATTATACAATAATTATTTTCTATCTATTGTATGCATGTGTTATGGCATAAGCACTTTGGCACTAAATCTTATTAGAACTCCAAAGCATGCTTGGGTAAGAGTTGTATTTAGGATTGCTAAACTTTTAAAAATTTCTCATTTTTTAACTATTTTTTCTTTTTCTTTTTCTAGTGGATGATAATTTATTTTAACATGATTTTAATGTTAAAAACTGAAATTATTAAAGATGATAGTCTATAATTATAATTTTAAATATTAGTTTGTAATAACAATTTCTAATATTATTGTCAACTTCAAATTATAATAAATAAAAGATGTCATAAAATATAAAAAAATATTTATTTTAATACATTATATGGTTGGGCAATATACCATATATCTGTTATAATAAATAATAGTTAAGTTATGTTTATAATGGTACCTATTAGATGTGTCTAAAATTATCTCATTATAGTATTATTGTATTATAGAGTACAAGAAATTTAAAATTATGTCATTAATGTTAACTATTACTTATATTTATTAACATAAATAACAATAATACATTTTTTTACAAGTAAATATTGAAGAAAAAATAAGTGTGTGAATTCGACGAGAGATGGTTAATTATTGTTCTAAAGTTCTTTTATTAATTTTAATATTGCATTCATTTTTAATTTTTTATTTTTTCAATGAAAAGAAATGTTGAAATGGTACATCAAAAATTTTATGTATTTTGGTTCAAGAAAATATTACATCCACCACCAGTCGAGGTAAAAAAACACCATTGGTAGAATAGATAAAGGTGTGCTTTTTTGTTACGGTACACCACCAATCTTCAAACGTTTATAAGTTTAACCATAACACAAGATTTTATTAGCTTAATGTATGTCACTGGTACATAGTTTAATATATAACATTAATAATAAATACATATTTTTCGTTTCATGTTTATTATGTAACTTAATTTTTATTTATAAAAATGATAACATTATAGAAGAAAATCTTATGTATTTCTTTCTATGTTATAAAAAATAATAGTTTATAAAATTTTTTATTAATTTCATATAAATAAAATAGTTATATTAGAATATATTATGACATATATAAATAAAATAATTTATTTTTAAAAGTGAATATGCTACATAAATTACAAATCTTTAGAAAAATGTTGTTATCTTCAAGACAATAACAACATAACAACAATTTTTTGTTATCTATCTCAATAGAGCTCCAACGTTAAGCATTTTGTGGTGTGTAGTGACAGGATTGATGACCCCTTGCGAAGACTTCATGTTTATTTTCTCTAATGAAAAATAATTCTTTAAATCACGTTAATGTTCAAAAATTAAATTATAATAAATGATATTTAGAAATTAGCACTCAAAAAATTAATTATTAGGAGTAAATTTATAATATTATGATAAAATTTATATAATAATAAATATGGTACATCATATTATCTAATAAAACAATCACTTTAATGTAGTTTAGTACGAACCTAAACAACTGATGTCAATCATAATAAATTATAGACTATTTATTTTTATAATAATATATATTAGGAATTTAATTTTTTAAAATATAGTAATACTATATTATAAAATAATAAAAATCTAAAATTATAAATTAATGTTACATAATTTTTATATTTATTATCTATACTACACGATATAGAGATAATTCATTAGAATAATTATATTATTTATTATTTAATTATATTTTCTATTTATTATATGAATAAAATAATGTTAAATTGATAGTCAAATTATTCTTTAAAAATTTGCAATATTCAAAAATAGTAATAAAACTCAAATTTATATATGAGTAATTTAATATATCTAACAAATATTATAAGCACTATTCTTATGATTTAACTTTCATTTAGTTATTTCTCTCACTCTTTCTCTTTTTATCACAATATCCATCAAATTATATCGCTTCTATGTCATTCCTATTGTGATGCTTTTATATCAATTTATTCTCCATCTTATATTTTTCTATCTCTCTACTTCTCATTTCCTTGCTTACATTTTCATTTCTCTTGCTCTTTTAATTATTTATTCTCCATATCTTCTTCACGTTCTCTCTTTTCTTTTTCTCTTTATTAAATCATCTCTATCTCATTCTATTATTATTTTCTTACATTTAAGATAAATTTATTTAACATTATTCATATCTCGTTTGTAAATTAATTTTTATTTATAAGATGATGAAATAATGGAAGAAAATCATATGTATTTTTATCTATGTTATCAAATATAATGTCTTATATAATTTCCTCTTTATTCTAAATAAATAAAATATTAATGTTAAAATATATTATGAATCATAAATATTTCTTAAAAGTGTATTACTTTGATAATTTAGAAAATTTTATAAAAAAATCATTATTAACAAGACAATAACATCTCAACTATGTTTTTTTATTTTGTATGCACTTGTGATCTCAATAATATTGTAACAATAGATCTTATCAGAACTCAGAAGCTAAGGTTGTTTGGTGAGAGTAGCATTTTGATGGGTTACCTCTTGAGAAGTCTTATTCTTTCACATAATTTTTCATAGTAATCCTTTTTATAGTGAATGACAAGTTATTTTAAAAACATGTTAATATTAAAAAATAAAATTATTATAAATTATAGTTTTTAAAAAAATTTAATAATTTATTTTTAATACTAACTTTGTAATATTATTTTCAATTTCAAATAATACTAAATATGACATTTCATATGATATAAGAAAATAATAACATTAATTTAGTTTAACATTGACAAAATAAGTCATATATAATATAATAAATTAGAATTAATTTATTTTTATATTAATGCTTTTATATTGTATATAAGATTCTTTAAATTTATTTATATTATATTATAGAACATTTGAAATTTAAAATTACATTATTAATCTAAAAAATTAAATAAATTTATTATCTATATTACATCATATAAAGATAATATATTATAATAACTACATTATTTATAGTTTAATTAACACATTAAAATTGAGATTTAAATTGAATGGAATAATATTAATAATGAAAATATTCATTAAAGATTTGAAAATTTTCAGATTAATAAAAAACCAAAAATATTTTATAATATGTTTTTATTATATAATATTATATATGATTAACTTATTATATTTAATTAATATTATAAGTTAAATTATTAAGATTTAACTTTTATTCAATTATGTTACTGGCTTTTCTATTCATATTAATGTCTCTTATCATCACAATTATTAATTTCTCCTATTATCATTATCTTATTTGTCTCTCTATCTCTTTAACTTATTTGTTCATTATACCCATCTCCTATATGTTCTCTTTTTTTTGTCTTTATCAAGTCATCGCTAGTTAATCTATTATTTTCATTACTAGATAGATTTCATCAATATGTCACACTCTCTTTCATATGGAATAGTTATCTCTAGTTAAATTATAAATTTTTAGCTAATAAATTAGCAATATTTAAAAAATATCACATGTTGCATACTTTCATAAATAATAATTATGATAAATATATATTTTATTATTTAAATTAATTAGATAACTTAATTTTTATTTTAAAAAATATAACATTTTGGAAGAAAATGTTATGTATTAATTTTGATGTTATCAAAAAAATAGTTTTACTTTTTTTATTAGTTTTATATACATAAAATATTTGTACTAAAATATAATACACATATATAATAAGAAAAAAATTTAAAAGTACATATTTTTCGTAATCTTTAAAATTTTAGAAATGGCTCTTTTGTCTCGAAAATAATAATTAGTCAACTTTGATTTTTAGTATACGATCACACAAGTATTATGCCACAAGATCTCATTAAAGCTCCAATGTTAATCTAGCTTGTGTTTGAATGGAATTGTGATTGGTCACTACTTAAGAAGCTCTCTTATTTGAGGTATTTTTTCATATTCCTATTTCTAATGAATGACAATTTATTTTGACATATTATTATTAAGAAATTAAACAAAGAAAAATAAATTACATTAATTATAATAAATAAGAATTTAAATATATTTGTAATACAATATAAGTTGTGCATAGATTTTTTTAAATATATTAAAATTATATTATGAAAACTTAGATTTTTAAAATGATATAATTTTTCTTAAATATTATTTATGTCTACTATCTATATTATGTCATATAAAGATAATACATTAGAATTATTGTAATATTTATTATTTTATAATTTTTAAATTAATGTATTATTAAAAAAATTATTTAATTAATATTAATTTTTTTTTTATTATTTAAATTTTTAAAAAATAAATATAAATCTCAAATATTTTGTTAATATATGATTATTATTAAAATTTATAAATTATTATCTTATGTTTTTAATAAAAATATTAATTTTTAATTTTTTTTAATTAATTTCGTTTTGATTATGTTTCTCACTTTTTTCCCTATATGTCAATGTTTATCTTATTATCTTGCATCATTTTTTCTCCTATTATCACTCTATATTTGTCTCTTTATTCTCTATCCCTTTACATTTTTCTTAGCCTCTCCTTATACACAATCCCTCTCCACTTTCTCATTTATTTTTCTATCATTTGCTTATTTAATCTCTCTATCTACTCTATGCTTTCTCTCTCTCTCTCTTCTTTTTATTCATTAAATCATCACTTAACTCTCTCTATTATTTTTTCCAATCGTTTTTGCTCTTATGAATCCATGACTTTCTCTCTCTTTAAGTATAGTTTTTTTATATTTTCATTATCACATTTTTCTTATTAATAAAGAATATTTGAAAAATAACTTATGGTGTATAATTCAATATATAATATTTATGATAAAGATATAATTCATCATTTGTACTTATTACATAATTTAAATTTTTAATTTATAAGAATGTTATTATAATAAAATAAAATCCGATATTTGAATCTTAACATTTTAAAAAAATGTTCATATAATTTTCTCTTGATTTTAAAAAAATAAAATTTTTATTTTTAAAATAAATTATTATACATATAGTAAGAGTACATTTTTTAAAATTGGATATTCGTAATAATTAAGATATTTTTGGAATTTCTTTTAGTTTTAATATAATAATCACATAACGATGATTTATTCATACGGATGTGTAACCATACAGACTTTATAACACTAGATATCTTTGGAGCTCCAAAGGTAAGCTTGCTTGGGCGAGAGTACTTTTGAGATGGATGACATGTGAAGTCATTAAATTGTACCTATTTCTCATGTCACTCTTTTCGTTTTGGATGGCAATTTATTTTAAAAATATATTAATGTTAAAAATTGAACTATGATAAATGATTATTTATAATTACATTTAAGTAATTAATTATTAATAACAACCTTATAAAATTATTATTAATTTCTTAAAATAATACATATGCCACATCATATGACATAATCAAATAACAACTTTAATATTGCTTAATATTAAGAAAAATAACTTATATAGCTTATAATAAAATAAAAATTTATTTATAAAAAATAACTTATGTTATGAAATATTTGAAATCTAGAATAGTATCATTAATGATAAATATTGAGGTATGGAAAAATTATGATAATTATCTAAAATAATGAGGTATGGAAAAACTAAAGTGATATTAATAAAAAAGTATTCCTTAAACATTTGTAACATTCTAAAACAAATATAAACATCAAAAATTATTTATATTTTTTTTTTCTAATATATTATATATTAATAAATATTTATAATTAATAATTACTATATTTTAATTACTAAGATTTAACTTTTATTTAGTTATTTATCACATTTCTTTCTATTTATATCAATGTGCCATATTTTTTGACTTCCTATTCTCCTATTATCGTTATTGGTATTCTCTTAATTCTCTATCCTCATATATTTCTCTTAGCCTCCAAATATCCTCTATCATTGTTTACTTTTCCATTTCTCTATCTCTTTCACTTATTTACTTATTCAGTCTATCTCCTTATTGTTGTCTTTTTTCTCTTTCTCTTTATTAAATATTCTCCCATCAGTCTCTATTACTATTTTCCTAACTATTTCAGTTTTATTAATCTATGACTTTCTTTCTCTTACATAATAGTTACCTCTTTCTATATTATCTATTTTTAGGCCCATCAATTAAAAAGATTTCAGAAATTTTTATCTTGCATAGTTTAATATATAACATTTATGATAATTATATATTTAATAATTTATATTTATTATATAACTTAATTTTTATTTTAAAAAAATGATTACATAATTGGGAAAATATAATGTATTAAAATCTAGGTTACTAAAAATAATTGTTTATATAATATGAAAATTTTTAAAAGTGTATACTTTTGATAATTTTTAAGATTTTAGATATGGTTCTGTATCTTGAGTATAATAGTCACACAATTGTGACATATTTTCTTTTGTATACAATTTTAGCCACACGAGTAGTATGCCACTAGATCTCATTAGAACTGAAAATTTAAGCTTGCTTTGGTGAGAGTGGTATTGGTAAGTATGACCTCTTAAAGTTTCTTTATGTCGCAAAAATTTTTTCGTATTCCTTTTTTGAATGAACGATAATTTATTTTAATAAAATTTTAATGTTAAGAAAATTAAATTATTATAAATGATAAATAGTAAATACCATTTTAGTAGTTAATAATTAATAATAACTCAATAAGATGTTAATGAATTTTTTGTAATAATAAATATAACATATGATGTGATATGATAAAATAATAACTTTAATATCATCTAATATTTAGTAAAATAATTCTATAAAATATAATCTATAAGAATTGAATTCTATTTATAAAAATTTTTATGTGATGCTTATAAAGGTTTTAAGAAATAAGTAATAATACATAATATAATATTAATATTCTAATAATTATATCATTGATGTAAAATACTATTTTTATTTATTTACTACATCATATAAACATAATTTATTTGAATAATTATATTTCTTCTTATTTCATAATTCTTTTCATGATATGAATAAACTATTTTTAATATTATAAATGGTTTTTTAATTTGTTTAATAAAAATTATGATATTAATTATTAAGATTTAATGAAAACTACCTCAAATGTCTCTTATATTTTTGCACATTATTCTCTCTCCTATTATTATTCTCTATTGGACTTTTCATTCCTTGGCTATCTTTTTCCAAAATCCTTCTCTACTTTCATATTTCTCCATCTGTTTTCTTTATGTATTTATTCTCTCTATCTCCTCTATCTTTTCTTTTTTCTTTCCTATTAATTAAATCAACTCTTAGCTCTCTCCACACTATTTTCTACTCTTTTTTTTCTCTTATCAATTAATGCGTTACTCGCTTTTCTACAGAATAGTTATCTTTATTTTCATTACCTCTATTTCAACACATCTATTAAACATTTTTAAAAGATATCTTATGTTGTATAGTTCAATATATAATATTTATGATAAAAAACATATTTTATCATTTATATTTATCATGTTATCTAATTATTTTTATAGGAATGATAATATAACAAAAACAACTTATGTATTGCTATCTACACTATCGAAAATGATATTTGATGTGTAATTATTTATTTATTTATTACAATCCAAATAATTATTTTAGAATTTATAACTTATACAATAAGAATTAATATTTTTTTGAAGTCCTTATTCCTTATAATTAAGAAATATTTTCAATTTTTAAAATAACAATCTATTGATTGTGATTTTTTAATTTCTTATGCATTTGTGACCACACCAACATAGTAATACTTCGTCACTATAGACCTCCAAAGTTAAGTGTTCTTTTGTGAGAGTACTATTAAGATGTATAACTTCTTGAGCAAAACAAATGTGGCACATCATATGAATTACAGTAATTTGATATAGTTTATATTAAGCAAAATAATTTATATGAATTATAGTAATTTTATTTAATCTAATTCTTTACCATTTTATATTTCTATATTTTGTATCAAACTTTTTAAATAGTATAATATTATATTACAAAATATTACAAATCCAAAATTATGTTAATAATATTAAATATTAATATTTTTATTATATATATCAATGTAAAAGGAAAACATATTTAAATAATTTATATAGTTCATAGTCAAAAACATCTTTAAATATTTGTAATATTCTATGAAAATGGTAAACCTCAAATAGTTTTTATGTTTTATTGTTATAAAATTTAATATATGATTAACTTGTTTTATTTAAAAAATACTATAATTTTAATTATTAAAACTTAAATTTGTATTTAATCATTTCTCTAAGTGTTTTATCTTTGCCTCATGTCTCTCATTTTTTCTTGCTTTTTACTCTTTTTTATTATCATTCTCATATTTGTCTCTTCATTCTCCATCTCATGTTTTCTTGACATCCAACTCTCCTCTATCATTATTTATCTTCTGATTTCACTTTCTTTTATCGTTATTTATTTTTTCTCTTTATCTCCTTTATGTTCTATATTTTCTTTTTCTTCTTCATTAACTCATCCATCATTTTTATTTTTTATTAATAAAAATGATAACATTGTGGAAGAAAATTTTTTAATTATCTAAATTTTCAAAATAAAATGTGTATAATACGATATATTTTCATTATATTAATCCATAATAAGCATAAATTTCTTTAAGATGTGGAAATTTTTTATATTTTTGAAAATTTTAGAAATGGATTATTATACTAAATGTAATGATCACCCAATAATGATTTTTGGTGTAATGTATGCTTGTGTGACAAAATGAGCATTATGGAAGTTGATCTCACTAAAGATCTATTACTAAACTTGATTAGCGAGTGTAGTATTTGTTTGGGTGTCCTTTTCAGAAGTCCTTCTTTTGAAAATATTTTTCATACTACTTTTTGTAATCAGTGATAATTTTTTTTAACATGTCAATATCAAAAATGATAGTTTACAATTAGTATATTAGTAATTAATTTTTAATAATAGTTTTATAATATTTTTATCAATTTCATAAAATACAAAATATGGTACATCATATGATATAATAAAGTAATAAATTAAAACAAATTTTTATTTAAAATAGTAAATAGTAGGTATGCATAAAATTTTTCATGTTAAACAATATCATATTAAAAAAAGTTTTATATTTAAAAATTATATCATTAAAATTAAATAGTATTTATATTTATTATTAATTATTATAATATAAAATAATATTTTATAATAATTATATTATTAATCATTTAATAATATTTGTTAATTATAAGTATAAAAAAATAATATTAAATTAATATTCAAAATGATTTTTTAAAATATTATAAATATTTTAAAATAGTAATAATATTTAAGAATTTATTATTTTTTTAAATTTAGTATTACATATTGTTAATTTATTATATTTAATAAATATTTAAAATTTAATTATTGTTCTCATTTTTTTCACTTCATTTCAATATCTCTCATAATCTCTTCAATCCTTCAAACTCTTATTATCATTCCTTATTTTTTTTACATACTTTATCTCCTATTATTTTTCTTGGCCACTTCCTTTTATTTTTCTTGGGATTTTTAATCTTTTATTTGTTTATTTATTCCCATTATCTCCTCCATTTTCTCTCTTTCCTTTTTCTATACATTAACTTATCTCGCATCTTACTCTTTTCACATCTTAAGAAATCATGTCATTCTCTCTCTTTAATGTAGAATATTATCTACATTTTTATTATCTCTTTTTTCGAATGTTAGTTAAGAATATTTTAGAAATCTTTTACAATGTATTATTTAATATATAACATTAATGATAAAAATATATTTTATTATTTATATCTATCATGTAACTTAAACTTTTCATAAGACAAATAACATAATTAATGAATAATTAATATTAGAATATATTATGTTACACATAATAAGAATAATTTTTTTAAAACTTCGTATACTTGATATTTTAGGATATTTTAGAAAATAATCATTATTTTAAAGAAAACAATAAATTAACAAAAAAAATTTCTTTTGTAAGCATGTTTGATAAAACAGCAATACAACATTGGATCTCATTAGAGCTCCAAAGTTAGGCATGCTTTGCTATCGTAGTAATGGGATAAATGACCTCTTCATAAGTTCTTATGCTCCACTATTTTACATAGCATTCCTTTTTCTAATGAATCAAAATTTTTTTTTGATAACATGTTAATGTTAAGAAATTAAATTATAATAAATATAGTTTATCATAGGTATTTTAGTAATTAATTATCAATAATAACTTTTCAAAAATATTTTGAATTTAATAAAATAATTAATATGCAAATCATGGGATATAATAAAATAATACCTATAGTATACATTGATATTAAGAAAAATAAATTATATAAATTATAATAAATTAGAATAAATTTATTTTTATAAAAATATATAGTTGTGTAGTATTCTTTAGATATATTAATATTACATTATAAATTATTAAAAATTTAAAAATTGTGCCATTTATTAAATATAATTGATATTTATTATCTAAATTATATCATGCAAAGATAATATAATAGAATAATTATATTATTTATTATTTAATTAATTTTAGTTAAAATTTTTAGAAAACTAATGTGAAAGTAATGGTCAAAAATGATCTTTTAATATTTCTAATATTCTTTAAAAATAATAACCAATAATATTTTTATGAATTTATTATTATTAAATATTATATATGACTTATTATATTTAGTAAATACATAAGTTTATTATTTAAATTTAACTACTTTTCTCACTTTTTTTTTATCTCAATGTCACTCATATTCTCTCACAATCTACTCTCCCTTGTTTTTATTATTTTACTTATGACTTCAATTTATATCTCTTTATTTCTTTCTTGGACTCTCTCCACTATATTATTCTCTAATTTCTCATTTTCTTTCTCTTTCACTCATTTATTCTCTATCGCTCCTTTGTTCTCTCTTTTCTTTTTCTCTTCAATAAATCATCTCTTATATCTCTATTACTATTTTCTTCTGTATTTTTTGGTTATCAATCTGTGTGTTCCTCTATCTCTTTAACATTGATAGAAATGCCTCTTGTGGCATGGTTTAATGTACAACATCTCTGATTGTAAAATATATCATTAATTATATTTGTCACATGTTTTAATTATAGTTTTATAATAGTGAAAATTTAATAAAAAAATGTTATTTATTAATTTCTATGTCTTAAAAAAAATTAGCTTACATAATTTTATCTTAATATTATATTGACAAAATGTTGATATTAAAATATGTTATGACATATTGATTCTCATATCTTTTAAAAGACCTTAAACTTAATAATTTAGAAAATTAAGAAAATTATTCATTTTCTACAAATAATGATCACACAACTATGATTTCATTTATATGTATGTGTGATGACACCAACATTATAGCACTGGAACATATTAGAACTCCAAACCAAAGCATAGTTAGGGTAAGGTATTATTGTGGCAGGAGACTTCATTAGAGGTTCTCTTGTTGCACATATTACTTCATAGACATAAATTTGCAATAAATAATAAGAGTTTTCAATAACTTTTTATAGTAAAAATTTAAATTTTTATAAATTACAGTTTATAATTACCGTTTTTGTCAGGAATTATCAAAAACAACTTTGTAATAATATTTTTTTAATTTCATGTAGTAATTAATATAGATCATTATATGATATAATAAATTAATAACTTTAATTATGTTTAAAATTCGACAATACAACTTACATCAATTATAATTAGCTAAAATTAATATATGTTTTTAATACTATATATATTGCATATAGAATTTTCTAAATGTAGTAATATTATATTTTAAAATATTATAAATAAAACTTTATATTTTTAATTTATATATTTTTTTAATTTATTATGTATGTTAAATAATTAAAAATATTTTATTAAAATAATTAATTAATTTATTTTTTTATTTTCTTTTAAATTTTAAGCATGAATAAAATAACATTACATTAATAATGAAAGTATTCCTTAAATATTTGTAATATTCTCAAATAATTATAAATCTAAATTATTTTTTATATTTTATTATAATAAGATATTATATATAATTAACTTCTAACATTTAATAAATATTTCAAATTTAATAACTATGATTTAACTTTTATTTAAAAAAATTCTCTTATTTTGTTTCTCATTATGATTTTCTTATTTGTCTCTTCATTTCCTAGCTCATATTTTTCTTGGCATCCAACTCTCCTTTATCATTCTTTATTTTCTCATTTCTCTTTTACATTTTTATTTATTCTCTATATTACTTCTATTTTCTATATTTTTCTTTTCTTTATCATCAAATAAACTCTCATTAATCGCTATTATTTTTTTCTTCATATTTAGCTTTAATCAATGCAAGACTTTCTCTCTTTCTTATAGAATAGTTATCTCCATCTTTATCATCTCTTTTTTAGCTCGTCAATTAACAAAACTTAAGAAATCCCACATGCTGCAATATTTAATATAATATTTATGATAAATATATATTTTATTATTTATATCTATTAAATAATTTACTTTTTTATTTATCAAAATGATGACATTATGGAAGAAATAAGTGTCTTAATGTTTGTATAATAAAAAACAATAGTTAATGTTGTTTTTTATTCATTTTATAAAATTAAAATATTTAAATTAAAATATATTATTACATTTATATTAAGATTACTTTTAAAAGTGTATATGATGAATAATTTAAAATAATGTTAAAATAATTAAATATCTTCAAACAATAATGTGATAACTATGACTATGTTTCTATTATGTGCAGGTGTGACGACGCCAATATTATAACATTGGATCTTATTATACCTCCGAAGATAAGCTTGCTTGATAATAGAAGTATTGGGATGGGCGACCTCTATAAAAGTCCTTGTGTTTTACAAATGTTTCATAACACTTTTTTTTCTAAATAATGACGGTTGATTTTAGTAACATATGATTCTTAAAAAACTAGTTTATTATAAATGATACATTGTAGTAAGTGTTTTAGTATTTAATTAATAATAATAACTTTATAACATTATTTCCAATTGCATATAATAATAAACATGGCAAATCATAAGATATAATAAAATAAAAATTTAATATAATTTAATATTAAGCAAAATAACTTATATAAATTATAGCAAACATTAATTAATTTAAGTTTATATTGCTATATATGTGTTATCTAGAGAAATTTTAAATATTAAAAATAATATAATATGAATAGTTAAAATATTATTTATATATTTTAATATTCTGAAATAAAAATAAAACTTAAATTGTTTTTATATTTTTAAATCATAAAACGTTTTATAATATTAAGTTATTTTATTTAATAAATACTATAAGTTAAACTATTAATATTTAACCTTTATTTGAATATTTCTCTTTATCACAATATCCTCATAATCTCCTACTTTATACTCCCTTTTGTTATCATTATTTTATTTGTCTCTTTGTTCACTACATCCTTATATTCCTCTTGACCAACAATTTTCATCTATCATTCTTTAATTTCTCTTTTTTCTTTCTTTTTGCTTTTTTATTCATTCTTTGTATCTCCTCTATTATTCCTTGCTATTATATGCATGTTTGGCCATAAAAATTTTATATCACTAGGTCTCATTAGAACACTAAAGTTAATCATGCATGAACAAGAGTGGTATCGAGATGGGCAACCCTCTAAGAATTCTTGATGTTCTACAAATGCTTACATAGAATTCCATATTGTAATGAACGACATTATATTTTTTAATAAATTGTTAGTGTTAAAAAATCAAGCTATTATAAATAATAGTTTAGTATTATAATTTTAGTCATTAAATTTTACTAATAAAATAATAATTTTATCATATTTGGTTATTGAGATAAAAACTTTATATTAATTACAATACATTAGAATTAGTTTATGTTGATAATTACATATATGTAATGTGTTTAAATTTTTTCATAAAAGTAATATTATGTTTTAGAATATTAAAAATGTAAAATTACATAATTTATTTTGAATATTATATATAATTATTACCTGTATTACATCATATAATTATAATATATTAAAAATAAATATTTTATTATTTACTTAATTAACTCTTTTCATCAATCTATAAATTAAAAATTTTTTAAATTAATCTTTAAATATTCTTTAAATATTTTTTGGTATTCTAAAAAAATAATGAAAAAATATTTTTCTACTTTATTATTATTAAATGTTATTTATGATTAACTTATTATATTAAATTAATATTATATGTTTAGTTATTGTGATTTAATTTTTATTTAATTTTGTTCTTACATTTTCTCATCATCTCAATATCTCTCACACTTTCTCACTTTCTACTCCTTTTTATTATCATTCTCTTGTTTGTCGCTTCATTCTCTTCCATATGTTTCTCTAAGCCTCAAACACCACTCTATCAATCCTTACCTTCTCATTTCATTCTCTCCCATTTTTGTTTATTCTTTTTATCTATTATATGTTCTCTTTTTTCTTTCTCTCATTAATAAATTATCCCTTATCAATCTCTATTACTATTTTCATCTCTATTTTGCTCTTATTAATTTTGTTACTTTCATTTTCAATTATGGAATTATTCTTTTTATCTTTATTATCGTTTTTGAGGCCATTGATCAAGAGTATTAAAGAATTCACTCAAGTTTTAAAGTTTATAAATACTATTTTAGTAATTATTTTTTAACAATTAAGTTATGACAATATTATTAATTTTACATAATAACAAATATGGCACATCGTTGATATAATAGAATAATGAAATTAATGTAATTTATTATTCAAAAAATTAACTTATATAAATTAAAATAATTCAATTAATTTATATTTATAATAATATATATATAAGATGTGAGTAAAAGTTTTTAATTATACTAATAATATATTAAAAAATATTAGAAAATTTCAATTATATTATTATTATTAAAAATTATTTATTTTTATTAACTATATTATGCTACATAAAAATAATATATTGAAATAATTATATTATTTATTATTTAATAAATAAATCTTTTTTTAAGTATGATCCAAAATAATCTTACAGTAAAAATGAATGCATTCTTATTATTTTTGAAATAATTTAAAATAATCATAAACCACAATTTTTTTTTATATTATATTATTATTAAATACTATATATAACTAAAGGTTTATATTTAGTAAATAGCATAAGTTTAATTTTTAAAATTAAACATTTATTTTATTATTTTGTTCACTTTATTATCATCATCTTACTGTCTCTCATATTCTAACTTTCTTTTCTCCGTTATTATATTTATTTATTTGCATCTTCATTATCTATCCCCTAATATTATTTGTTACCTCTCTCTCATCTCTATTGTTCTCTTTTAGATCTCTTTCTATCACTTTTATATTAGGAGAATTAGGCTTAACTAAAAGAATTCTTAATTTCAAGTAATTTTAAGTTGTTGGCACCACTAAAGGAAATTTATGCCAACAAAATATGATGCAGCACTTAATTAAAAAGTTAAAATATTGTTCACTTTCATAGTCATTCATTCGTATTTGTTAGGTGTTTATCAGAAATAACCTTTAGAAAGTTAGTGAAAGTTACAAAAAAAATTAGATTCCAAAAAGGTTAAAAAGATCTTAAAATATTCTTCCAAAATGTCTACTATAATAAAATAATAATAGCTAGTCCATTAGTTGTTATGTAAGTTTTACTGGAGCCATTGGATCAACATAGTGGAGATGTCATTAGTCTGATCATAGGCTGCATTGGTAATGAGTCCTACATTATTAAATCAAATTAAATTTTATTTGGTCCATTTGATCAGGTTAGATGAGTTTTGGATCGTTCAATTTGTCTATGGTAAATTCAAGATTAGATGAAAAGCATACTATTAAAATGGGAGAGATCTATGACATTAGAATAAGATTGATTTATTTAAAATGTTGAACCAAAATAGCCATCCAATAAAGTCCTACATTATTACGACCATCATAAGAATCAATAAATTAAAGTAGATATAGTAGTCACCATTTGATCGACCTATTAAATGGATAATTAGATCAATTATCATCATTGTTTAAAGGCAGAAGTGATCTCTAGCTTGCAATGAAGAAAATGTGCAATCGAACAATTTTGAACATTAATGGTTTGTGATGGAGACCATCACAAGGTGCATAGTGTCACATTGCAAGAGAGGAAACTTATTTTGTCTTTATAAGCATTGGCCCTGGTGAAACATGTAAAAACATATTTGGTTGGCAGCCAACTTGTGTGCTCAGAATTTAATCGCTTGGTCCAACTCATATCTTACGGGTTGATCTCTATTTTAACCTATCCCACACTTGTATTCTGTTCAAATGCTTCCAAGTATGATCAAATGTCTTTCACTATCTTTTTGAGAATTGATCATGAGCTAGAATGGGTCAACCTAATCTATATCTAACTATTTTTACTTACCTATGCAAGGGCTTATGCTCAGCCCCAGACTTTTGCATTTAATCATACCTTAAAATGTTGCATAAAACTTTTATACTTGTTTAATTGTCAAAATTTTAATATAATTACCTTTTTATGTAAACAAATTTAACAATCAACCTAATATAGAATTTGTAATAATATGAAAGTGCTAAGCTTGGTCTTTATCTTGGCCCAATTCTTTTGCATATAAGCAATGCTTGCAATGTCGCATAAATATTTTTATTTACTTTAATATTTAAATTTAATAAAATTATTTTTATGTAATTAATATTTAATAACAAACCTATTATAGAATTTTTCAAGAATATAAAAGTATGATTGAACAACAGGTAAGAATGATTAATAAATAGAATTATGTTAAATCAATTAATGGTTTAAATAGGATTTTATATGAGAAAAAAATTGAGATAATGAAAAAATGAATTCTATTTGTATGCTAAATAAAGAAGATGATCAAACAATTTAGATGCATAAATATGATTTGAAATTGATGCGATAAGAGAGTTTCTTCAAACCAACAAGCTAACATTCAAATTCATAGTAAAATAAAACATTATTAATGCTCATGCACATGTCTTCGATCTCTGAAGCTTGTTGAATAGTCCAAGGTGTTTTGAAGACCACTAGTTTTCAATGTTCAAATTGTATAAATTGTTCTTTACATGTAGAATAATTTAACACTTAACTAAAGCTATTAGAATATAATGCTAAAAATTTAATACTTGGCTCATCAAACACAAGGGTAAACAAAGGCATATGTTTAATATATTATAAAATTTTAGAAAGAGTTTGTTATTGTCAAGGCAATAATTACAATACAACAACTCTTTGCCATTTGTATACATGTGTGACCACAAATTTGTTATAGCACTTGAACTCTTTAGAATTTCAAAGTTAAACATACCTTAGCGAGAGTAGCATTGAGATGGGTAGCCTCATTAGAAGTCCTTGTGTTTAATGAATGTTGTCATAACATTTCTATTTCCAACAAATGACAACTTATTTTAGTATATTAATGTTAGGAAATTTAAGTATTATAAATGGTATTTTATATTTATCATTTTTAGTTATTAAGTATTATTAACGGATTTATAACGTAATTGTTAATCTTATAAAATAGTAAACTTGACCATCATATGATGAAATACAACAACAATTTTAATATAGTTTAATAATAAGCAAAATAAGTTATATTAATTACAATAAACTTGAATTAATTAATATCTATTATTGTATATATAATGTATATAAAAGTTTTTAAATATTATAATATTATATTATAGAACGTTAAGAATCAAATATCATAATATTTATATTAGATATTATTTATATTTATTATGTGAATAACATCTTGTTAAGATAACATATTAGAAAAATTATATAATTTATATTTTAATTAATTTTTTAAATTTTTAGTATGGATAAAATAGAATTAAATTAATAGTCAAAATATTTTTTAAGAATTTACAAAATAAAAAAATTATCTTTTATTATTATTCAATGTTATATATGAATAATGTATTATATTTAATAAATATTATAGGTTTAATTACTAAGATTTGGCATTTATTTAATTATTTCTCTCACTTTTTTCTCTTTATCAAAATGTCTCATATTCTCTCACTTCCTCCTCTCTCTTATTATCATTCTGTTATTAGTCTTTTTGTTTTTTTATCTTGACATTATTATGTCATTTATACCTCTATACTCTCATTTCTCTCTCTCTCTCCCTCTCTTACTTATTTATTTGTTCTTTTTAACTCTTTTATGTTCTCTTCTTTTCTACATTAATAAATCTTATTACATCTCTCCCTATTATTATTTTCCTTTAAATTTAACTATTATCAATTGATGACTTTTTTATCCTATAGAATAGTTATCTTCATTTCTATTATGTCTTTTTCAATCTTTAAATTCATAATATATGAGTTTTCTCATCTTTTCAACATTAAAATATAATATTTATAAAAAAATATATTTTATAACTTGTCTTTACTATTTAATTTAATTTTTTATTTATAAGAATTATAATATTATAGAAGATTTTTTTATAAATTAATTTAAACAATATGAGAAATAATAATTTAACTAATGTTTTATTAATTTTATGTTTCAAAAGTTTGATATTAAAATATACAGAAATATAGAGTACGCCTAAATCTTTTTCAAAAGTGCATGATGTCAAGAAAGGAGAAAATTTTAGAAATTATTCAATATCTTGATGACAATAATCACATAACTATAATTTTTCTTTTATATGCAAGTTGAACCATAACAGCATTATAATATTGAATCTCATTAGAACTCAAAAGATAAGCTTGCTTATGGGAGAGTAGTCACCCAATTGGTGACCGATCGAGAAGTCCTCATGTTGCTTGTTTTTTGTGGCATTTCTTTTTCTATTAAAAGACAATTGATTGTAATAGGATGTTAATGCTTAAAAATTTTTCAACTACAAAAGATAGTTTATAATTAGCACTTTAGGAGTTAATTATTAATAATATTTTATATGATTATATTTCTATTCACATAATAAGAAATAAATTACATTTTGTGATATAACAAAACAGTTGCTTAAATATATCTTAATGTTAAGCAAAATAACATATATCAATAATAATAAATTTGAATAATTTATATTTACAAAAGTATATATATGTTACATATATAGAAATTAAAAATATAAAATTAATTCATTAAGGAAGGCTAATAATTATATTTACTATCTATATTAAACAACAAAATGAAAATATTTTCGAATAATTATTATATTAATTATTTAATTACATATTTTATTTAATATATAATGAAAATAATATTAAATTATTAGTCAAAATATTCCTTAAATATTTCTAATACCCTGAAATAATAATAAACATCAAATTTTTTAATAGTTTATTATTGTTAAGTGTTTTATACGATTAACTTATTTTATTTAATAAGTATTATATTTTCAAGTTTTAAAATTTAACTTTTATTTAACTACTTCTCTCTTTATCTTTCTTTTCAAAATTTTTTGCATTCACTCGCTTCCTTTGTTATCTTATTATCATACTTTTTTTCTCCCTATTCTCTGTCACATATTTTTCTGCAACTCTTTATCTCATATATCCTCTTCCACTTTTTAATTTCTCTCTATTTCATATTTTTTATTTATTCTATTTATTTACTTTATATTTTTTCTTTTCTTTTTTCTCTATGAGGTATTCTCTTTTCCTTCCCTTTTACTATTTCCTTCTTTATTTTACTCTTATTAATCCATTTCTTTCTCTTTCTCTAGTAACATAGTTATCTCCATCTTTATTATCTTTTTTATGTCCATAAATTAAGAATATTTAGAAAATAATTAATATTTATTTTTTTAATTTAGACTATTTATCATAAAAATATATTTCATTTTTTATATTTGTTACATAATTTATTTTTTTTAAAAATGGTACCATAATAGAAGATAAATTTATATATCAAGTGTATGCTTTCAAAAATAATTGTTTATCCAATTTTTTAATTAATTATATATACCTCATATTAATATAAAAATATATTATGACATCTGTAAATTTTAAAATTTTTAAATACAATATATTATGTAAAAAACTATGTCAATCTGAGAAAAAGAGATAAATTACTAAAATAATATAGTATCTTTTTGAAACATAGATTTACAAAATTAATAATTTATAATTTTTATAGTAAAAATATAAGTTGAAATCGTATACAAAAATTTTTAGGTGATTTGGCTCAAACTAGAACACAGGTCCACCCCAAAATTAGGTTGAAAACACTTCACTTGTAAATGAATTACAAGTTGAGATTTTTCTTTACAGTTTACCTCTATCATACTAGATTTTCAAGGTTAACCTTTTAACTCGAGCTGTTATGATGTCAATCCAAACTTGATTTTTAATGAGATCAAACCAAACTTGTTCATCCATTAATCTCAGGCTACCAATCTAAAAAAAAACAAAAATATAGTAAGAGAAATGTTTTTGTCAAAATGTAAAAATTTTCTTATGCTTTTGCTAAATGTAAAAAGATAGGAAGGGTTCAAAATTAAAAAAAGAGTTTAGAGAAGGAAAGCATAGAAGAATTAGGCCTGGTTGGAAGAATTTTGAACTTAAAGTTATCCTACGTCGTAGGTGATGCAAGAAGAAGTTTATGACAAGAATATAGGATGAAGCAATTGTTTAAGATATTAAAATCATATTATTGTTCGCTAAGCATTTTAGTCGCAACTAATTGGAATTTATGTTTTTTTCGTAGCTATTAGAAAGTGAGCGAAAAGTTATTACAAAAGTACCTTCAAAATATCATAAAAAGATCTTAAAATATTCTTCCAAAATAGTGGCTGTGATGGCTTAATAATAGATAAGTTTTTAGCCATTTTGTAGGATTGACTTGAGCTGTTGGATTCGCATGCAGGAGATCTCAACCACCACATCAAACATTAAAAAGTAGATGAGCTCTAGATGGCTGCATTAAATTGGATTTAATCAGGGCCATTCAGTCAAGTCAGACGAGATCTAGAATGTTTTATTAATCTATAGTTAATCAAGATTTGATATGGATTGTAGGATTTGAATAGTAGAGATATGGGTCTTCAAATAAAGGAAAGATTATTTCAAAAATAATAAAAATTTCTATCTAATGAAGTAAAACGAAATAACAACCATCAGATGGATTAATTAGTATAAATGGATGAAGTTGTAACTAGCACATTGGCTTATCAAATGGCTATTGGATTGATTAAGATCACAACTTAAAGGTGAAGGAGATCACCATAGTGTGATTGAGAAAATGCGTAATTGGAGGGTGCTAAGCACGATCGGTTTTGGTTGGAGGCTTTCATAAGAAACATAGTTCCACAATTAGGAGAGGAAATTTATTTTCTCTTTAAAAGCATTCCCTTGAGTGTAACCTATAAACCAAATATTTCCTTACCCTAGTTTTGTGCACTCAATTTTAATCACTTGGGTGGAATCATATCATATAGGTTTATCAATGTTCACCCAGCCGAGTTATAATTTGTTCGAACAACTTCCACTTTGACCTGATGAATTTTGGCTTTATTACATATATTACGTCATACATAAATAATATATAAGAATAATTATATTATTATATATTCCATAACTTTTGAAAATTTTAAGTATAAAAATAATAATATTAATTTAACAATATTTTTTTAAATATATCAAATATTTTGAAATAAGAATAATTCTATAATACTATTTGTATTTCAGCATTAATAAATAATATATCTGATTAACTTGTTATATTTTATAAATATAATAAGATTAATTATTAATATTTAGCAATTATTTAATTATTTCTCTCAAATTTTTCTTTTTATCTCAATATCTCTCATTTTCTCTCACATTCTTCTCTCTCGAATTATCGTTCTCTATTTGTGTCTTCATTCTCCATCTCTTTATTATTTTTCTCTTCATTAAATTATCTCTCATCAATTTCTTTTATTATTTTTCTCTTTTTTTTTGCTTTTATGAATTCATGTTTTTCTCGCTTATAAAATAAGTTTTTCTAATGCCATTACCTCTTTTTTAGCTCATCAATTAATAATATTAAAGAAATACCTCATGTTAATTAGGTTAATATATAATATTAATTTCAAAAATATATATTATTATCTATATTTCTTAAGTTAATTAAAGTTTTTATTTACAAAAAGATAAAATGGAAGAAAATCTTATATATTAATAACTATGTTATCAAAAATAATATCTTATGTAATTTTAAAATATTTTTTATAAGTAAAATATTGTTATTAGAATATATTGTAGCACATATAATAAGAATAATTTTTTTTAATGTCTTTTTGCTTAATAATTAGAAATCTTTTGGAAATATGTCATTATTTTCAACATAATAATAGTGTAATTATTATTTTTTTCCAATTGTTTGTGTATGCATCCATATGCCCATTATGGCACTAGATGTCATTAGAACTAAAAGTTAAGTTTCCTTGGGTGAGAGTCATAATAGGATTACTGATCTCTTATGAAGTCTTCTTCATGCAAGTATTTTTTCATGTTCCTTTTTCAATTGTGTGATGTTTTATTTTAATGACATGTTAATATTAAAAGTTTAATTATTATAAATGATTGTTCACAATTACCATTTTAGTGATTAAATGTTAATAATATGTGAATAATATTTTTTTAAAAATCATATAATGACAAATATGGCACATCATATGATATAAAAATAATAATTCTAATAAAACTTAATATTTAGCAATATAACAGATATCACTGATAATAAAAATAGTTATTTTATATTTATTATAATATAACTATGATGTATAATTTTTTTTACATATATTAATATTATATTTATATTAATTATTACTTAAATAATTATATTCTTAATATTAAATATTATTTTTATTTATGATCTATATCATGTTATATCAAGATAATATATTAAAACAATTAAAACATTTATTATTTAATAATATATTTTAATTTTAAGTATCAATAAAATATATTAAACAAATAGTCAAAATATTCTTTTAATATTTAAAATATTATAACATTAAAAAAAACCTTCAATGTTTTTTATATTTTATTAATATTAACTATTATATTTTATTAGGTCATTATATTTAATAAAAATAGTAAGTTTTTTTGTTATGATTTAACTTTTAGTTAATTATTTCTTTCACTTTTTTACTTTATGCCAATGTCTCATATATTATTTACTTTCTTCTTGCTCTTATTAATATTCTTGATTTGCCTCTTTGTTCTTTATTTTCCTATATTTTTCATGGCTTATCTGCCTTGAGTGTCCTTCGCTACTTCTCTTTTCAACTTTTCATTTAGTTATATATTCTCTGTCTCCTCTATTATCTCTTATTTGTTTTTTTCATCATTAAATCTTCTCTCATTTCTATCTATTACTATTTCCTTCTTTATTTAACTCTTATTAATTTGTCTCTTTCTTTATCACTACAAAATAGTTTTCAACGTCTCAATTTTCTCTTTTTAGTCCATCAATTAATATTATTCAAGAAATTTACCATGTTATATAGTTTGATGTATAATATATATGATAAATATATATTTTATTATTAATATTTGTTACATAATTCAAATTTTTTATTATTTAGAATATTATAATAATGGAATAAAATCATTTATAATAAAATCTTTGTTACCCAGAATAATACTTAATGTAATTTTTTATAGTTATTTATAAATAAAATTTTCATATTAGAACATATCATTACTTATATAATAAGCATAAAGTTTTTTGAAGTGTATTTGAAATATAAAATAAGTGTGTGAATCTCATAAAAGAAGGTGAATTATGGCTTAAAATAATTTTTCCCAATATATCAATTATATTTCTTATTAAAATATCATTAGAAAATAATTTAATATTTATAAAAGAAATAGATTTACTAATGTATAAATTATAATTTTTTAATGAAAAAAATTGAATTGCTACAATAAAATTGTTAGTATGTTAAGTTCAAAATAAAATCTATGTCAACCCAAAACTTAGTTTAAATAAAACTCCACTTGTAATAATATATTTTTATTTATGCTTATTTACTTTGGCTTTCCATAATAATTCTTAACGTGATTCGATTACAACAAAACAAGCATCATTGGTTTCGATGTGATGAACTCAATCATATTAAATATTCATTTCTATGATTAAAAATTTTTTTTCTTGGGTTTTGCATTCCATGTAAGTCATTTTGAGATTTAATTTTCTAGCAATTTATGTCATTTCTTCAAATTGTTTAGTTTTATTTGGTTATATTAGTATGAAATAATAATTCTCTTGTTGTGTTACAATAACATCAACTCGATATGGATATATCACATTGCCTTTGTCTTATCGAATTGTTGAGGTTAATGGTGCAAGAAATAGAAAAAGGCTTCAATCCTTGCGGACAAATTATGTATAGCAAAATCTTTTTGGATGGTTAACATAGCGTGGAATGCTAAAGTATAACAACAATACTTATTCTAAAGATAAAAAGGGATTTTATACATCAAGTCATTTTGTAACTTTAACGAGGGATCATATTAAAGTGTCATCAAACTAGGCATTACATAAGGACTCTCATAATAATATTCAAAGAATTAAATTGAAAAAATACATAGCCTCACAAAATCGTCAATTAGACTATGGATTTCTTTCAATTGATTATTATAATGTCACATTAAATAATCTTTCATGTGAAATTTACATTAACATCATTTTGTTATGTTACATTTTATTAACTTATTTTATTTCACATATAATAGATATTTTCTTAATTTAAAATTAAGAATTCAATATTATTAATGATTATTTCTTATGTTAACTCAAAAAAATTACAATTGAGATGTAAAAAAAATGTCAAAGGATTAGCACAATGATCTCTCTACAACAAAATACATACTTTAATATTTCTTAATTATTTTTGGAGTTTAAGTTTTATTTTTAAAATTCATTCAAATAGTTCTTAATTTGTCTATTAAAGGTATCACACTTCATCTCCTTAGTGTTGTGGAATGAAACTTATACAATTTATTTAATGTCATTACAGAGTTTACATTTCTTCAATCTACTTTATTTTATCTTCGTAATATAATTATGTAAAATTAAAATAAAATTTTAATTTTATTTTCACATATTTTATTTTATATTTTTAATTTTTTAATTTTTTTATTTTTTAAGATTTTTATTTAGCTTTATGATGAATAGATATTCATTTTACCATTAGTGATAGAGCATTTTACACTCTATATCTTTATTATCTTGAAATACAACATTCTCCAAGAATTTATCTCATTTTTTACATTGTTTGCTTTAACTTTGGTGTATTACTATATAACACTAAGACTTATTTCATGTGACCATTAAATCTTTTTTAATGTATTACATTACTTTAATTTATCTATTTCAAGTTTAATTTATATTCACATATTTCTAAAATAATATTTTATTGTTAAGTGTGCTTATCGACATTAATAATTCACAATAATTCTACACAAGTTTTGATTCTATTGTAGCAAATATCGTTAGACTTGTGTAAATAGCCTTTGTCAACTTAAATAACAATTGTTATATTTTTAAATATTATTTTTTTAATTTAGGCTTTCTTTGTGAGTCATTTTTGTTTGTACTTTATTTGACAATAAAACGTATGTACTCAATCACTCTATAGTCTTGGAAAAGAATTTTTTGTTGCAATTTATCTTATTTCTTCAAATTTTTTTCTTTTATTTGGTTATATTAATATGTTACTCCAAATCACCACATATGTGACCATTACTTTGATTTGATTTAGTGATATTATCATATGTCAATTTATCTCATTTAATTTCTAATATAGATTTGAATGAAGTTAAATTTTCTTATTTAATTTAGCAATTCATTGGAATTTCAAAAGAGGTGTGATCGACACAAAATAATTATCCTTGCACTTCAACTTTTTTGCACATTTTTGAAGTTTTTAAGACCTTTCATAGTTTGTATAGGTCAATCAATTCGCAGCTAGTTATATAATAAAAAATATTAGACTCAATCTCATAAATAACTCAATATTTAACATTCTCATACCATTTATCTAATCTTTTTGAATTTTTGAATTTGACTTATTTATATTATGTTGAAACTATAATTCTCCTCTCATATAACCCAAAGATTGCATAAATTTTTTTATGTTATAGTACTTACAATTATCACATTCTAGGTTTATTATGTATTAACTTGTTATTAAAACCATAATGTATTAATGGTTTTTTTTATTTAATTTAGTAATTCATTGTAATTCTAGAATATGTATCATTAAGATGAACAAAACCTTATCAGATTTTTCTTCATGAGCTCTACCTAATTAAATAATTATTTTGAAGTTCTAAATTTTATTTTCTAAGTTTTTGGCATACTTTAAGAGGCATTTTATTTAAAACCTAACCAAGATGAAATAAACATCATTGAAATCATCGTGATGAGCTCTACCAAATTAAATTATTAGTTTTATATCTTTAAATATTTTCTTAAGATTTTTTCATGCATTATTTATTTTTTTGTGCCTTCTTTTATTATTGAGAATGTAATATCATATCTTTTGAGTATCATGGAATGTAACTTCACATGTAATATATTTGTTTTTTTATTATTTTTTTCATTAATTTTCTTATGTTATATTCCTTCAATTAATCTAATTTTAAGTTTAACATATATTACAATAATACTAAAACTATAATTTATATTTATGTTTTCATATTTTTTTAATTTGTTGTTCTCCTGACGACATTTGATTGAGATTAAAAAATTTTGTTGGACTCATCACATCGTGCTATATCAAATAAAAGATTCATTTTTATATCTTAAAATATTTTATTTTCTAATATTTTGACAAAATTTATAAGACTTTTCAATTCATACGAGATTTAGCAATTAAGGATATTACCTTTTTTCGTCTTAGTTTCTTAGATTGCATTTTTTCCAACAAATTTAACACATTTCTTAAAATTTACTTTTTTATTTTATTATATTTCTCTGTTACTCCAAATCTCTTCCTATGTGACATTTGTATTACTTTGGATGGGTTATACTATATTTCTCAAATTTTTTTCATTTTAGGTTTAATATTTGTTTGCTTAATATAACAAATATATACTTTTTTATTTTATTGCTTTTTTAACTTTCTAATTATCAAACATTTTGAATGACTTTTGATTGAGTTGAAACAAACATTGTTGGACTAATCTTAACATGCTTTATCTAATAAAATATTATTTTATATTAGTTTTTAATGTTTTACTTTTTAAAATTTTTGCATATTATATGAGATATTTTGTTTCATATGAAATTTGATGACAAACATTAATAAACAAGGAAAATTTAGAACCTTAAAATTAAATAATGTTGTATTATTTATCTCATTTTTTAAAAATATTTTGCTATAATATTGTTATATTAAATTGGAAGTTTTATTCTCTTCTCATGTGGCATTTACATCAATTAAATTTTGTTATATTATATTACATAAATTTACCTCAATTTAGGATTAATGTATTTTTCTCTAACATTAAAATGTTAATTTATTGTTATTTACGATTTTTTTCACAAGAAAATCATAGTAATTTCCAACAAAGTCTAGTTGACAGTAACGATATGTGGTAGGGATTGTCCTAATGAGATTTATGAAATTAATGGAATTTTTTTACATGTTTTTTTGGCATTCTTTAAAAGTAATTCTTTTCTTACCTAATTTAGTGATGCAAGATGGTATAGTTGATCTCTATATTATCTTGGAATATATCTTTCTTGTATAATTTTTCTCATGTAATCAAAATATTTTATTTTACTTTTCTTGTATTATATTGCTTTACTTTATCGCATTATTGCGTTGTTATATATTTAATTTATATTATAATGACACTTTCCTATTATTTTACTCCATTTATTTTTTTTAATTTGTAGTAATTCTAAAAGAGCTTTCTTTAGGTTCACGTTGAGAAAATCTATGCATCTAAAATTTTATTTCCATAATTTTGCATTGTTTATATATTTATTTATTTTGATGATTTTTGCATGCTTTATGAGATTGTTCAATTCATACTTGACATGAGGAACGAAATTTTTGCACATTAACTCCTAATTATCTTAGAATGGAACAATTGTGTACAATTTATCTCTTTTTTACAAAAATATTTCCTTTACTTTCAATATTTAATTGTGAGACTCTAAATCTTTGCTAATGTGACTTTGACATTTATTTGATTTTGATATATTGTAATGCATTAATTAATCTCACTTCAACATTAATATAACTTTAAAAAATATTTATAGGCTTATTTACTTTGTTAATTCATAGTTATTCAGAATATGGTCTAACAGAGATGAAGCGAGCCTCATTAAAGTCGTCTAAGAGAGTTTATATCTTTAAATGTTTCAGTGTTTTACAGTGTATATTGGGACCAATGACTCATAATTAATTATACCATAAGAAATGTGATAGTCCATCACCTTAGTAACTCTCCTATATAATTTATCTCTTTTCTTTTAATTTTTTTGTCTGATTTTGTTGCGTTATAAAGACAATCTAACTCTCCTGGATTATAATGTTAACATTGGTTTGATTTCTTCAAATTAAATTACTCACACTTATCTCTTCTAAAATTTTTTATTTATTTATAAATTATTAAAAAATAAATTTATTTTTAATTAGCTCATTTAATTTTTTGTTTCAAATTTATTCAAAACTAGGTCTAATCATTTTGAAAGGAACATCATTAAACTCAATGCAACAATCTCTACCAAATGAAATTATCATTTATATAACTTTAAATAAGGGTTTCCTATGCTTTTTGTTCTTTAAAAAAAGTCACTAATCCTTTCACAATGAGCTATATAAAATTAATATTTAGTTTTATATCTTTATATATTTTATTTCAAAACTTTTTGCAAAATGATTAAGACTTTTTAGTTCATAACTAATTTGGTGGTTAAGGATATTTCACTCTTCCATCTTAGCATCTTAAAAAGAAACTTTTCCCAATAATTTAACATATTTCTTCAAAATTTTAGGTTTCTTCTTGCTATATTTCTATGTAACTCAATATCTCCTTTTGTGCTACATTTATATCACTTTATTTTTTTTTATTATCCTCTTCAGTGCTCAGTAAAAAAATTTATTATGCTACATGTCTTTAATTTATCTAACTTTTGCTTTGATAAATATTAATTTAATATTTAAAATTAAAAATTATTGTTTATTATGCTAATTAAATTTGTTAATTACCAATAATTCTAAAGGAAGTCCATTCTAGTTGAAACAAACAACAATGAATTCAACTAAACGACCTTTAAAAGAATAATCATTTCTTTTTTTTTAATAATTTAAATTTCAAGAATTTTTATATTTTTTATTTTTAAAAATATTTTGTACCATTAAATATATGAATTTGTATGTATTTTTTTAATCAAGGATGTTACAGTTGGTCTTCTAAATTTTACGGAGTCCACGTTTCCTAAACAATTTATTTCAATTATCCAAAGTTTATGCTATGTTTTTCTTATATTAATATGAAACTGAAATTCTCCTATGGTGTGACCTTTTTACTTTTATTTGGTTAAATCACTGGAAAAGTCTAATTATCTTATCCTGTGACCATCAAATTGCACTTATTTTGCTATTGCTTTAATTTATTTAATCAATGCTTTATTATTTATTTACATAATATTAAGATATTACTTTAATTTTAATTATGTATTTTTTTTTAATTTGGCAATTCATAGTAATTGAAAATCATGTCTGATCACATGAAATAAACATTAAGAGCCTCACTCACTGAGCTCTATCTAGTTAAATATCTAATTTTATACTTTTTAATATTCTACATTTCAAACATAGACATACTTTGCAAGAAATTTAAATTTGTAATTTGTTTGATGATCAAGGGTGTGGCACTCGATTCAAATACTTTCATTAAATATGAATTTCCCATATAATTTGACAAATTTTCTTAATTTATTTTTCCTTGAATTAGTTGTATCATTATATAACTCTGAATACATCTCTTATGACATTTACATCACTTTGTAACACAATGTATTTGTGAAGTGAATATTTTGTATTAAAAGATAAAATTTTTATTATTTAAAATTTTTACTTTACTAATTTCCAGTAATTCTAAATTTGGTTTAATCAAGAGGGAGCAAATGTTGCTCAAAACATATCTACGAAGCCCTTTCAAAAAATAAATTCATTTATATATTGGAAAATATTTTTTCTTTATAAGTTTTGAAATGCTTTATGAAACATTTTTATTTATTACTCGTTTAACGATCAAAATGTTACCCTCAATCTCTTTAATATCTTGGAATGTGACTTTCTCATAAAATTTTTACCTTATTTCTTCAAATCTTTGTATTCTTAGATATGTTTGTGTCACTTTCAAATGAAACCTTATATTATGTTTCATTAATTCCTGTTATTTGCACTTTAATATAGATTTACATAATATCGAAACATAAATTACTTTTACATATTCTAATCTATTTTACTAATTCAGCAAAATTTTGAATGAGGACTAATTTATTATACTCGTTTAGGCACTTCCTTCAAATTAAATAATCATTCTTATATTTTTAAATATTAATTTTTGAGAGTTTTGTCATTCTTTATTATATATTCAACATTATGTCTCATTGATTATCTCAAATGACACATTTGATCTTCTAATTATATTGGAAATCAATTTTCCAATACAAATTATCTTATTTCCAAAAACTTTTTCCTAAATTTTGTTATATGATTATGAAACCCTTATTCTTATACCTTGTGACATTCACGTCATTTTATTTTGGTTAAATCACATTGCTACAATTTTCTCATTTTTGTATAATATTTATTTACTTTATAGTAAAATGACAATTTATTATTATTGAATAATTTTTAGTTTTGAAATTTATATTTATTTCAAAAAAAATTTTATCAAAACGAAAAAATATTCACTTGTTTATTTTAAAGAGCCATATCGAATCAAATCTTTTATTTTTTATTTTAAATTTTTTAAAAAATTTTTGCATGTTTATTTGGCATTTTAAATTATACATGAGTTGGCTATTGAGGGCATTACACTCAATGTACTTCATGTGTTGGAATATAATTTCCCAAAATAGTTTGTTTAATTTTTTCAATTTTATTTCTTTTATTTAGTTATATTAATGTGTTGCTCTAAATCACCTATCTTGTAATGTTTATATCGTTTTTATTTTGTTGTATTACATTTCTTCAATTCCTCACATTCTAAGATAAATATTTTTTACTTTGCAATAAAATTATATTTTATTACTTTTTATTCTTATTTAGCTTATTAATTCATATGAGCTTCAAACGAGGTCTAATCAAGAAGATACAAACATCAATCGAATCAACTCAATGAGTTATATCCATTTAAATATTCACTTTTTACTTTCCAAAGTTTTTAATTTTTTTATTTTTTTTTGAAAGCTTTATGAAAAATTTGGCTTCCTACTTGATTTGACAATCGAGAACGACACACTCATTTTCTTAGGTATCTTAAAATGTAACATTCTCGCTTAGTTAATCTTATTAAATAAAATTTTTATTTGATAATATTACTATGGAATATATATATATATACATTCATTTGGATATTTTACATTACTTTTATTTATTTTAATTATAATTCAATATATTTGCACTTTTTATTTATGCAATAGTTTTTATATTATTTAGGATTACAAATTTGGAATTCAATACAAATTTGAAGTGTTAATGAATTTACAAATAAATGTCATTAAACTGTTCTTGATGAGCTCAATAATAATTTCATTTTTTTAAATATTATTTTTTAATGAATTTACAAATCTTTTGGTATATTTTAGTTCATATCTGATTATATGAATGAGAATGTCATACTTGAGCTTCATAGCATTTTAGAATAGAATCTTCTTGTAAAATTATCTCATTTTGCTAAATTATTTACTTTCTTTTGTTTATAAAAATATGCAACTATAGTTCTCCTTTCTTGTGATCTTAACATCACTTTGATTTGTTTGAATTAGAATTCTTACGTTGATCTCGTTTAATGTTTTTATATACTAACTTAAAATTAAAAAAATAATTGTTTTGTCATTATCCTTTTTTGAATTGGTAATTCTTTTTTATTTCACCCTATGTTCAATTAAGATCATACAAATGTTATTAAATTTTTCAAGACTTGTTCTGATAATTTAAATGTTAGTTTTTATATTTTAGAAAACTATTTTCATAGATTTTGTTATATTTTATGCAGCATTTCATTACTTACATAACTTGGTAATCAAGAATGTTGCACTCCATTTGTTGTTAACTTGGAATGCAACTTTCCCATGAAATTTATCTCATTTCTTGAACATATTTGCCTCAGCTAGCATTTGTATTATTACTACATTTTATTTCATTTTAGTAATAATATATCCTTTCTTAATGTGGAAAAAGGTTTTGTCCACATATTTGTTTATTTAATTTCGTAATTCTTAGTTATTTCCAATAAAGTCTGAAGGAGAAAAAAAAATCCCATTAGACATATCATAATGAACTATACCTAATTAAATATTAATTTTAAAAATTTTAAATATTTTACTTCAGAGGGTTTTTGGATTTATGAGAAATTTTAACTTGAACTAACATGTCAATCAAAGATGTGGCACTTTACCTCTTATGCATCATAAAATGCAATTAATCTATACAATTTCATCAAAAAATTTGCTTCGATTTGGTTACACTAATTTGTAACTCTAAATGTCCCTTAGTGTGAAATTTACATTGTTTTCATTTAGTTATAATATATTAGATCTATTTATCTTATTTTAATATTAATATATTTTTGAAAAATATTAAAATGATAATTTATTATTGTTAAAATTTTTTTATGTTTTCATATGTCAAAATAATCTGAAGCAATTTCTCATTGAAATGTAACAAACATATTTAGAGTCATCTAGATGAGCTTGATTAATTAGATATACATTTCTATGTTTTTAAATTTTTTAAGGAATCTAGAAAGCTTTATAAGATCTCCTTCGTAACTTGAAATAGAACTTTCCTTTGTTATTTATCTAAATTCTTCAAAATTTTCTCTTTCAGTCAGTTAGATATCATTCCATCAATTAAACATTCTTAGCATGATTATTTATTTAATTGACATTAAAATAATATTTTATTATTGTTAATTCTTATTTATGGTTGTAATTCATAGTAAAACTAAACGAAGTCTGATTGAGACAAAAAAATGTTGTTAAGTTCCAATCGTGAGCCATATCCATCAAAACACTCCTTTTATTTTAAATAATTAATTTTCTAAGACTTTCATGTGCTTTAGAAGGTATTTCATTATTACATGTATTAGCAATTGAAAATGTCACACACTGGCTCTTTTCTTAAGAAGCCTTTCAAAATTGTTTTTTATATTGCATTACTTTAGTTGATCTCATTTTAGCTTTAATACACATTTACTTTATATTAAAATTATAATGTAATACTATTTATGTTATTTAATTTATAATTCTTGTTATGTCTAGCAAAGATATGATAGAGACATAATAAACCTCATTAGACTCATCTTGTCTGTATGTATCAAATTTGAATAGTCATTTCATATTTTGCAAACTTTTTTTGTAAGGTTTTGGCATGTTTTTTGAGATTTTTATTTTTTACCTAATTTAATGATAGAAAATGTTGCATTTGATCTCCTTTGTATCATAGAATGGATTTTTTCCATATAATTTATGAAATTTCTTAAAACTTTTCAATTTTATTTCATTTAACTAAAATGTAATTCTAAATCTATAATCGTGTGACCTTTACATAGATTTAGTTTATTTATATAACTTTATTTCAATTTATTTTACTTTTTATTTGATATATATTTGTATAATATTAATAAGATTATTTAGTTATATATCTTTTAGGAGCATTTCAATTCATACCTAATTCAATAATTGATAATATTACATAATCATCTTTGTATCATGGAGTGCAATTTTTCTATATTTTATCTCATTTCTAGAAATTGTCTTTCGTTGATTTCATTATATTATAGTTCTTCAATTTTTCTTATTTCAATTTTAATATATTTTAACTTAATATTCAAAAAATAATTTACCATTTTTTCTAATATCTTTATATGGGTAATTCATAATAAGTCCAACTGATACATAATAAAGATTTATAAAATCTCGTTAGATTCTTCTCAATGATTACTATAAAATTAACATTCTTTTACTATATTTTTAAATTTTTTAATGGCTTTGGCACACTTCACATGATATTTGATTCATACACAATTTGATAATGAATGAGATTAAACTAAATCTTTTTATTTTTTTTGGTATACAACTTTTCCATGCAATTTATCTCTTTCTCAAAATTTATTGCTTTGATTTAGTTGCATTATATTTGTTTAATTGGTCAAATTTAAAAATTTATATATATGTGTATAATTTGGGTTAAAATAAATAAATAAATAAAATTTTAATTTTTATGCTGATTTATTTTTGTAATTCACCATAATTTTCAACAAGATCTAATCAATTGAAAATAAATGAAGTTAGACACTCCTTGATAAGCTCTATCAAATTAAATATGTATTTTTATCTATCTAAATATTCTATTTTCTCTTTTTCTTGCATGATTTAGGTGACTTTTTTATTACAGAACATATCATAACCAGTTACATCAAATTAGATACTTATTTTTTTAATTTTAAAAGTTTTTTATAAGGATTTGACAATCTTTAAGAGATGTTTTGATTCATACCTTAATTAATAGTAAAAAATGTTACAGTTTATCTTTTTAATATGTTGAAATACAACATTTGACTATAATTTACTATCATTTCCTTAACTTTTTTCTTTGATTTGGTAATATTATGTTTCTTCATATTCAAAATAATATTTTGCATTAATTTATGGCCTTTTATGATTTAAATTTGTGGTAACTCCAAACAAGCTCTCATGGAGTTTAAAAAAATGTAAATGAACTAACCTCAATTTGTATGAATTAAAAAGTTTTATCTAAAAAAAATAATATTTCTAAGGCATTGGCAATGGTAATGGCTCTTTTTAATTTGTACATCTATGATGATTAAGCATTTAAAAAGTTTTACATTTTGTATCTCGAAATACATAAATTTTATATCGTTTTTTTATATTTATTCAATTTTTTTTCTTTTGTTTACTATTTTATTATGTAATTTTAAATTTCTTACTTTATGACATTTGCTTCACATTGATTTTGTTATATTGTATTGCATCAACTAAAAACATTTTAGGCTAAATATATTTCTTTCAACATAAAAAAATGTGTTATTATTATGCTTGCTTTTTGCTTTTTGCAAATGTTGGCAATTTTGAATGTTAAATCTTGGAGAACTAACATTATTGACTCATCTCCTAGGCTCTATCTAATTAAATACTTATTTTTTATTTTTAAATATTTTTTCTTATGTTTTGGCATGGTTTACGTTGCATTTCTATTTGTAATTTATTTAATGATAAAGATTTGTCATTCATTTTTTCATTTTTAAATATTTAATATTTTAATTTCATCATGTTTTATGAGACATTTTATTTGCACCTAATTTTGATGATTGAGGATATTACTTAAATCTTCTTAGTATCCTCATATGAAACTTTCCTTTGCATTTAACTCTACAAATTTTTGGTTTTGACTAAATTATGTTATTATAAAACTCTAATTATCCTCTCGTATCACAATTGTATCTCTTTAAATGTGATATATTACATTGCCTTAATCTATCCCTTTTATGTTTCATTATACTTTTTACTTAAAACTACAATAATAATTTTTTATTATTTAATTTGCTAAGCCATAGTAATTGCAAAAAAGATTTAATTGAGACATAATACATGTAATTGGAAATGTCTTAACTACCTCTTTCTAATTAAATAATCAATATTTAATTTTTAGGTATTTTATTCACTTTTGTTTTGGGACACATTTTGGAACATTTTTAATGACAACTAATTTGTTAATCAAGGATATCCGAATCAAATATTTTAATATCAAGAATATAAATTTCCAATGGATTTTGTCTTATTTTTTCAAATTTTTTGTTAGAGTTGTTCTCTTACAGAAAAACTCTTATTCTTTTCGTGCATGCCCAATATATAGTTTTGATTTGGTTGAATTATATTACTTCAATATATGTCATTTTAGCTTTAATATTATTTTTCATAATATTAAAATAATCATTTTATAATATTTTTACTTATTTTTTTTATGATTCATAATATTGGAAAATGAGCTCAAATTGTGATGAAACAAATGCTATTTAACTTATCTCAATAAGCTTTACCTAATTAAAACTACAATTTTATATTTTTAATTTTTTAAGATTTTCACATACATTATGCGACATTTGTTTCATACCAAACTTAATAATTGTGGTTCTTATACTTGATTTCTTTTTTAGAATAGAATTTTGCAATCTTAAATATCTCACCACATTTCTAAGAAAATTGTCATTGATTTAGTTATATTAATAAAAAAACTCAAAATTTCTTCTTGTGCGACTATTACTTCACATAGATATCATTATATTATGTTATGTTAGTTTAGCTTATTTAGGCTTTCATATATTTTTCTTGATATTAAAAAATTAATTTAATGTAACTTATGCCTATTTATTTTTGTAGTTTGTAGTATTACCAAATGAGGTGTTATTGAGACAAAACAATGGTCCTTGGTCTCATTTTGAGGTCCTTTTTAAAATGAAATAATAATTTTTATATTTTTAGTTATTTTTTGATATAGAATGTTACACTAGAGCATGTTAGCAATTTAAAAATAAACTTTCTCATACAATTTATCTCATTTTTTAAAAGTTTTACCTTTGATTTAGTTATATTACTATGAACATTAAATCTCCTCTAATGTTAAGATTACATCACCACTATATCGTTATATTATAACTAAATTTTATTTTAGTTTAGAAATAATTTATTTTTATTATTAAAATAATATTTCATATTTAATGTTATTTTTACTTATTTCAATTGATATTTCTTGAAATTCTAAAGAAGATCTCACCAAAATGAAGAAAGCAATGTTGGAAATATTAAAATGGCAATATATAATTAGTTATACTTAATTACTATTTAAATATTATCCAGTGTAATATGCTTGATAATTTAATCATGTTTGAATTGAAATGTTTAGTATAACTTTCAAATATTTTAGAAAATAAAAGATCAAAAATAATAAAAACGAATATTTAATTAAAAAGATGTAATCTAAACCAGTCAAATATGATTTGTTTTATCTTGATCGAACCTAATTTAGAACTTTTTAGATTTTAATTAAGCATAAATAAAAGAATATTACTCTTTTAAAATTGTGTAAATGTATATTAAAACTCACACAATTAAAAAATATATAATTTATGCAAATTAAAGTGATGTAAAGGTCATATGAAGAGACAATTTGAGTTTAATAGCGATATAACCAAATAAAAGTCAAAATGATTAAGAAGGGAGATAAACTTTTCCCAAAACATTGTATTTCAAAATAATAAGAAAATTGTGTAACAATCTTGATCATAAAATTAATTAAGAATGAAGGGTGCAATGATCATTGCAAAAACATGTATACAATTACAAAAAAAAATTAAAATTTATTTGTAATGAAGTTGGTTTGATCTTGATAAAAACTTATTAGGTATTTTGTAAAAAAAAATTAATGAAGTGTAAATAATATGAAATTATTATTGGAATATTTAACATATGTATAACAAACTTGAAATGAGATTAATTCAAATAATTTAATATATTCAATTGAAAATGATGTAAGTCATACAAGAGTAGAATTAGAGTAACATGACCAAATTGAAGCAAACATTTTCAGTAGTTGAGATAAATTATATTGAAAAATAGCACTCCATGATACTAATGAGATCAAATTCAACATCATGGGTCATCTAAATCAAAGGCAATTCAAAAAGTATTGTATTGCATGCAAAAATCCTAAAAATTATTTAAAAAAATATAAAAATAGTTATGTAATTTGATATAGCTTGTCAAGAAATTTGTTACACCTCAATAAGATATTGCTTGTAGTTATTGAAAATTATCAAAATAGTTATTCATAAATATTAAAATATTGTTATTAAAAATTCAAGAAAATATACATTAATGATAAAAATTGATAAGTTAATGTAATGAAATCTAAGTGAATGAAAATTATGTGGAGGTCACACGAAATGAGATGTAGAGTTACATTGTGAAAAAACTAAGTTATATTGAAAAATTTGAAGAAAAGCAAAATCCTGCAAGAAAGTTGCATCCAAAAAATCTATGAAAACCAACAGTAACATTCTTGATAATTGAACATGGTATGAATCAAAATATTTTACAAAATATGTTAAAGCTCCTATGAAACAGTTAAACAATAAAAATAATTATTTAATTGGATTGAGCTTATCGATATGTGTCCAATGACATTTTTTCCTGATTAGACCTGGATTGGAATGTTTGCAGTCTTTGAAAGAAAACATAATAATAGTTTTAAGTTTAACACTAATAACATATGCATTAAAGATGAAATGAGTTAAAATAAATCAATGGAATCTAACCTAATCAAAGTAATGCCATGGTTAAAAAACTAGAGATTTATAGTTACATAATAATATAAAAAAGTAAAAAATTAAATAAATGAAATAATTTGATGTAAATGTTGCATTCAAAGATGCTAAGGATATCAATTGTAACGTCACTAGTCATAAAATTATGTATGAATAAAAATATCTTATAAAATATATGAAAGTCCTAAAAAATAAAAATATACAAAAAAAATACAAAAAATAAATATTTAATTGGATAAAGCACATTAAGTTTAGTATAAAAAAGGTTGTTTAGTCTTAATCAAACATTATTTACATTTAATATGAATAACAAAAGAAAATATGCTTAAATACCAATAAATTATTTTTTTAATATAAGTAGATATATATTAAAAAGAAATGAGATAATTCATGGCAACAAATTAAAATAGAGACAAACTAACGCAAAAATTACAATAGTAAATATTTAGAGCTTCATAATAATATAAAAAAATGAAGGAAAATAGTTTTAAGAAATGAGATAAATTGTTTCGATAAGTTCCATTCTAAGAAACTAAAGAGTTTGAATGTAATATCCTCAATCATTAAATAAATTATAAATTGAAATTTCTTATAAAATAAGGCAAAACCCTAACAAATAAAATATTTGAAATGTGAAAAAAGTTTAATTAGAAAGATTTGATCGAGAAGAGTTCATTGCTACGTATTTTGACACGATAAAACTACATTTGGAATTACTGTGAATTATGAAAGTGAATAAAGATAAATAAATGGAAGTTATTATTTTAATATATTTTTAAATCTAAAATATCATAAATTAAAAATATGTAACATAACAAAAACAAAGTGATGCCAATGTCACAGGAGAAAATATTTAGAGTTAAATAGTAATACAAACGAATTGAAGAAAACCTTTGTAGAAATGAGATTAATTATACGTGAAAGATGCATTCAAAGACATGAAGGAGATCAAAATTAACGAACTCAACCTTCAGAGCTTGTTGAGTCGAAATGACTTGTAAAATTTTTAAAAATGAAATAAAAATCAAATATCTAAATGATATAAAAATAATTACTTAAGTTTGTAGAACTCATTGCTTTGAGTCCAAAGTAGCTTGGAATATTTAATACAAAATAATTATTTAATTGAATAACTTGGACCTCATTCATAATATGTACAAATTAGAAAATTATTTAATAATAAATTATTTAATTAATAATAATAAAATAAATTTTAAATTTGAAGTGAGAAAAATTTGAAGGAAATAATCCAACCAAAATTAATAGTTGTAAGTGTTACATAAGAGGAAAATTTAAGATTCGACGTAATATAACTAAATGAAAAATAATTTGAAGAAATGTGATAGATTGTGTGGGAAAAGTTGCATTGCAAAATACTAAAGATTTTAAGTTTAACATTCTCGGTCTTGAACTTAGGTAAGAATCAAAATTTCTTAGAAAGTGTGAAAAAATGATAAAAAGTAAAATATGTAAAATTATAAAAAAGTATTTAACACACAGAGCTCATCCACTTGAATCCAACAATGTTCATTTTATCTTTATTGGACCTAATTCTGAAGTACAATGAAATACTAACAAAAATAAATATAAGTAGCAATTAATTTTTATTTTAGTATTTAGTGAATATATGATTAGGCTAAAATAAGATAAATTAAAAAACTATTAATGAAAAAATGAAATCAATGTGAAATTCATCTGAGAATTGAATTAAAGTCTCAATGTAAATTATCAAAATCAAAATAAAATTGATGTAAATGAGACTTATTGTATGGGAAAGTTATAATGAAAAAGAGTAAAGAGATCAAGTGTATCATCATGGATAACCAAATAAGATAAAAATTAAAGTGACTCAAAAGATATGCCAAAACCCTAAGAAGTAAAATACTAAAAAATATGGTAATGAACATTTTATTGGATATATATGGTTAAGATGAGTACAATGACATTTCTTATGTTTCAGTCAGTTATCTTTTGGTGAGAATTACAAAAATATATAAGCATTAACTTAAAAAAATTATTATTTCAAAATAAGTAAATATAAATTAAAGTTGAAAAAAGATTATATGAAGTAATTTTGTGTATTCGAATGAAAGCAAGGTATAGATCACAAGAAAGGAGATTTTAGAGTTACATAATAAAATTGAAACATAAAATAATAAGTAGGAGGATCAATTTTATTAGAAAGCTGTATTCAAAGATCCTAAGGAGATTAAGTATGATGTCCTTAATCTTTGAATAAGGAATGAATAAAAAGCTTTCATAATGGATGCCAAAATTGTTAAAAAAAATTCAAAATGGAATTAAAAAATGTTTAATTTGACTAAACTTGTCAAAACAATTCCAAACACTTATTACCTCTCGATAGGACTACAATTGAAATGATTTTAAATTGCAAAAAAGAAGAATAAATATTAAAAAATTAATATTTTTAATATTAAGTAAATAGCTACATTAAAGCTGAAATGAGGTACATTGAACCAATTTAATATAACCTAATCAAAGATGTGTAATGGCCACAAGTAAAGAGATTTAGAGTTATAAAGTAATATAACCAAACAAAAAAAACTTGTAAAAATAAGATAAATTGCACAAGAGTTTTGTATTCCAAAATAATAAGTTGATTAACTATAACACTCCCAATTGTCAAGTTAGGTAGTAATAAAACTATCTTCCAAAGTATGCGAACTCTTTAAATTTAAATATTTAATAATATAGAAATAAATGTTTTATATGTTAAAGCCCATTGACATGCCTAAAATGGTGATTGTTTATTCATGAATGAATCATCTTGATAATTACTATAAATTGAAAAAAAAGCATAAATAATAATATTTATTATTTTTATAATATATATATGCAAGATAAAAATAATATTAATTGAAGTAATGTAATAGAATAATATAAAGTTCATATTATAGTCACATGTGAGGAGATGTAGAGTTATACAATATAATAACTAATTAAGAGTAAAAAAATAGAAAATGAGAAATGTTGTTTGGAAAAGTTGTAGTCTAAGATGCTAAAGAGATCAAATCTAAGATCCCTGATCACAAAAATTTGTATGAATTAAATTATTTCGAAAAAATGAGTTAAATTATGCATGAAAGTGGCATTCCAATGTACAAAGGTAATTGAATGTGGCAATATGATCATCAAATCTTGTACGAATCCATATGTCCAAAAAAGAAAGTTAGTACCTTAGAAAATAAGACACATAAAATTAGATAAGTGAATATTTAATTGGGTAGAGCCCATCAAGAAATGTTCTACATTTTTTATTTTCTCTCTATCTACCATAGTTTGGAATTAGTGCAAAATACCAAAGGAAATAACCATATGAAATGGTAAAGGCAAGTATTTTAATAAATCAGAGAACTATAATAAAACTAATTGAAAGAGATCTAATGGTCAAGTGAGAGATAGTGTAGAGTTACATAATAATATGATCAAATTTAAGTAAAAAATTGAAGAAACTAAAAAATTGTACAAGAAAGTTACATTCCAAGATACTAAGGTGATCATGTATAAAATCATTGATAATCACATAAGTTATTAATCAAATCTTCAAAAGAGTGCTTTCCAAAATCATGGAAAAGAAGACTTTGAAAAATATAAATAGAAATTTTAAAATATATAAACCTCATCGAAATGAGTCCAACAACTTTTGTTTTGTGTCAATCAAACCACATTTGGAATTCTTTTCAATTAAGAAAACTAATAAGAATAAAAATAATAAATTATTATTTAGTAATACAGAAATGTATATTAATTATGTAATGAGATAAATTGAAGCAATGTAATCTAACCAAATCAAAGTGATATAGAGCTTACATGAATGAAGATTGGAAGTTACATAGTAACATAGCAAGATCAAATTAAATTATTTTTAAATTGTGTCAAAACTCTAGAATATAAAATTTTTAAAAACATAAAAGTGAATATCTATATGTTAGAGCTGTTTGAGAAGCATTAAATAACATTTGTTTTTGTCTTGATTGTGACTCATTTTGAATTACATTGTGTTACCCAAATAAATAAACATAAATAATTAAATTTTTTTTAATGTTAAAAAAAATATATTAAAGATAAAAATATATAATTTGATGCAATGTATTATAATTGAATCAAAGCTATGAAATGGTACTTGAGTAGCGAGTCATAATTAAATTGTAATGTTACTATGACAATGCAAAAACTTTGAATAAATGAAATAAATTGTGTAGGAAAGTAAAATTCCAAGAAGCTTACGAGATTGAGTCTAACATCATCTATCATCATTTAAGTTATGAAATGAAATTATTTGTAGAATATGTTAAAACATTAAAAAATAAAAAAAAAGTATGATGAGTCAATCAAAATTATTTTTATCTTGATCAAAACATATTTGGATTACTATGAATAACCAAAGTTAACAAATATTAATTGTAATCAATTCTTTTTTTTATTATTAAGCAAATATATAACAAATTTTAAATGAGATAGATTTAGGTAATATAATAAAACTAAATGAAAGTTATATAAAGGTCACAAGTGAGGAGAACTACAATTTCATAGTAAAATCTAAAAATAAAATGAAAATATTTGATGAAATGGGATAAATTATGTGTGAAACTTATATTGCACGTTACTAAGAAGATCATGTGTAACATGTTTAATCATTAGAACATTTGTGACTGATATAATGATTTGGAAATACTTTGGATCACAAAACTAAATATGCATAGATATAATAAATTATCATAACAAAATTAAATAAAAATAAGAAAAAGATAAAATTTGATAAATTGAAGTAATATAATACAAACTAAATCACTGTGATGTAAAGTCTTGGTGAAGAGTGATTTAGGTGATATAATAATATAAATAAATATAAGGAAAATAAAAATTGAAAATGAGATAAATTATCTAGCAATAAGGAGATCTAGTGTAACATTCGTGGTCATGAAATCTATTACGAACCAAAATGTCACATAAAGCATGCCAAAACCTTAGAAAAAAATGTCTTGGAATATAGAAAGGAATATTTAGTTAGATAGACCTCATTAGGATCAGTGCAATGGTAATTCTTTCATGTCCTCATTTCAAACATTTCTAAAATTTTAAAATAAATAATAATAAAAATAATAAATTACATTTAATATTAAATAAGTATATGTTAGGGATGAATGCAATATAACGAAATCTAGGAGTTGTAAATGTCACATGGAAGAAGATATCGTTTCTTAGTAATATAATTAAATCGTTTTGAAATTTTGAAGGAATGAAATAAATTGTATAAGTTAAATACCATGATATTAAAGAGATCAAGTGTAACATCCTTCACTATCAAATGAAGCAAAAATCAAATACCTTTCAAAGTGTGTCATAACCCTTGAAACTAAAATATTTGAAAATATAAAAAGGCTATTTGATTGGATAGAGCTCAGCAAGGCTAGTCTAACAACATCTGTTTCTTCTCGATCAAACCTTATTTCAAACTACTATTAATTAAAAAATAAAAAATATGAGAAATAAATATTTTTTTTCAAAATTAAGTAAATATATATTAAAGATAAAATAAGACAAATTAATAGAATGACATTTAAACAAAAAAAGGGATATAGTAGCTACAGGGTGGGAGAGTTAGATTTTAATTATAATATAATAAAATTAAGAGAAATATTTGAACAAATGAGATAAATTGTGTGGGAAAAATTCAATTCAAGAAACTAAGGTATTATAGTGCAACATCCAAAACAATCGAACAAGGTTTGGATCAAATTGACTTGTAAAGTATGACAAAATGTTAGAAATAACATATTTTAAATAACAATAATTATTATTTCAAAATAACTAATGATATTTGTTTAATCTTGAATGGGACTCATTTAGAAGTAATAAAAATAACTAAAGTAAATAAAAAAATAATAAATTATTATTTTATTATAAAGGCAATATACAATAAAGCTGATATTACATAATTAAAAGCAGTGTAACATAATCAAATCAAAGCATTATAAAGGACAAATGTGAGGATATTTTTATATTCATACTAATATACCAAAATAAATCCTAAAAATTTGAGAAAATGATATAAATTGTTTGGTAAAGTTGTAATGCAAAATGCTAAGGAGATCAGGGGTAATATCCTTATTCATCAAATATGGTATTAATTAAAGTATCATGTAAAGCATGCCTAAACTAATAGAAATTAAATATTTAAAAATATAGAAAATTTTTTAAATGGATAGAACTCTTTGAAAAAAGTCCAATACTACTTGTTTCACCTCAATCAGACTTCACTTGATAGTACTACAGCTACCAAAAGTTAAACAAAACTTAAATAATAACGAATTAAAGTTTTAATATTGAAAATAACATAAATTAATCCTAAAACTAAATAAATTAGAAAAAACCTACTCTAACCAATTTAAATTAATGAAAAGGGTAAATAATAGATTAATTTGAGTTTCATAATTATATAACCAAATAAAAGAAAAAGGTTGTGAATAATTGAGATAAATTACTTGGGACAAATTATGTTGAAAACCTAAAGAGATTGAATGTAACAAGCTTAACCTTGAATTAAGTTAAGAATTTGAATACCTCATAGCATATTTCTAATTATAAAAAGAAAAATGTAATTTGGATGAGTTTGCCAAGACAAGCTTAATAAAGTTTGCATTTTCTTGATCAATGCTCATAAAGAGTTGCAAAGAAATACTAATATAAGTTATAATGAATAATAATAAATTTTAATTTTAACAATCAATAAACATATAATAATGTTAAAAAGAGTTAATTTGAAATAATTTAATAGAATCAAATGAAAATGATGTAATAGGCACATATGAGGTGAATTAATTTTTTGTAGAAATATAAATAAATAACAGCAAAATACTTAAGAAAATTAAATAAACTATACAAGAAAGTTTTACACCATGATACAAAAGAGAACAAGTGTAAAATCAAGGTTTGTCAAATCAAGCACAAATGAATATCTTATAAAGTATGCCAAAACCCATGTAAATAAAATCTTCTAAAACATAAAAAAAATATTTAATTTGATATAGCTCATCTAGAAAAGTCTAACAATTTTTATTACTCTCAATCTAACATCAATTGAAATTACTATGAATTATAAAAGTAAATAAGCATAAATATTAATATTTTTTTTCGTTTTTTAAGCAAATATATGTTAAAATAAAAATGAGATAAATTGAAGTTATATAATCTAACTAATCAGAGCTAAGTATAGGTCACACAAAAGGAGATAGAAAGTTACATTCTAACATAACGAAATCTAAGATAAAAAGGTGAAAAAATAGATAAATTATACAAGAAAATGTCATTCAAAGAACTTATGGAATTCGATTATATTGCCCATGGCCATTAAGGGTTCTACAAATAAAAATTTTTATAAAGCCAAAAGTCATAAAAAAAAATTTAAAATTCCTAAAATGAATATTTTGTTGAATAAAGCTTATCTAGACAACTCCAATTACATGTTTTCAAATTAATGAGATCATGTTTGGTATGATTACCAATTACAAAAGAATAAAAAGCATAAATAATAAAAGATTAATATTTTTATATTTAGTAAATCTATATTAAAGCTAAAATAAGTTAAATAGAATCAATATAATCCTTCCTAATCAAGGTGATGTAGTTGTCACAAAGGAGTAGATTTAGAGTTATATTTTAATTTAATGTGATAAAAAAAAATAATGGCAAAATATGATAGTTGTATGTAAAAGTCATATTTAAAGATACTAAGGAAATAGAGTGTAACATCTTAGACCATCAAGTCATGTATGAATAAAAAATAACTTTTAAAATATACAAAAATTTACAAAAATGAAAATATTTTAAATATATTAAAAGAAATTATCAATTTGATAGAGCTTATTGAGATGAGTGCAACAACATTTATTTCATCTTGATCAGGCCATTGTTATACTTACGAGAAATTACAAAAGTTAGTATTTATAATTAGTAATTGATTATTATTTTAATATTTTTAAAATATATATTAAAATTTAAATGAAATAAATTTAAGCATTATATTATAACTAAAAAAAGTGATGTAAAGGCTATAAGAATGGAGATTACTATTTAGAAAATAATATAACCATGTGAAAGTAAAGAATGTTTAAGAAACAAGATAAATTTTATTAGAATGTTGAATTCCAAGTTACTAAGAATATCTACTATAACATCCTCAGTGATCATATCAATTACATGTTGAAATGCCTCATAACGCATGCCAAGACTTTAAAAAATAAATAAATTAATAATACAAAAATTAATATTTAATTATTTATAGCTCATCTAGATGAGCACAATATTATTTTCTCTAGATCAAATAAATTACTATTAACTACAAAAGTAAAAAGTATAAATAAAAATAAGTTCTTGTTTAATAAATTTTAAACCTTAAATGACATAAATTGAAGTAATATAACATAACAAAATTAAAGAATTATGATTATCACATGACTGTAGATTTGGAGTTATATAATAGTATTACCAATTCAAAATAAAATTTAAGAAATGGTATAAATTGTATAATAAAGTTGATTCCAAGTTATTATGAAGATGAAATTTGAAATACTCGACCACCAAATTAGATTGTATGACTAAAGCTGTCTTGTAAAATGTGGCAATGAACTAGAAAATTTAATATTTAAGAATATTAAAATAATTATTTAATTTAATATAAGTCATTAAAAAGAGTCTAAAAAAATTTTTTTACACCTGATTGGGCCTTTTCTACAATTTCTATGAATTAAAAACTAAAAAAGAATCGAAAATAGTAAGTTTTTTTTTAATGTTAAATACATTTGTGATATGCCTAAAAATTAATTAAAATAATATAATATAGTTAGGTAAACACAATGCAAAGTTCAGACAACATAAAACTTTTTGTTTCATAATAATATATCCAAATAAACTATAAAAAAATATTTAGCAAATGATAAATTACATAGAAACTATTTACATTACAAAATACTAAGAAGACTGAGTGTGACATTCTTGGTCATCAAATCAGGTATGATTAAAAATACCTCATAAAGTATGCAATGATATCTAATTAGAGGGATCTTCAAGATGAGTTTAAAAAAATTTATTTCTCTACGTCAAACCGAATTTGAAAAACTTACAAATACCAATTTATGTATAGATAAATAATATTAAATTATTTAATTAATATTAAGCAAATATATAATAAGTTGAAATGGGATAAATTGAAGCACTTTAATGGAACAAAATCAATAAGTTTCAAAAGTCACACTAGAAGAGAAAACATTATTTCATAATTGAATAGCTAAACTAAAGAGAACATTTGTGTAAATGAGATAAATTATATGAAAATTTTACACTCCAAGATAATAATGAGATGGAGTGTAACATCATGGATTATTAAATCAGATACCAATCATAATGTCTAATAAAGCAATCAATAAACACAAAAATGAAAAATTAAATATTATAAAAATGAATACTAAGTTGGGTATAGAATGTCATGACAAGTTCAAGGATTTTTGTGGCGTCTCAATTGGACATCATTTTGGGTACTAAGGATTACATAAATTAACAAGCACAAATACGAACAAAGTATTGCTTCAATTTTATTTAAATACATGTTAAAGCTAAACTGAGAAAAATTAAAACATTCTTGTTTTATGGAATGTAAGTGAGATAGAAGGCACATAAAAAGAGACTTAAAGTTAAAACTAAGTCTCAAAATGTTTTGTAAAACTTGCAAAAAGTTTTATAAAATACATTAAAAAATAAAAAAATAATTTAAATTGATATTACTTGTGATACTAGTCCAAAAGTTTTTGTTTCAAATCGATCAAACCTCATTTTGAATTTCTACAAATTATAGAATGAAAAATAAAAATAATAAGAAATATAATATTTTAACATTAACAAAATGTAAATATTAAAGCTGAAATAAGATAAACTAAATAAATAGAATACAAGGATAATAAGTGCAACATTCTTGTTCATCAAATAAAGAAGGAATCAAAATGACTCATAAAGCTTGCAAAAATAAAAAAAATTAAAATATTTTAAAAAAACAAAAAAATTAATATTTAATTAGATATAGCTCATTTGGAATTTTTACAAATTAAGTGTGACACCTTTGATCATAAAATAAGGTACACAAAAACATATCTTATAATGTAGGATTCATTCCTAGAAAATAAAAAATTTAAATTATAAATTGCATAAAGCTCATCAAAATTTAATAAATATGTGTTTAATGTTGCATGATATAAATTAAAGAAATTTAAATAGCCAAAAAAAAAGGGCATAATCATCACAAGATTGGAGATTTCAAGTTACATAGTAATATAATAAAATAAACGAAAAAATTTAAAAATGAGAATAACTATGTGAGGAAGTTGCATTTTAAGATGTTAAAGAGATCATTTCTAGCATTCTTATTATTTTAATTTTCAAAAAGTATATATTAAAGCTAAAATTTAAATAAGAGAAAGTAATGTAATAAAACTAAATGGAAGCAATGTAAATATCACATGAGTAAAGATTTAGAGCTAATAGTTATATAACAAAATCAAAGTGAATTTTTGTCGAAATAACTTAAATTGTATTGAAAAACTATTCTAAGGTACTAATAAATTTTTTGTCTTGATCAGGCCACACTTAAAATTATCACAAATTTCAAAAATAACTAACCATAAAAAATAAAATTTATAATTTTAATAATTATTAAATATGTATATTTAAGATTAAATGAAATAACTTGAAGCAACATAACCTAGCCAAATTTGAATAATGTATAGGTCACATGAAAAAAGATTTATGGTTACCTACTAAGATAATAAAATAAATAATAATAACTTGTAGAAAAGATATAAACTATAATAAAATATTGCATTACATGATTCTAAGAATAATGAGAGTAACATCCTTAACCATTAAATTATATACAAATTGAAATTTTTTAAAAAACATTGCAAAACTTAGGAAAAATAATACTTTAAATTAGAAAGCTTATTAAAGCACATATGACAATCTTAGTTTCATCTTGATTGAACTTTGCTTTGAATTAATGCCAATTATGAAAATAAAAAAGAATTAATAAGAATAATGTTTTTAATATTACTTACAAAAATATTTATTAAAGCTAAAAATATATTAAATGATGCCATGCAAATGTTACGTGAAGGGATATTTATTGTCCAATAGTAATCTAAGCACATATTTGTGAAAGTTTTGTAGATATTATATAAATTGCAATGGAAATAAAATAAGCAAGAATTGAAATTTCCAATAAAACATACAAAAACTTGAAGAACTAAAATATTTAAAAAAAATTAAATAGTTTTTTAAGAGATAGCATCAAGATGAATCTAATGACATTTATTCCATCTTGATAAGTTATTGATCGAAATGGTTATGAATTACAAGATTAATATGCATGGATAACAATTATAATAATTATTTTACTTTTTAGTAAATATACATTAAAGTTGAAAGTAAGAGATATTGAAATAAAATAATATAACATAACAAAGGTGATGTAAAGGTTATAATCAATGCAAAAAATTTCATTAGACAATAATGATTTTTTGGGAAAGCTAAATTAGATGTTACTATGGAGATCTTGTGTAATATCTATGATCATCAATTCATACATGAATTGAAATATCTCATAAATTACACAAGATTAATAAAAAAATAAAATATTAAAAAATAGCAAAATAAATCTTTAATTGATGATAATATTGACATTATGTTGATCTAAACTCATTTATAATTACTTTTAATTATAAAACTAAATAAGCATAAATAACAATGATATATTGCATTAATTTTAAATAAATATATGTTAAAGTTGAAATGACAAAAAGTGAATTAGTATAATATAAAATGAAAAAATTGATAAAATTATTTAGGGAGAGGAGATTTATATTACATAGTAATATATAAAAATCAATATGAAAAGTATGAAAAATGGGATAAATTTGATGCAAACGGTTTTTATCAACATAATGTAGACATTTCTTGTGACATCAATATATAGGTACATTTGAAATTAAATTAAAACAGTTTCTGTAATGACGTGAATTATACAAGAAAGTTGTGTTCGAAGAAGCCAAGTTGTTCTTGTCCAACATCCTTAATTGTAAATTAAGCTGCAAAATTAAATTTCTAGTAAGGCTTGGTAAAAATTTGAAAAATAAAATATATTAAAATGAAGTATATATATATATATATTTTTAATTTGAGAGAGTACATAAAGATGAGTTCAACGATGTTGTTTTTGTCTCAATCAGACCATTTTAGTAATTATGACAAATTATCAAAGTAAAAAGCATGAATAACAACACATTATAATTTTAATATTTATTTAATTTATATTAAACATGAAATGAGACAAGTTTAAATAATGTAATACAATAAATTTAATGAGATGCAAAAGCCATGCGGTACAAGATTTTTAGTTTATAGTTCATAACCAAGTCAATGCAAAATAATTAAGGAAATTAAATCAAATATAAGGAAATATTGCATTCCAAGTTACTTAATAGAAAGTGTGCAACCTCCCCAATGACCAAGTAATTTAAAAAAATTTCATAAAGTAAAAAATCAAAGGAAATTAAACATTTTAAATTATAAAAGATGTAATTTAAAAGGACAGAGCCCAACAAGAGAAGCCTAACAAATTTTTTTTCATCTCGACCAAGTTTGCTTTAGAATTACGATGGATTTGAAAAGTAAAGAACAATAAATAATAAAAAAATTAGTTTCATATTTATTAAATATATATTAAAGCTAATATGAGATAAAATAAAATAATTGAATCTAACTAAGTCAAAGTGATATAAAGGATATAGTGGAGAAGAATTTGAGTTTCATTGCAACATAAACAAATAATGGTGAAAATATTGAAAAAATAAGGTAATTATTTTAGTAAAATTGCATTAAAAAATTCAAATCAAGTAAAAGTCTAAATATCTCAAAACATGTGACAAATTAAAAGAAAATGAAAATATAAAAAATTATATAAAATATTTAATTTTGTAAAGCAAGTTGAGACAATCAAATTGAAGAATTGTTGCCTTAATTAGATATTATTTGAAATTACAGCTAAATACAAATTAAAATAAATATAAATAGCAATAAATTGAAATTTTAATATTTAATAGACATATAACATAGCTAAAAATGAGAAACTTAAAATACTTTAATAAAAACAAAATGAAAATCAAAATTAAAGTCAAATAAGAAGACAATTAGAGCTTTATAGTAGAATAAAACCAAATCAATATGAAAATTGAGTTATGAGATAAGCTATATGGGAAACTTATAATGCTAGATACCAAAAGGGATTAAGTGACACATTAAGGATCCTTAAATTGGCTAAAAATAAAAATGCCCCATAATGTTTAACAAAAAATTTAAAACAAAATTCAAAAAAATAAAAATTAATAATTTATTGAATATAGCCAATTCAGACGAAGTCAAACATTTCTTACCTCTCGATCAGACATCATTTAGGGATTAATAAGAATTATTGAAGCAAATAATAAAAGTTATTAACAATTTATTTTTTTTCTTTTAAGTAAATATATATTAAAAATCAAAATGTCCAATAAAGCATGCAAAAACTTACAAGATGAAATATTTAAAATATAAAAATAAATATTTAATTGGATAAAGCAAATTGAGACAAGTCCAATTACCATTGTTCCATCTCAATGAGATGGCATCTTGAATTACCATTGAAAACTAACGTAAATAAAATATAATAATAATAATTTAATTTTTTGTTATTAAAAATTCATATTATGGCTAGGATAATATAAATTAAAGTAATATAAGTAAATCATTTGTACAAAAAATTAATATTTTAATTAAATGAATTGAAAGTATTGTTATTGCCACACAATGAGGGATTTAGATCAACATACTAATATAACACAATCAAATAAAAACTTTTGAAGGAATGAGATAAATTGTGCCAAAAACTTGCTTTCCAATATACTAAGGTGGTCAAGTCTAATATTTTTTATTATGAAATTAGGCATGAATCGAAATGGCTAGCATGGAATGAATAAAATATAGAAAATATTTTTTTTTAAAAACAATAAAAAGAATATTTAATTGGATAGTTATTGTTGAGATGAATGAAATGATATTTATTTCATCTTGAGTAGACTTAGTTTCAAAAAAAAATTAATATTGCAAATAAGTATAAATGACAATAAATCTTTATCTATAAATTTATTTATGATATATTAAAGATTAATGGGGATTAGTTGAAAGAATAAAGTATAACTAAATAAAAAGTGATGCAAAGGTCAAAAGAGAAGAGAATTAAAGTTCCAAAGCAATATAAAAAAAAATATTTAATTGGATACATCTTTTTGAGAAAATGAAAAAATGTTTGTTCCATCTTAAATAGACCAAAGTTTGCATTATAGAGAATTAAAACAATATATAAGTATAAATAATATTAAATTATTATCTCAAAATTTAATAAATATATATTAAACATAAAGTGAGATAAATTAAAAAAAAATATATTGAAACTAACAAAGCAATTTAAAGTTCAAAAGAGAGAATAATTAATTTTCAAAATAATACAACTAAATAAATGTCAAATTATAATGCAATGAGATGAACTACAATAGAAAGTTAAATTACATGATACAAAGTGAAACTTTTGTCACTTGTAAACTATGACAAAAATAAAGAAAATAAAATATTTAATGCCTAAAAAATATTTTATTGGATAGAGATCATTGGGACGTGTCCAACGAATTGTGTTTTTTATCTATTGAATAACATTTTCATTTACCTCAAATTATTAATTCAAATAAGAATAAATGACAATTAATTATTATTTTATAATCATTATATATATAGTGAAGCTAAAACGTGATATTTTGAAGTAACTTGATTCAACAAAATAAAAACAATGTAAATGACACACGTGAGGAGAATTTAGAGTTACAAAGTATTTACCCAATTCAAAGCAAAAAATTTTAGGAAATAGGAAACTTTTTGTTAGAAAGTTTGATTGAAAGAGTACAATAACACATCTTGATTGGACACCTTTTATAATTACAAAAATCAAAAAATTAAATAAGCATAAATTGTAACTATTATTGTTTTTATATATGTCAATGAATTTTGAAACTAAAATGACAAAAATTGAAGTTTCCCAATATAACTAAATCTAAGAAGGGAAAGCCACAACATGAGATTTTGAGTTACAAAATATTATAACCAAATCACTTCCAAAAATTTTATAAAATGAGATAAATTGTATATAAAAGTTGTATTCTAAGATATAAATGACAAATAAATCTTGATATAACTATCAAAAATGTTTATTAAAATTGAAAAGCATAATTCAACTAAATAGATCTCATCACAAAAATTTGAAAAAATATCATTTCATCTCATTCAAAACACATTTGTAATATTGAAAATTATACAAATAAATAAGCTTAAATAAAAATAATTTATTGTCTAATAATTATTAAAAATATATAAAAACTAAAAAAAGAAAAATTTAAGCTTTGTAAAATAAGCAAATGAAAGACATGCAACTGATAGATAAAAAATTAATAGTTTAATCAAAATTTAAACAAATAAAATTAGAAAATTGGAAAAAAAATGTTATAAATTGTATGACAAAGTCATGTTCCAAGATACTATGAAGATAAAAAAAATTTATTCCAAGATATTACCGAGATAGAATGTAACAACCTCAATGATTAAAAAATTAATAATTCTAACGTCTCATAAAGTGTGCTAAAAAAATAGAAAATAAATATTCTAAAAATATGGAAATCAAGATTTAATTTGATGGAGCTTAGCTAAATGAGTCCAATGAAATTTTTTTCTCTATCAAAATGAGTTTCGATCAATGAAATTTTTTTCTCTAAGAAATTTAATTATAATTATCTCCATGAGCTTTAATCAATGAAATATTAGTTTTTATATTTTAAAACATTTTATTTAGTAGCTTTTTACACACCTTATGAGGCATTTTGATATTTTCCTAATTTTGCGATAGGTTGTGTTATACTTATTTTCCTTTGTAAAATGCAATGTAGTTTTCTCATACAATTTATCTCATTTCTTCAAATCTGTGGCTTTCATTTGCTGATATTACTATGAAATAATGACTCTCATATCATTTGACTATTTCATTTTTTTATTTTATTATACAATGTTACTTAAATTTATCTTATTTCATTATTAATATATATCTAATTATTATTAAAATGATCATTTCTTATGATATATGATTCTTTACTTTGGTGATTAACAACATTCACAAATGAGCTACAATTAATGCAAAAAACTTTATTTGTTTTTATGTATTTTTAAATATTTTTTCTATGATTTTGAGACACTTAAAGAGATATTTTGATTTGTACCCTATTTGACAATCAAGCTTGGTTCTATCAAGCTTCTTTATAGGCTCGAATGCAGCTTCCCCTTATATTTAATGTGATCTGTTTAAATTTTTCTCTTAAATTTTGTTGTATTACTATGTAACTGTATACCTATTATGATATCACCATTTTGCTAGACAAAGTTTGTTATAGTGCTTTGCTGTGCTTTATGTGATTTTAGCCAAAATATATTCTTACATGGTATTAAAATAATATTTTATTATTCTTTATGTTTACTATGGCAATTCACAATAATTTCAAGTTAGATTTGACTTAGACGAAAAAAATACCATTAGAGTTGAGTCATCGAGAAGAAATAAATGCCGCGAAACTTTCCAAGAAGAAATCTATCAAATTAAATATTCCTTTTTCGATTATAATGATTTTATATTTTAGGGTGTCATAATAATTCATGAGATATTTAGACTTCCACCAAACAATATGGTTGATAAGTTATGCTCGATCTCTGTAGCATCTTATAATGTTGGTATCATTTACAAATTATCTCATGTCATGAAAATTTTTACCTAAACTTTGTGTCATTTTTATGAAACTCTATATGTACTTTTGTGAGACTTTTATAATGTTTTGATTTCGTGATATTACATTGCTTTAATTTTTCTTAATTGACATTTAATATATATTTACTTTATATTAAAATAATAATTAATTTTCATTAATTTCTAATTAAATTTATAATTCATAATAATTCAAATAGAGGTTTATTGAAGATCAAACGAACATAGCAGAACTTATTTACATTTCTTTTATACAATTAAATATTTATTTTTATATTTTTAATTTTTTTCTTAGGTTTTAGATTTGCAAGGCATTTGAATTCATATTATCATGGTATGGAATATTCCCATACAATTTAGCAAATTTCTCCATATTTTTTGCTTTGACTTTGTTATGCCATACATTACCTCTAATGCCAAAGTCATGTGACCTTAAGATTGCATTAATTTGATTATATTAAATTGCTTCCAATTATGCCATTTTAACTCTAACATATTTTTTTTCATAGTTATAACAATAATTTATTATTATTTAAGATTATTTCATTTTGTCTATTAGAGTAATTAAAAATAGGGTCTTATCAACATGAAATAAATGTAATTGGACTGGTGTCACTTAATCACTTAGAATTAAAATTTCTTATACAAATTATCTCATTTCTTGAAACATTTTACTTTGATTAGGTTATGTTACTACAAGTCCCTAATTCTCCACTTCTATGACCTTTATAATATTGTCATTTTGTTATATTAAATTATTTTGTTTCATCACATTTTAATATATAATTCTTATTTATTCCAAATGAGGTCTATTCGATTAAAAATAAACATCATGGAACTAATCCGAATGAGCTCTAATCAATATAACTATCATTTTTAATATTTTAAGTTTTTATTTTAATTTTTTCTCACTTTGTGAGGCTTTTTTTATTTATACCACCGTTGATGGCCAAGGATTTTGCACTCACTCCTCTTAGCATCATGTAATGCATTATTGAAGCACAAGTTATATCATTTTCTCAAATCTTTCTCTTTGATTTGATTATATTTTTATGAAATTCAAACTCTCTTCTCGGGAGGCAATTACATCACTTTGATTTAATTATATCACATTTATTCAATTTAACTCATTTTTGTTTTACTAAACTTGCCTTGATGAGCTCCATACAACAAAATAATAATTTTTTATATTTTTAAATTGTTAATAAGGGTTTTGACTTGCTTTAGAGGTATTTCAATTCATACCAAATTTTTTAATTGAGGATATTCCCCTCGATTTTCTTCATATCTTGGAATACAATTTTTATTCATTATTTATGTATTTTTTCGAATGTTTTCTTTGACTTTTTTATATTACTATGTAGCCACCAATCTATTATCATGTGATTGTTGCAATATTTTGTTTTTTCTATAACACTTTTCTTTAAATTATAAGACTACTGCTTAAATATATATTTGTTGTGAAGTATAAATAGTAGCTTATTATTATTTATACTTATTTATTTCAGTAATTTGTAATAAAGACAAATGATCACCAATTGAAATGAAACAAATATCATTGAATCATTTGATCTTTAAATTGATTCAATTTAGCAATACTACATTGCTTCAATTTATCTAATTTATTGCTTTATTAATTATTTTCATTTTATAGGCACAATAATTTATTATTTTTTATGTTTAATTTTAGTAATTCCAAACAACTTGTAATCAAAATGAAACAAATATCGTTGTACTTGCCTTCACATATTATTTCAAACTCAATATTTAATTTTATATTTTTAAGTACTTTATTTTTTATGTTTTTGAAGTTTTTATGAGACATTTTGATTTGTATCTAAATTGGGGATCAATGATGTCATGCTTAATTTTCTTAGTACCTTTGAATTCAATTTCTCCAATTAACTTTACTCATTTCTTCAAATTTTCTTCATTGATCTGGTTTTCATGTTACACTAAATTTGTTCTTGTGTGACCATTACATTACTTTTATTTTCTTATATTACATTATAATAATTTATCTTATTTGAACTTTAATAAAAATCTACTTATTATTAAAATAATTGTTTATTATTATTAATTTTTAATTATTTTGGTAACATGTTATAATTTTGAATGCATTCCATTTGAGTTCAAACAAAAATAATTGGAGTCAACTTGAATAGGATATCAAATTAAGTAATAAATTTAAAGTTCTTAAACACTTTTTTCCTAGAGTTTTTGCTTGCTTTCTGGATCTTTTATTTTTACCAGATTTAAAGGCCAAGGAAATTACACTCAATCTCCTTTCAGTCTTGAAATATAGCTTTGTTATATAGTTTATATCATTTTCTTTGATATTTTTCATTCATTTGATAATATTTTTGTGAAAATAAACTTCTCTTCTATGTTAATTACAAAATTTTTGTTTCGTTCTATTAAATGTCATCAATTAAACTTATTTCATCTTTCAATATATTTGTAGTTAAAACAAAAATACGAATTTGTCATTATTTCTTACTATTTACACTTTAGTTTGCAGAATTTCCAAATGAGATTTGGTGTAGACTAAACAAATGATGCCGTAGTTACCTAAATAAGTTCTACTTAATTAAAAATTCATTTTATTTTTTTTAAAAATTTTTAGGGGTTTGAGATGCATTATGTGACATTAATACCTATACCTAATTTAATAATTAAGGATACCCCACTAAATTTCATTAATATCTTAGAATACAATATTCACTTATAGTTCATGTGATATTTTAATTTTTTTGCTGAAATTTTGATATATTACTATGCATCTCAAAATGTATTATTCTGTGACCATTACTTTACATTGATTTGGTTATATCACCTTGCTGCAATCTATTATATTTCAAAATAATTATATATTTTCTTAATGTTAAAATAAAATTGTTTACTTGTATATGCTTGTTTTTTATGTAACTTACAGTAATTTCTATTGAAGTCAAAATGAGATGAAACAGACATCATTAAACATACCTCGACAAGCTCGGTCCAATTAAATTTTCATTTTTTGCATTTCTTTAATTCTAATTTTTCTATTATTTTAGCATATTTTATAAGGCATTTTGATTTGTACCCAGTTAAATTATCGAGGATATTAGTGCAAAAATCTTAGCATCTTAAAGCTAAACATTCTTGTTTAATTTTTCTCCTTTTTCAATTTGGTTATATTACTTAAATAGTTTTATGGTTTATTATATATTTTTGTTATAAAAATATCATTTTATTATTATTATTGTTTATTTAATGATTAAGATATTAATAATTCTAAAGAACGTCTAATCTAATTGAAATAAAAGTTTTTGCACTCATCTCTATTGCTTATATATAATGAAATATTTTTTTATGTATTTCTTTCTAAATATTTTATTTTTAGTTTTTTGGCTTGATTTAGGAGGCATTTTGATTCAGACCTAATTTGGTGATCGAAGACACAGTAAATCTTCTTAATGTCTTATAATGCAACCTTCCTTTTCAAAGTTTCTTATTTCATCAAATTTTTCTCTTTAGCTTGGTTTATGTAAAGCTAAATACATTATCCCATGACTTGTACGGCATTTTTGTTGGGTTATATTTGATTCTGTAAATTTATCTCATGACACTGTTAATTGCATTAGAAATTATTCATAGTTGTTCCAAACAAAGTATATTGGAGTCAAAACAAATGTCATATGACTCAACTCAACTAGGTCATTCCAATTAAATATTCATTTTTGTATTTCTTAACATTTTGACTTTTTAGGGTTTTTGTATACTTTACGAAATATTTTAGTAATAAATGATGTTACACTCAATATCATCATTATATTTGAATGCATTTTTTATATAATTTATCTCATTTTCAAAAACTATTTCCTTTACATTGTTATTTTTCTATAAAACTATTATTCTATCTTATTTTATTTTAATGTCTTTTAATTTTGTTATATTATATTACTTTAACTTATCATTTTTCATTTTAATATAGATTTAATTAATATTAATATCATAATTTGTTATTATTTTTGTATTTTCTTTAGTAATTCATAATAATTCGTAATCAGGTATGACTGATAGTAAACAAATATTTAGGGCTCATCTCGATGAGCTCTATAAAAAAAATTGAACAATATATCTTTAAAATACATATTTGTTTAGAGGTTTTTACTTGATTTTGGGACATTCCATTTTAAACCATACTTGAATATTAAGGATATTGCTCTCGATCTCCTTAGTAACATAGAATGCGGCACTCATACACATTTTAGCTCATTTCTTGAAATGTTTTGCTTCGATTAGGTTATGTTACTATATTACTCTAACTCCTCTCATGTGACGTTTGCATTGTTTTGATCTTATTGTATTATATTTCTTCAATTTATCTCATTTTTCAGCCTTTATAGGGACTACAAAAGTGCTCTAATTGTAATGAAACAAATATCTTTGCACTCATCACAGTGAGCTTTATCTAAGTATTTCTTCTAATATTTTGAAAATCTTTTTTGTAAGTTTTTTGCACACTTTAAAAGACCTTTTGAGTTGTACATAATTTAAAAATGGTGATGTCTCCCTCAATAGTCACTGAGTTATCATATTTTTTGAAATGTTTTGCTTGGTTTTCACTATAATACTTTGTAACTCAAAATCTCTTATCATGTGAGATTTACATTATATTGATTTGGTTATATTACATTACTTCAATTTGTCTATTTTATTTTTATTATACACTTATTTAATATTTCAATAATAATATATTATTATTTAATTTCAATTATTCTTTATAATATAGTAATTTAAAATAAAGTCTGATGGAGATGAAAGAAACATCTTAGACTCATCCCGATGAGCTATAATCTATTAAATATTTATTTTTATATTTTTAATATTCTATGCTATTTTGTTTTAGCATGTTTTAGATGGTATTTTCAATTCATACTTAGCCTAGTTATTGAGGATATCACACTCAATCTACATATTATTTTGGAATACAATATTTTCTTATAATTTGACTCACATCTTAACATTTTTTAATTTGATTTATTTATATTATTGTGTAACCTTAAATCTATTATCATACCAACTTTACATTGTACTAATGAGGTTTTCTTACTTCACTTTAATTTATATCACTTCTACTTTAGATATATTAGATAAACATCATAGTAATAGTTTTTATTATTTATGTTTATTTAATTTTGAGATTTGTTCTAATTATAAATTATGTATAATTATGATGAAACAAAAATTGTTGGACTCCTCTTAATAACCTTTGTCATATAAAATAATCATTTTTATATTTATAATGTTTTATTTGACAACGTTTGGCATGATTTTCAAGGCATTCAATTTGTCTACGATTTGATGATCTCAAAGGTTATATAATATTAGTTAGATTTATCTTACTTCATCTTTATTGCATATCAACTTAATATTAACATATCATTTTTATTAAAGAAACATCCTCAATCATTTTAATAATTTCGTTCAAATTATGTATCAGATTTTGTTTTCAAAAGCATTTTTTTATAGGATTTTTCCATGCATTAGATTATATTTTAATTTGTACTTAATTTTATGATTGAGAATGTCACATCTATCTTCTTCGAATCCTTAAATATTTCTTAGCCAAATAATTTAGATCATTTCTTCAAATTTTTCACTTTAATTTTTTAAACTTCTTATTTGACCATTTTATTACTTTTTCTTTGTTTAATTAACTTGCTTCATTTACTGTCACTTTACATTTGCTTTGACTTTGTTATATTAAGCTACTACAATTTAACTTATTTTGAATTTATTTTAAAATTATATAAGTTTAAAACCATAAAATATTACTATTTATGCATATTTTTTGCATTTGTAGCAGTTCCAAAGAAGGTCTCATCAAAATCTAAAAAAGGTCATTGAACTCATCTCGAATAGTGCTAACAAATTAAATATTTACTTAACATTTTTTAGAATTTTATTATCTATAGTATTTGCCTATTTTACAAGAGAAACTGATTCATATAGAGTTTGATGATCAAAGATATTTTTCTTAATCTTTGTAGTATATTGCAATGCAAGGTTCCCACATAATTTGTCTCGTTTCTTAAAATTTCTCTTTTTGATTTGAAAAAATTACTATGTAACTCTAAATGTCATCTCATGTGATCTTTAAATTTTATTAATTTAGTTATATTATGTTGCTTCAACTTATGATTTTGTAGCTTTAATAAATATTTAATTAATATTAAAATTTAAAATAAACTATAATTTTATTTATTTTATTTTTTAATTAAAAATTTGTTTAAAATGAGTTCTAATAGGAAATAAACATTGTTAGAGACTTCTCAATGAGTTATTTTATTGATTTGGCACACTATAATAGATATTTTTATTCTTATCTACTTTGATGATTGAGGATACTGTAGTTGATCTCAAAATTTTTTAATATGACTTTTGTTGACATTTATGTGATTTCTTAATTTTTTTAATTTTGTCATATTTTTGCGTGATAATAATTCTAATACAATGTAACCTTTAAATCTCATTGACTTAGTTTTAGTACATTTATTCGATATAACTTTTTTCAACATTGGTATAGATTTACTTAGTTTAAAATAATAGTTTATTATTATTTATACTTATTTATTTTTTTATTTTATAGTAATTAGAATTGAGGTGAAATCAAGATGAAATGAACATCATTTGACTCATTTTGAAGTGCTTTACCATTTTAAATATTATGTTTTAGTAATTTTAATTTTTTATCATTTATAGATTTTGTATTTTTTCGAGATATTTGAATTATTAGTGTTAAAAGAAATTGTACCAACATTGCATCCAAACAAATAATCGTTTTTATAATTTTTAAATATATTTCTTTGGTGGTATTAAGCACATTTCTCTTAACTTTTCTATTTGCAACTAATTTGATTAGCAAAGAAGCTATGCTCAATCACCTTAGCCCTATAGAATGGAACTTCATCGTAGAATGCATATCATTTACTTAAATTTTTTTATTAGGTTGTTTTATTAAATAAATATAAATCTCATCTCACGTGATCTTTACAAAGATATCATTTTATTGTATTATACTTCAATTTGTCAAATTTATCTTTTAATGTATTTTTTAAATATTAATAGAATATTACAATATTACTTATGTTTAATAATTCTAAATGAAGTATAAGGCCTTTACATGTTTGAGAAAAAATTTAAGAATGTGACATATTGAATATTAATAGAATAACAAATGAAGTCTAATAGAAAAACAAATGCCATTTCACACATTGTCATGAGCTTTATCAAATTAAATGTTTTTATTATATTTCCTAAATATTTCATTTTATAAGGCCTTTACATGTTTGAGAAAAAATTTTAATTCATACCAAATTTAATAATCAAGATTTTACTCTATCTTCTTAATATCATGTAATCTAACTTTTCTATATTGTTTATCTCATTTCTCTGAATGTTTTACTTTTTATTTGGTTATAATACTACATAACTCTAAATCTTTTGTCATAAGACCATTACATGACTCTCATTTAGTTGTATTGTAGTTGTTGAATTTATATAAATTCTACTATATTATATATTTATTAAATATTAATTGATCAATATATTATTATTTATATTAATTTATTTTTATAACTGGTAGTAATTTCAAATCAAATATAATGGAGGCAAATAAACATTATTTCACTCATCTAGACATGATATAACTAATTAGAACGAACCTACTTAAATAATTTATCTCATACATGTAAAGTTTTTGCTTACATTTTATTTTTAAGCTACATAGCTTTAAATCCCCTCGCAAGTGACCATTCTATCACTTCAATTAAGTATTATTATATAAATTAACTTAATCTTATTTTAACTTTATAATGGTTTGGTAATTCATCATAATACCAAACGAGGTCCTACAAAGATGAAATTACTTTTGCTGGAAGAAACTCGACAAGCCTTATCAAATTAAATGATTGTTGTTGTGACAATAGAACTCATTAGTATCATAGAGTACAACATTCTCATATAATTTATCTTAGTTCACCAATTATTTTACTTTGAGTTTATTCCATTACTATAAAACTAAAAATCTCCACTTGTGTGGCCACATCTCTTTTATTTGGCTATTCCACTTTAATTCAATATGTCACATTTTTTAATATATAATTAATAAACATTGAAATTATATTTTTTACTATTTAACCTTATTTTTCTTTATAATTTATAAAAATTCTAAACAATGTTTGACAGAGATAAAATAATAAACATTATGCAGCACTTAAGGAGGTCTTCCAACTTATAGACTTATTAAAATATTTTAAAATATTTTATTTTCTAAAATATGGGATATTTTACAAGAAATGTCTATTCGTACCTATTTTGATGATTGAAGATATGACTGTCGACCTAGTTAGTGTGGGGAAGACAATTTTCTTGTAAAATTTACCTCATCTCTTCGAATATTAATCTATGATTTGGTTATATTGCTATATAACATTCAAGCTCCTTTCATGCGACTATTATATTACAGTGATTTGGACATGTAACATTGCTTCTATTTATCTCATTTTAGCTTCAACATATGTAAATTTAACACTAAAAAAATAATTTATTAATATTTAAGCTTAGTAAATTTAGTAAATCTTAGTAATTCCAAATATGGTTTGATAGAGGCGAAACAAATATCTTTGAAACAATCACGATGTGCTCTTTCCAATCAAATATTCATTTTTTTAATATGTTTTAATATTTTATTTATTTTAATAACTTTTTTTAGAAATTTAGATTTGTATTGTATTTGACAAATCAAGATGTCACACTCGATCTCCTTAACATCTTTGATTGTTGTATTTTTCATTTTCAAATTTTTTTATTTAATTAAATTATTTTGAAACTTAAAATATTCTTTAATGTGACAATACATAATTTTTTATTTACTTAAATAACATTACTTTGATTTAAATTAATTTAATTTTAGTTTTTATTTACTAAAAATTAAAATAATTATTTATTAATATTTATGCAAAATTTACAAGATAATTCTTAAAAATTATTAGGGAGGTCTAATCGAGATGAAACTTGCATCATTAGACTTATCTTGATGGGCTCTATTTAATCAAATTTTATTTTTTATATATTTAAATATCTTATTTTCATAGTTTTTGACATATTTTATAAGACATTTTCATATTTTATGTTGATTCGAATTATACTTGATTTCTTGTTATCAAGGAATGCGACTCTCTGTAACAATTTATCTCATCTCTTGAAATGTTTTTCTTTAATTTTCTTATATAAATATGAAACAATAATTCTCCTTTTGTGTAACAATTACATTCGTTAAATTTATGTCATTTAAGCACTATTATTTTTTTTAACTTCAAAAAAATAATTCATTATTATTTTTTTAGTTTACTTTTGTAATTGACAATAGCTCAAAATGATTGACATCATGTGAATGAAACAAAATGGAATATTTTTTTACTTTTAAAAATTTGTTTTCTAATGTTTTTGGAAATGTTTAGGGCATTTTAGGTTGTTCTTGAATTAATAATTGAAGTATGTTGCACACCATTTCTTAGTTATTTTGTAATAAAACATTGTTGTATAATTTATCTCATGTTTTCAAATATTTCTTTTTATTATTATTATTAAATTACTATGAAACTATACTTTTCCACTTACGTGAACTTTCTCTGACTTTTCCTTTAGTATATTACATTCTTCAAATTACATCATTTCAACTTTAACATATTTTTACTCAATATCAAAATATAATTTTAATTTCTATTTTGGTCTAATGATTTTGATAATTGATAGTAATCTCAAACAAGGTGTAATGGAGATAAAATAATAACTTTTGACTCAACTTGATGAACTTGGTAAAATGAAATATATCTTTTTAATTTTTAAATTTTTTTATCAATGGTTTTTTGCAGATTTTATGAGACATTTTGATTCACCTAATTTGATGTTCAACAGTGTTATACTTGATCTACTAAGTATCATTGATTTTGACTTTCTTATATAATGTTTCACATTTCTAGAAATCTTTTCTTGTGACATCTACGTAGCTTTTATTTTGTTGTGTTATATTGCTTTCAGCTGTATAATTTCATGTATAACACATTTCCACAAAATATTTAAATAATATTATATTATTATTTATTGTTTTTTATATTTGTAAATCTTAATAACTCTAAAAAAGGCTTGACCAAGACAAATAAGCATTGTTGGACTCACCTCAATAAGCAGTTATCTTCATATATATATATATATATATATATATATATATATATATATATATATTGCACTTTAGCATGCTTTTAGAAGCATTTTCATTCATTTCTTATTTGTCAAAGCATGTATGTTATACTAAATTTTTTTAGCAATGCAACATAGATTTTTCTAATTTCATCACATTTTTGTCTTTGAAAACATTATAATACCACGTAACACAAAATCTCATGTCATTTTATGATTACAAGATAATGATTTCGACTTATTGCAATACTGGAATTTACTTAATTTATGTATAATACATATTTGCTTAATATTACAATAGTATATTATTTTTATTTATGCTTATTTGATTTAGTGATTTTGAATAATTTTGAAACACCGTGAGATCAACAAGAAACAAATGTAGTTAGATACGTCTTGATAAACTTTACCTAACAAAATATTCATTTTTTAATATTTTTAATTATTTTATTTTTTTGTAAATGTTTTCCTATTTTATGAGTCATTTTGATTCAAACATGTTTTCACTATCAGGGATTTTAACAACATTGTTCTTCGAATCTATGTATAAAACTTTATAATATAATTTGTAGATTTGCTTTAGACTTTCTTCATTAATTTGGTTATATTATTATGATAGTCTAATTCTTTGCATGTCCGACCTCTAAAGGGTTGTCATTTTTTGACATTAAATTGACTCAATTTATGTAATTTCAGCCTTCTTATATATTTGCTACACATAAAAATACTAAATTTTTATTATTTATGGTCTTTTTTTGGTAATTCATTTAAATTCAAGATGAGGCCCAATTAATAACAAGCAAACATTTTTTGATTTATCACAATGAGTTTTACTCAATTAAGTAATAATTTTCATTATGTTTTTAACTCTTTATCATGAAATGCATCTTTCTAGTACAATTTATCTCAATTCTTTTATTATTTGACTTTGATATCGTTATACTACGTTACATTAATTTATGCTATTTCAACTTCAATATTTACCATCTTAATACTAAAAAAAGTATTTGTTATTATATTTGTTTATTTACTTGGGTAATTCATAGTATTTCTAGAAGATATTCAATAGAGAAGGAACAAATTTATTTCAAATGTCTTCATAAACACTATTTAATTGAATGTTTTTATATCTTTAAATATTTTTAACTTTTATACTTTTTTATCACCCTTCACCAAACATTTCAATATGTAACTAATTTGATGGTCAATGATGTTACACTTAATCTCTTTAATATTTTTTTAATATAACTTCCCTTTGCAATTATGCATAGGATTGATTTTTTTATTATATAGTGTAACACTAATTCTAATATTGTGTGACCTTTACATCACATTGGTTCGATATATTATGTTGCTTCTTTTTAAACGTTAAGCTAAAACATATATCGCATAATATAAAATAATAGTTTTTTATTTTTACTTATTTAATTTAATGATTTATAATAATTTTAAATGACGTAAAATCAAGAAGGAATAAACATTTTTTGACTTGTCTCAACAAGTTCTATCTTTTAAAAATTTATATTTTTAAATATATTAATTTCTAGGCATTTGGCATTTTTTTGAAGGATCCATAAATGATTTGATGATGGATGATGTCATACTAGATCTACCTTCATATCATGGAATTGTGCTTTAAAAGAAAATTTTCCTTATTTTCTTAAAAGTTTTGCTTTCATTTTATCCTATTACTATGCAACTTTAACTCTTACCTCTTGTTACCTTTGAAATGCTTTGAAATCATTTTACTATATTATTTAACTTTATCACATTTCAACTTCATTATATATGTACCTAATATTAAAATACAATTGTAATAATACTTATGCTTTTCTATTTTGATAATGTATGGTAATTCCAATGTAGGTATAATGTAGGAAAAAAAATCTCATTGGACTCATCTGAATATATTCTATTCCTTTAAATATTAATTTTTATATTTTATAATATTCTTCTATGTTTTGGTATGGTTTGTTAAACATTTTGATTCATATTATTATTTAAGAATAAATGATGTTATACACAATTTAATTAGTGTCTTAGAGTACAACTTTCTCATATAATTTACAATATTTTAAAATTTTTTGAATTCATTTTGTTATACTACTATATAACTTTATATTTTCTCACATGGTACATTTAATTCACTTTTATTTTGAAATAATATATTATTTCAGTTTATCATATTTTCATTTTAATATATATTTATATAATATTAAAATAATACTTTATTATCATTTAATTTTTATTTTTTTTTGGAAATTGGTATGAACTCTAACGAAGATCAAATTAAGAGAAAAAATATACTTGTAGTCAAATCAATGTATTCTTATCAGATAATTTTTCAATTTTATTTTTTTTAAATGTATTGTTTTCTAAGATTTGAGCATGCTTTACGGGATATTTTAATTCTTACATGATTTTTTGATCGAGCATGCTACATTTGATATGTGTAGCATATTTAAATATAACTTCCCACAAAATAGGTCATTTTTTCAAAAGTTTCACTTTGAGTTGGCTATATTATTGTTTAACTCAAAATCTATTCTCATGCAACTCTTACATTGCTTCAACTTATTTTATTCTAAATTTATTATTTATGTACTTAATATTATAATAATAATATGTTAATAATTATGTTTACTTACTTTTGTGATTCATAGTAATTAAAAATATGTTTCAATCAAGATGAAGCATACATCATAGGAGTTGTCTGAGAGAGTTTTGTCAAATTAAATAATTTTTTTTAATGAATATTTTTTGCTAGAATTTTGGCATGCTTGACAAGAAATTTTACTTTGTATTTCATTTGATTTTCAATGGTATTGCACTCAACCTCTTAAGTGAAAGGGAATGTAACTTATATAATTTATCTAATTTCTTGAAATATTTTCTTCGATTCGATTATATTAAAATTTATTGTAAATCTTCTCTTTTGTAACATTAGTATTACTTTGATTTTATTATTTTATATTTGTTAAATTATTTCATTTTTACTTCAATATATATATTTAGTTACTCTTAATACCATAAACTATTATATTTATGGTATTTGTATTGGTTATTCCTAACAATTCCAAAAATCCTTTGATCAACATAAAATAATCATCATTGGATTGGTCTTGTTTAGTACTATTTAAATAAATTATTGTTTTTATATTTTGAATATATTACTTTTTAATGTTTTGGAGTGCTTTGTGATGTTTAGGTTTGTACTTAATTTAATGATCAAGGATGTTACTCTTGATGTTTTTATTTTTTTTAATTTTATTTTATAAAGTAATTTATCCTATTTTTATGAATATTTCACTTTGATCTCTATCTTTTACTATGTGAAAAGAAAACTTTTCTCTTTTGACTTTTCCATCACTTTGATTTGGTTGTTTTAAAATACTTCAATTTATCTAATTCTAACTTTTATATATATCTACTTAGTGTTAATTTAATTACTTATTATTTTTTTTTGTTTCCAGATAAAACAAATGTCATTAGAGTTTCCTTGACAAGTTTTATCTAATTAAATTTTCCTTATTCTATTTTTAAAAATTTTATTGTATAAGATATGGGCACACTTTATAAGGCTTTTTGAGTCACAGTTTTTTTTATGATCATGAAAAATAGAACGAAATTTCTTAGTAACTTATAGTGCAACATTTCTACACAAATTACCTCCTTTTTTTGAAATATTTTTCATTTTTTGTCATTTTGCCATGTAACTCAAACTTGTCTCTTTTTTGTGCTTTACAACATTTTTATTCTATTATGTTATATTAATGCAATTTATCTTATTTTACCTTTAAAACATATTTATCTAATGTTAAAATAGATATTTGTAATTATTTATGCCTATTTTCTTCTTTAAATCATTAAAATTTAAAATGAAGTCTAATAGAGATGAAACAAAAATTATTGAAGTAATCTTGATAAGCTATATCTATTTAAATGATCATTATCATAATTGTCAATATTTTATTCTCTTTAATTTGCCACCTTTTATGTGAAATTTATGTTAGTGTCTTTTTTAACGATTAACAATTTCACCCTCAGTCTACTTAGTAACTCAGAGTTCAACTTTCTTTTGTAATTTATTGTATTTTTGAAGTATTTTTACTTTGAATTTACTTTATTACTATGTAACTCTAAATCTTCTTTAGTTTCAATTTTGCATCATTTTGATTTGGTGCTCTTATATTGATTCAATTTGTCTTATTTTAGATTTAATAAATATCTACTTCATATTAAAATAATATATTTTATTATTTATGCTTAATTATTTTTAAATCAAATATAAATCCAAAAGAGGCATGATAAAGAACAAACAAACATCATTAATTTTTTCATTTTGTGCTCTATCAAATTTAAGTTTTTAGTTTTTTTTTATTTTCAATTTTTTTATTATTTTTTATTTTTTTATATGCTTTATAGGATATTTTGTTCCATACCTTAGTTAATGATTAAGGATGTTACTTTCAAACTCTTAAGTATCTTGCAATGAATATTTCTTTTATAATTTACATAATTTTTTCAAAGTATTGTCTTTGATTTAGTTATGTTATTAAGAAAGTCTAATTCTCTTTTTTTGTGTTCCTTATATATCTTTAATTTAGTTATATTATAATGCTTCAATTTATATCAATAGAACCTTAATACAAATTTCCCTAATATGCTGATAATAAATTATTATTATTATTACAATTAATCAATTTTGTTATTCATAGTAATTTTAAATGAGGGATAATTGAGGCAAACTAAATTTGATTTAACTTATCTCGATGTGATCTACCAAATTAAATATTGATATCCATAATTTCAGATATTTTATTTTCAATAAGTTTTGTATTCTTTATAACAAATTTTTATTACCACTTGATTTGATTATCAAGGATATTAAACTTAATTACTTTAGCATCTTTGATTACAACTTTTATGTACAATTTAACTTATTTATTCAAATATTTTGCTATAATTTATAGCCATATACAACTCTTTGATGTCATTATGTTACATTGCTTCAATTTTTCTTATATAAGTTTTAAAATATATTTACATAATACAAAAAGAATAAAATATACTTATTTATATTTATTTTATCTTATAATTTTTAATAATTCCAAATGAGGTTTGATGGGGCAAAACAAATATCATTGGACTTATCATTATAAATTTTTCTAACCATATTCTAGTCAATCTCCTTGGCATCTTGGAAAGCAACTTCATTATTTAACATAACAAATATTTTTGACTTTTTCACTTCAATTTGGATATATTACTATATAAATCTAAATCTTCTATCTTGTGACCTCTTGACTCATTGATCTGATCATATTATATTTACTCAATTTATCTCAATTAAACTTTAATATAAACTCATTCAATGTTATGTAAATAATTTATTATTATTTATGCAAATTTATTTTGGTTGTCCAGGATTATTCTAAATGTGGTCCAATTTAGATGAAAAAAATGTGAATTGATTCATTTTGATGAGAAATATCTAATGGAATATTAAAACTTATATATTTAGATAATGAATTTTTTAAGGATTTAGCATACTTTAACAGTTACTGGGCTCACATCAACAAGTAATATCCAAATAGATATTACATTTCATTCTTTAAAGTATTTAATTTTCCATCTTTTTAACATGTTTTGCAAACTATTTTCATTCATAGCTAATTTGTTGATCACAAATGTTAGACTCGATCTCCTTAGTATGTTAAAATGAAGCATTCATATAATATTTATCTCGTTTCCTTCAATTTTTTACTTTAATTCCATTATATTATATTGTGCTTTAATTTTACACTCATATGACACATCCTTTTGATTTGGTTCTATTAAATTATTTTAATTTATCTTACTTTTAGGTTTAATATATGTATTTACTTAGTTTTGAATTAATAATTCATTATATTTGTGGTTATTTAGTTTTGTAATTCAAAGTAATTGCAAACAAGTTATGATTAAGTGACAATCACTTATCTCCCAAAGCTGTATCCAATTACATATCTATTTATTTATTTTGAAATATTTTATTTTCTATTATTTTGGCATATTTAAAGAGACATTTTGATTCATAACTAATCATATATTTAGAATGTTACAATCTAGCTTCTTGGCACGTCGAAGTGCAAAGTACTGCTATAATTTATCTCATTCTTTCAAAATGTTTTTTGTTTGGTTATAATACTTTAATGCTCTAATTGTCTTCTCACCAAAATTTTGGGTCACTTTGATTTTGTTAAATTAAATGTCTTCAATTTATCTTAATCTAGCTTCAATATATATTTACTTCACATACAAAGTAACAATATATAATTATGCTTTTCTAATTTATTTTTGTTATTCTTATAACTTTTGAACGATGTTTGATCAATATAAATAGAAGTCATTGGATACATCTAAATGATATCTATCTAACAAATTAATTTTTTCAAAATTCTTAAGTTTTTTGTTTTAGTTATTTTTTATGCATAGTGAGATATTTTTGTGTCTAGTTGATTTTATTATCAAGGATGTTATACAAGATCTCCCTAGTCTCTTTGAAAGCGACAAATTATACAATTTTTCTTATTTTATAAAGCATTTTCCTTTGATTCTATTATGTTACTATGCAAGACTAAATTTCTTTTCATGTCACCATTATATTATTATGTTTTGATCAAAATACATTGTTTTGAAATTTCTTAGTTTGAACTTTAACCTATATTTTCTTAATATTAAATAATATTTTATTTTTATTTATGGTTATTTACTTTCATAAATAGTAATTCTAAAAGAAGTTGAATCAAAATGAAAAAAATACTGTTGTAGTCATCTAGATTAGCTATATCTATTAAAATATTTATTTATATATTTTTAAATATTTCATTTTGAAGGATTTTTGTTTATTTTATGAATCTTTTGATTCATTCTTGATTTAATGATTGATTGTGTTATAGTTGTTCTCTTTATTTTTTATAATAATTTATCTCATTTTTTCAAATTGTTTGCTTTTATTTAGATTTGTCACTATGAAACCTTAGTTCTCCTTCCATGTGTTTCTTACCACTTTTTGAGTTGGCTATATTACATTGAATCACTTTATCACATTTAAGCTTTAATTTATGTCTATTAAATATTAAAGTAACAATTTATTATTATTTCTTCTTATTTTGGTGATTCATAGTAATTCAAAGCAAGGCCAAATTGTGACTACACAAACGTCATCTAACCGACCTAAATGGGCTTCACTCAATAAAACATTATTTTTTATGTTTTTGAACACTTTATTTTCTTGATCTTTGGTGCACTTTATATTGCATTTCACCTCATACTTGATTTAATGGTTCAGGATGTTACACTTGATCTCTTTATTATCTTTGAAGTTAACATTAGTATACAAATTATTTCATTTCATCAAATGTTTTTGTTTTGATTTTGTGAAAAAACATTAAAAGTCAAATTCTTCTCTTGTGTGACTTTACATCACTTTGATTTGATATGTTACTTTTCTTAAATTACCTCAATTCAAATTTTTTAATATATTTTTTAAATAAATAATAATTTATTATTACTTGTACATTTTTACATTCATAACAATCAAATGAGATTAGTTTGACAATCAAAGTCATCTTGATGAGCCCTATCTAATTGAATGATTCATTTATATTTTCAAATATTTTAATATTAGTAATTCATGAATGCTTAATGGCTCATTCTAATTCATACAAGATTTGATAAATTAATATGTTACACAAAATCTTCCTAGCACATACAATGCGACTTTCATGTATAGATCTTATCTTTTCATATTTTTTTATTACATTTGGTTATTTTATTATGAAACTCTCAATCTATTCTCATGTGATGCATTCCTTTTATTTATTTACTTCTATTATATTGATTACATTTATCACAATTCTTTGGAAACAAATATATTTCTTGATAGTAAATTAATAATTTCTTATTATTAATGAATATTTATTTTCATAATTCATAACAACTTGAATTGAGACTTGTTCAACACTAAGCAAAGGGTGTTAGAATCATCGCATTGAGCTTTAACTAAGTAAATATTCATGCATACATATATATATATATATATTTTATTTTTTTGGCATATCTCATTTGTTGTTTCGATTCGTATCTAATTTGATAATTGAGATGGATACATTTGATCACCTTAATAACTTTGAATTCAAATATCCCTTATTGTTTGTCTCATTTCTTAAATTTCTTTATTTTTATTTTGTTATATTACTTTGAAAGTCGAATTCTTTTCTTATTAAAATTTACATCATTAATATTTGGTTAGACTAAATTTCTTCAATTTGCCATAATTTGTTTTTATTATATATTAAGCTAATATATTATGTAGTAATTTATAATTAGTTTTTCATATTTTTTTGTAATTCATAGTAATTTCAAAATAGGTATGATCAAGATGAAATAATCATTCTTTGACACATGTGAAAGAGCTCTATCAAATTAATTATTTTTTTAATATTTTTAAACATTTTATTTCCCTATATTTTTGTATCTCTTCACAAGACTTTCCAATTTCTAGTTTATTTAATTTTCATGGATTTTACACCCAATGTCGATCGTGTCGTGGAATACAAAATTATTTTGTCTCTTATTAAAAATCTTCAATTTGTTTTTGTTTTATAATAATGTAAGTTTTAAAACCTCCTCTTGTGACCTCTACAAAGTTGTATTTTTATTATATTATATTAATTGAATTCTTCATGTTTTAACTTTAATATTTATTTACTTAATATTAAATAATAATTTAGTTTTATTTCCTTTAATTTCGTGATGAAATTCCTAGTGGTTTTGAAATTCGATTAATCAAGGCAAAACAAACATTGATGGAGCAATCTTGACATGTATGTAATTAAAAATTGATTTATATATTTTGATATTTTCTACTTTAATGTCTTTTGGTAAGCCTTATGAGACTTTTTGAATCATACCTGAGTTAAAAATCATGAATATTATGCTCAATTTCACAAATATCTTTGAATATAACTTCTTAAAATAATTTATCCCATTTGTGCAAAATACTAAAGTGATTGAAATTAACTTCCTCAAGCACTAAATTAGAAGCAAATTAAAAAAAACTTATAAAATATCCCAAAGACGTAATTATCACAAAGTTAAAATAATTATCTAAATGGATAGCGATCTTCTAGAGGAGTCCAAAGATGTCATCTTGATTAATCACTACGAAAAATATTATTGTGAATGAATAAAGTGAATATGCATAAATAAAAAATTTTCTTTTTTATTTATAAGTATATATAGATATATTTATATATATATATATATGTATATATACATATATATATATATATATATATATATATATATATATATATATATATATATATATATATATATATGTATATATATTGAAGCTGGAAGGATACGAATTGATGTAATGTAATATAAAAAAAATCATATTGTTGTAATGGTCATAAGAGATTAGTTGGTTAATTATTTAGTAAACAAAGCAAATCAATATAAAAAAAATCAAAAAAAGGGGTAGAAATTTCACACAAAAGTTTTATTCTGAAAATGTTAAAGAGATTGTGTAACATCCTTGGTCAACAAATTTGGTATAAATAAAAATTAATTGCAAAGCATACTAAACTCTAGAACATAAATATCTAAAACTATAAGAAAATGAATATTAAAAAAGATAGATCTCATCTTTATAATATATTTAATTGAATAAAAATTTAATTGGATAAAACTCATTTAGATGAGGGCAGTGTTGACTAAATCCTCTTAATCTACCAACATTTGGAATTTTTTTGATTAACAAGTATATAATCATAAATAACAAATAAATTATTATGTCAATATTATGTAGATGCATATTAAAGCACAAATAAGGAAAAAATGAAATATTGTTATATGCCGAAATTAAAACAATATAAATATCACATGAGAAGAGTACTAGAATATAACAATAATACATCTCAAATAAATAAAAATCATTTTAGAAATGACAAAAAATGTAAGACAAAAGTTTCAATACAATATGGTACTAAGACTCTATTTTATAATCATATAACTAAAAAATAGATATGTAAAGAAATAAGAGAATTTTTTTGGAAAAGTTACATTCAATGATATTAATGTGATTATGTGTAACCTTTTTCATTATTAAGTTAGGTTCAAACAAAAATATCTCCCAATACAATTTAAAAAATAATTTATATACATATAAGAATGAATATATAATTTGTTAAAGCTCATTAAGATGAGTTTCATTACACGTTTTTTTTGGTCTCAATCAAACCTCACTTGGAATACTATAAAAAAATTTTAAAAAATATTAATGTTAATAAATTATTATTTTAATATTTATTAAATGTATAATGAATTAGTAAAGAGATGAATGAGAGAAACATAATTGTTTGAAATAAGAATAATGTAAATATCACACGAGAGGAGAATTAGAGTTTCATTGTAATATATCCATTTCAAATTCAAAAATTTGAAGAAATGTGAAAAACTATAATGGAATATTGCCTTCCATGATAGAGCTCATTGATTCAAGTCCGATGACCTTAATTTTTTCCTAATAAAATCTCAATTAACTTTACTATCTATTATTAAATTAAGCATAAAAAATAATACATAATTTTTTAAATATGAAATATATATATTTTAAAAATTAAATGAGATAACTTTAAGACTACAACATTGCAATTAAAAATGATGTAGAGTTAACACGATAATAGATTTTGAATTAAATAATAATGTAATAGTTTTAAAGTAACACTTTTGAATAAGATAAATTGTACATGAAAATTACATTCTAATATACTAAAAATTTGAGTCTTACATTATCGATCGCAAAATAAGCTATTTATCGAAAAAACTTGTAAAACATTAGAAAATCATAAAATTAAAATTTTTAAGATAAATTTGAATAACTTAATGTAACCAAATCATATGTCATAAGGTCACATGATAGGAGAATTTGAGTTTCATAGTAATAAAACCAAATCAAAGACAGACTTTTGAGGAAAAAAGATGATTTCCATGAGAAAATTGCACTCCAAAATGTTGATGGGATTGTGTGTAACATTATTGGTGATTAAGATTAGTGTTGAATTAAAAAAATATTTGCCTAATGATATTTTTCTAAATTAATTGATCTAGATAAGATGACTCCAATTGTATTTGTTTAGCTTTACAAAATCAATTTTGAAATTTCCAAGGCAAATAAAAATAAATAATATAAACTAATTATTTTGATGTTTAGAAAAAATAAATTTTTGTTGAAATGAGATAAATTATAAATATAATATAACAAAATAAAAGTCATGTAAATTTCACATGAGAGAAGATTTAGGGTTACAAAATAATAAAAAATCAAGCAAAACAATGTAAAGTAATATGAAAAATTATACTAAATGGTAGCATTCCATAATAGAAAAAGATTGAGCAAAACGTTCGCGATCATGAAATAAAGTTTCAATAGTAATAACTTATAAAGTGTGGTAAAGAAAAGAAAATATAACATTTAATAACATTATAATTAATGTTTAATTATATAGAGCTCTTTGAGATGAGTCAATTAATATTATTTTCATGTCGATTAAACAATATTTTTAATTAATGTCAATTATGAAAAAATGTAAGTGTAAATAAAAATAAATGATTACTTAAGAATTTACTAAAAATATAATAAAGATGAGTTAAGATAAATTCAAGTAATGAAATATAACAGAATCAAATTGATCATGAGAAGTGAATTAAAATTTTAATGCAATATACTAAATCAAATAAAAACATTTGAAAAAATTGGATAAACTGAATAGGAAAGTTGGTCACAGGTAAAATAAAAAATTATCAAACTAATTTTTCATCGAAATGAGTCTTAACACATGCCAATACTCTAGAAAATAAAAATGTTTTGAGATATTGAAATGAATTGGCAACTTGATGGGGCTCATGAGTTTTGTCCAATGATGGTTGTTTTGCCTTGACCAAACCTCATTTTGATTTACTATGAATTACTAAAGAAAAAGAACGTTAACCATAATAATTTGTAATTTTAATACTAAATAAATATATAATAAATGTTAAATATGAGAAATTTAACTAATGCAATATGACAAATCAAAATGACATAATTGTCACACAATAAGAGAATTACAGTTTCATAGTATCACAACAAAATCAGTGCAAATGATTTGTCATAACAAGATAATAAGGAGATAAAGTGTAATATCTATAATTATCAAATTTAGTAGTAATTGAAATGCCTTAAGAGCATTCCAAAGATAAAAAATAAAATATTAATAATTATAGAAATAAATTTTTAATTCTTTAAAGCTCATTAGGATGACTCCATCGATGATAATTTCATCTCAATAAGATCTCATTTAGAATACAAGTTATAATACAAAAAAAAACTAAAGTTATAATAAATTATTATATTAATATTAATTAAATATATATTAAATTTTTAATGAGATAAATTTAAGCAATGTAAAATAAACATATTAAGCAATGTAAAGCTCTCACGACAGGTGATTTAATGTTACAATGTAATATTATAAATTCAAAAGAAAAAATTTTAAAAAATTAGATAAATTGTATGAAAAATTTAACTTTGTGGCATTAAGTCTATGAAGTGCAAAATCATTGATCTTGAAATCACTTACAAATTAAAAAGTCATACTATGCATGCCAAAAAATTATTTTGAAGTATATATATAGTAGATTGAAGTCAGGATAATGACATTGTGTCTAGAGTTGAACTTGTTTATGACTACTAAGAATTACAATAGAAAAATAGAAATAATTATAAATTTTTGTTTTAAAACAAGGTATATATATACTAAAGCTAAAATGAGATGTATTATAGTGATGTAATATAACAAAATCAAAAAGAATCATTTTGAGACATTAGATAAACTGTATAAGAAAGTTGCATTTCAAGATAATAAAGAGACTTAGTATAACATCATAAATCATTAAATTAGGTATGAACAAAAATATCTAATGGAGAGGGATGAAATCCTAGAAAAATGCATTTAAATAATATAATAATATATTTAATTTGGTATATTTTATCAAGACAAGTTAAAAAGATTTATTTTAGTCTAGATTGAACATCATTTTTAATTAATATGATTTAATAACTTAAATATTCTTAAAAATGATAAATTATTATCAAAATATTAGTTAAATTCAAAGTAAAATCGAAATGAAATAAATTTTATAATGTAACATAATTAAATATAAGTGATATAAATGAAACATCAGAGTAGATGAAGAGTTAGTCTAATATATTAAATGAAAGCAAAACATTTAACATCTATCATGAGTGATACAAGAACATTATATTCGAAGACTTTATGGAGATAAAATATGATGTCCTTGATCATGAAATTAACTAAAATTAAAAAATGCCTTAATGCACCTGATAAAATGTTAATACATTCGAAAATATAAAGAGTAAATTTTTAATATTATACAAATCCGTGGATTGAGTCCAATGACATTTTTGGGTCAATCAAACCTCAATTTCAATTAGTCTAAATTACTAAATTAATTAAACAAAAATAATAAAAATAATTATTATTTTCATATTAAGCATATTTATATTAAAAGTAAAATAAGATAACTTTTGTAATATAATAGAACTAATTGATTCCAAAAATTTAAGAAAATTAAAAAACATTATATAGAATGTTGTAATCCATGATAATGAGAAGATTGTATACAACATGCTTAATCGTCAAATCATGTATGAATTGAAACGTTTCACAAAGTCCATCATAACTCTTTAAAAAAATATATTAAATAAATAATTTTAATTGGATGAATGCCATGGGATGTGTCTATTGAAATGAGATCAACAAGCATAAAAATTGATATATTATAGTTTTATTATTAAATAAACATTTATTAAACCTAAAAGTAAGCAAATTATAATAATATAATCTAACAAATTCAATGAATTGTAATGGTTACATGAGAGGAGATTTAGAGCTGTATGACAGAATAACCAAATCAAAATAAAAATTTTAAAGAATGATTAAATTTTATACGATTGTTTCAATAAAAAATCCTAAGAATATTGATAGTAATATGCTTAGAACTCATATCATGCCAAAATTAAAGTACCTCATAACACATAGCAAAATCATAGAAAAATACTTAAATTTTAAAGATAATTTAAAATTTAATATGTCTAATGAGATTTTTTTTCATCTATATACTTCATTATTTGAAATTACTATAAATTAACAAAGTAGGAAAGCATAATAATTATAAATTTCTTTTTCAATAATAAAAAATACTAATTTAAGTTTAAATAAGATTATGCCAACAAAAAAATATTGTAAATATTTTATGGGAGGATAATTAGAGTTTCATAATGACAACTAAATTAAAGAAAATGAAGAAAATGATTCATCTTATAATGAAAAGTTTCACTACCATATAAAAAAGAGATTAACTTTAACATCATCGATCATCATATCAACAAGAAATGTAAATGCCCATAAAGAATGGAAAAAAATTCTTGAAAATAAAATATTTAAAAATCTAAAAATAAATATTTAAATGGATATATCTCATTAAGACAAATTCAATGGTGCTTGTTTCATCCCAATCAGACCTCATTTGGAATTATATTAATGTATTAACTTAAATAAAATTAAATATTAATTAATTACTATTTAATACATAGCATATATATAAAAAATCCAAAGTATGATAAATTGAAGCAAAGTAATGCAACAAAATCTACATGATGTAATTTTCATTTCCATAAAGATTTAGGGCATTTTCGTGACATATCTAAATCAACATGAAAAGTTTTGAAAATATGAAATGGGTTATATAGGAAAGTTGGTTTCTAAGATTCTAAGAAGAATGGGATATTTAAACTTCTATTCTGTATTATCATAATGATTAATTTTTAAAATAATTCCTTCAAAACAATATAACATTAAAATCAAAAGTAGAAGAATTAGATGTTGGTTTGAGTTGCATATTCAAGAGGATTCTACATGGTACTTTACAAGTGGAGCATTAAGATCAGTTGCTTCGACTAAGAATTATGTAGAGCTTGTCAAGATAATTCGAATGAAGTTTGTTTTGCCTCGATAAGACCATTCTCTTGAAATTACTATAAATTTCAAAATTAAATTAGCATAAATAATAATTTACCAAATAAAAGCAATGTAAAGATCACATGGGACGACATTTAGATTTGAAAAATTTGAAGAATTGAGATAAATTATGTAGGAAGGATGTGTTCCAAGATAATAAGAAGAATGTGTGTAACTTTATTAGCAATAAAATTAGATATGAATGCAGTTATGTCAATCCATAAGTAAAAATCTTAAAACATATATATGAAAATTTAATAAGAGAGAAGAAGTCAAGACTTATGTAATGATGCTAGTTTTCTCTTGATGATATCCCACATTAAATTAGTAAAAATTACCAAAGTAAAAAATACATCATTTTTTAAGATTTTAGCACATTTTATGAGAGAAGTTACTTGTACCTACTTGGTGATTGAAGATTTATAATTGATCTCCTACGTCTCTTGGAATCCTTCTTTCTTGTTCATCTTATCTCATTTTTTTCAAATACTAATTTAATTTAGTGCTACATATTAATATAATAAAATCAAAGTGAAACATTTGAAGAAAAAATATAAAATTTGTGTGATGGTTGCATTCCAATATTCTAAAGAGATCAAGGGTAAAATCCTTAGTCATCAAATGAAGTTCAAATAAGACTTTGTTTTGTGGCTTTCCAAAACAATAAAAAAAATTATTTAAAATTAATAATTAAAACGTTAATTTTATAGAGCTTTTTGAGAGGAGTCTAATGACAAATTTTTATCATGATCAGACCATGTTTGGAATTACTATGAATTGGGAAAACAAAATAATCATAAAACTAATAAAGGATTATTTTAATATTATGTAAATATATATATATCAAAGCTAAAATAAGATAATTTTATGGTATATGACCCATTAAAATAAAAATTAAATAAAGGAGACATGAGAGAATTTTTAGAGTGACTTAGTAACATAAATATATCAAATTGATCAACTTGAAATTAATAGATTATTTGTAATGTTGTATTCTAAGATACTCAAAAAATTGCATGTAAAATCTATAAACATAAAATCAAGTACAATTTGAAATCTCTTATAAAGAATGAAAAAATATTTAAAAATTAAAATATTTAATAATTTTAAAAATAATTATTTAATTTTATAGAATAAGTCAAGATGAGCTTAAGAATATTTCTTTCATCACATTCAAATCTTATTTGAAATTACTATGAATTACCAAAGTAAATTATCATAAATAATAAAAAAAATTATTTTTTTTAATTAAATATATATTACTTTTGAAAGTAGATAAATTGGGACAATGAAATGTAAATGTCACACAAGAAGAGGTTTGGAGTTAGAAAGAAACATAAACAAATTGCATGAAAAACATGAAGCAATGTAACATTACAAAATAAGTATGATAGTGATAAGTTTGATAAATAATATAAAATTTGAAGAAAAGTTTTATTATAAGATTTGAGAAGATCGCGGGTAACATGATCATAATCAAATCAGGTGCAATTAAAATGTCATTTAAAGTATGAAAAATCATATGAAATAAATTAATTTATTTAAAAAAGCTCATCAAAGTTTGTCCAACAACAATTCTTTCACCCAAAACTAACCTTATTTAAATTTCTTAAGAATTAAAAAATATAAATATTAATAAATAATAGTATGTTTTTATTATTAAATAATATATAATAAAGGTTGAATGAATAAATTGAAGAATTATAATATGAAAAATAGAAGTGATGTATCAATCACATGAGAGGACATTGAGAGTTACCATGTAATATATCCAAATTAAATCTAAAAAATTTGAAGAAATGACATAATTTGTATGAGAAATTTGCTTTATAAGATACTAAGGACTTTACATGTACAACATTGGTTAGATTATAAGATACAAATGAAAATGGCTCGTTAGAGATGAAAAAATATTTAAAAATAAAATATTTAAATTTATTAAAATTGAAGCTTAATTAGATAGAGCATTTTGATATTTGTCTAATAAGTATTGTTCCATCCCAACCCATCCTTGATTCAAATTACTAAGAATTACCAAGTTACATAGGCCTAAAAATTAAAAAAATATTATTATTTTTCTAGTAATTATATTTTAAATTTTACATGAGACAAATAAAAGTAATAAAATATAACTAAATCATTGCAATATAAAGGTCATATGAGATGTGATTTTGAGTTACAATATAATATAGCAAAATAAAAAAACTTTAAAAAAATGATAAAAAATTTTATGATAGTTGCAATCCATGATAAAAGGAAATTGTGTGTAACATCCACAATTATAAAATATAGTGAAAATTGAAAATCTTACTAAGCATGTTAAAATAAAAAAAATCTATTTAAAAAAGTGAATATTTAATTACACAGTGCTCATCAAGTTAGTCAAAAGACATTTATTATCTTTAAAATGAGCTTAAATTTTAATTTTATGAAAAATAAATAAAATATTATTATAATAAATTAGGTAAATATATATTGAAGCAAAAATGAGATAACTAAATGTATTATAACTAAGTCTAAGTGATATAAAGGAGACACAAGAAAAAATTTAGAGTTATATACCAATATAAAAATTAAAAATAAAAACATTTTAAAAAATATGGCAAATTATATTGTAATGTTGCATTCATAGATATTAACGATCCATTATGCATCGTAATGAATGAAAAAAATGTTAAAACTTTTATAAAAATAAAAATTTAATATTTAATAAGATAGTAATCATTTAGATAACCTAAACAATTTTTGTTTCATCTTAATTAGACATCGTTTGAAATATTTCAATTTACTAATAAAAAGGAGGGAAAAGAAAAAAAAAGATTTTAATATAATGTAAATATATTTAAAGCAAAAATGAAATTTATTAAAATAATGTATTCTAAATAAATGTGGGCGGTTTAAAAGTGAGAGAAGATTTTGAGTTACATAGTCATTTAGCCAAACAAAATAGAGAAACTGGAAGAAATAAGATCAATCTTACGTCAATATTGCATCAAAAATTACAATGGAGTTTGAATTTATCATGTTCAATCAGCAAATCATATATGGATCAAAATCCCCAATAATGTATGAAAAAATCTTAGAAATTAAAATATTTAATTTTATATATTTATAAAAATTATTTTATTATATAAATATTAACACAAATTTAAAGATGTTTATTTTGTGTAAGACCAAACACCTTCGAGAGATACTACAAATTTCTAAAATTAATAAGCATAATAATAATAATATTTTTTTAAATGTTAAAAATAGATATTGAAGTACAAATTAGATAAATTAAAGCAATATAATGTAACAAAATCAAATCGAAGTGAAAGTCTTTACAAAATAGGTTTAGAGTTACATAGTAAGATGACCAAATAAAAATAGAACATTTGAGAAAATGAGACATTATATTGGAAAGTGACATTCCATGTGACGAGAGAGATGTAGTGTAACACCCTATGTATCAACTAAAGTACAACTCAAAACAAATTTTAAAGCATGTGAAAATGTAAAAAACAAAATATTCTCTAAAAAATAAAATTAGTTTTTAAAAAATAAAATAAAATTTAATATGATAGAGCTCATCAAGATAATTCCTAAGGCATTTCTTTCGTCCTAATCAGATTTCGCCAAGAATTTCTTTTTTGGCGACGTCGTTATACTACATATGGGGGAGGAGGAACGTGAAGAAACATAATGCCCCACTTGATAACATTGCGATGCTATTACGCAATGTGAAGTTGGAGATCATTGCTGCAGCTGAACAACGCAACCTACATTCATTCAAGTCCTGCGGGAACCCATACAGTTCAGCTGAACTGCCTGTAACCCATAGATGGGTTCCCCCTCCCACTGGGTGGATTAAAGTGAACTGTGACGCTGCTTGTGGCCTGGATTCTGCAGGTATTAGTGTGGTAGTGAGAGACCATATGGGGAGGCCGATCCTGGTGATGGGGAAGAAGTTTGTTTCTCAGGCAAGTGAGGCGATGGAGATCCAGGCTGTATTTGAGGCCTTCCAACTAGTGCGGAAGTCCCTGTCGCAGTTTCGTGCTATTGAGATGCAGACGGATTCCATGACGGCGGTACTGACGATCTGAAAGCTTATAGCCAATGCACCTGTGGATGGTCCTATTGCTGAGATTATTCGTTGTGCTAACGGAATGGACGCACTTACTATAACACATGTGTACAGGGAAGGTAATCAGCCGGCTGACTGGGTGGCTCGTGCTGCTTGCCGAGAAGACTTTATTTGGAATAGTGAGATCGCATATCCTAAGCCACTCAGCAAGCTGTTGCTACTAGATTATTTGTTTGATCCTCCGTGAGGATAGCACCTACTATTGTAATTTTGCTGGGCTTGTGCCCCTTTTGAACATCAAAAAAAAAAAAAAAGAATTTCTACATATTACAAAAATAAACAAACGTAATAATAATAAAATTTTTAATTTAGTATTAAATAAATGTATATAATAATAAAAAGGGGATAAACTATAGTAATGTAACATAAATGAATAAATGACATGTAAGTGTCATATGAGCTAAGATTATAGTTATGGAATAGTATTCGTTAATCAAAGTTAATCATTTTAATGAAATCAGAAATGTTAATAGAAAACCTTCATTAAAAGACCTTAAGGAGATTATTTATAACATCCTTCATAATCAAATTAAGTACAAATAAAAACATTTTGTATAACATGCCTAAACCCAAGAACATAAAATATTCTAAAAAATAAAAAAAAAACATTTAGTTTTAAAAGCATATAAAGATCGAACGACGACCTTTATTTCTTCTAAATCAGGCCGCATTTCGGGTTACTATATGTTGACATAACAAATCAACATAAATAAATACGAATTATTTTTTTAATTTTTTAACTAAATATATTTTAAAGTTGAAGTAAGAAAAATTGAAGCAATGTAATATTACCAAATTAAAATGCTTTACTTCATTTATGAAGGGTTTTGGCATTCCAATATAACCAAATCAAAGAGAAAAATATAAAGAAATAAGATAACTTGCAATTGAAATTTAAATTTTAAGATACTAAAAGGATCAAGTATAACATATCATTAAATGACATAGTATTTAAGAATGCAAATGACTCTTAAAATTTTCTGAAATGTAACTAATTTTTTTTTAAAATACAGAAAATTAATGTTTAAATTGATCGATATTATCAAGATGAATCCAAAGACATTCGTTAACTACTTATTTGCCCTTTTTTGTGTTCTTGTAAAATATCAACAATAAAGTAATTTTTTTAATATTTATTAAATAAATATTAAAGCTATAATAATATAAATTAAAGTAACATAAAATGACCAAAACCAATCAAAGAAATGGTCTGAGAAGAAACATAGTTTCAAAAAAGTATAAATAAATCAAAGCGATAAGAAATTAAATTAATGTTGTGAGAAAGTTTTATTCGAAATTACTAAAAAGATCGACTGTACTATTAATAGTCATCAAATTTGCTGAGATTCATAATGTTTCTTAAAGCATGCAAAATCCTAAAAAAATAAACTATTTAGAAAATAAAATGAGTTATTTAATTAGATAAAACTCATTAAAAAATAATGATAGCTTGGTTACAATCTAACATCGATTTGGGTTATTATTAATACAAATATAAATAAATTATTTTTTTAAACGTTAATTTAATATTTATTAAAATTAAAAAAATAAGAGCAAAATGCTATAATAAAATGAAAGCAAAAAATAGCACGAGAGGGGACTTCAATTTTTCTAATAATATAAAAAATTGAAGTGAAAGGTTTCAACAAAAGACATGAATTATACAAGAATGTAGCATTCCAATATCCTAAAGTGATCAAGTGAAACATCATTGGTCGTAAAATCAAGCTTAAATCAAAATGTCTCACAAACTATGAAAAACACCTTATAAAATAGAACATATAAAGTAATAAAAAATATTTAATTTGATAGAGCAAGTCAGGATGAGTCTAATGAATTGTATTTCATGTCAACCAATTTGCTTTTTGAATCACAGAAAAGTTCCAAATAAAATTAACATAAATAATAATAACATTCCATTTTAATATTTTTAAGATAAAGGGAAATCATGGAATATTATAAAATAAAAGTAATTTGAAGGTCTTTAAGAAGGGCATTTGGAGTCCAAAGTAATACTACCAATTCAAAATCAAAACTTTGACGAGATGAGGTAAATTATAAAGAAAGGCTGCATTCAAAGATTCTAAAAAGATTTAATGCTACATCATTGATCATCAACATAGGTATGAATTGAAATATTCCATGAGGTGTCCAATATTCTAAAAAATATATTTCACAATATAAAAATAAATTTTTAATTTGGTAGTGCTTATTGAAAGTAGTCCAGCAAGCTTTGTTTCATGTCTGGATTTAATTGCATTTTGGATTTTTTCAAATTACCAAAGTAAATAATCATAAATATTAATAAATTATGATTTTAGTACTAAACATTTATATATTCAAGCAAAAATAAGAATAATTGAGATAATACATTATTTTCTAGAAAGGATATTTAAATGTCAAATGACAGGTGATTTTTAGCTACATTATGACACACCCCAATCAAAGAGAAACATTTGAAGAAATAAGATAAATTTTATAGGAAACTTACATTCCATGATGCTGAGGACAACGAGTGTAACATTCTCCATGAATCATTTTGATACAAATAGAAATGTCTATTAAATCATACAAAATCACCATAAAAAATATTTAAAAATATTAGAATGACCATCACATTAATAGAGCATTGTCAAAGCAAGCTCGATGTTGTTTGTTTCATCTTAATTAAAACACATTTGGAGTTTCAACAAAAAAATTAAAAAGCATAAATATTAAAGATTTAGTATTTTTCTAAACAAATATATATTAAAAGAATGACAAAATTTTAAATAATGTAAAATAAAAAAACTAAAATTAAGTAAAGTTCACTTGAGTATAGAATTAAAGTTTCATAATAAATAACAAAAATATTGAGAAAACAAGAATAGTTGAGATAATTGTTTTGAAAAGTCATATTCCATTATACAAAGGAGTTCGAGTATAACAACTATATTAATTAAACAAGTTCTCATTCAAAAATCCTTGTGGAGATTATTATACCCAATATAAATAAAATATTTGTAGATAAACAATGAATATTTTATTATACAAAGCTTCTTGGATGAACAAACGACGATTGGTTTACTTCGATCAAGTCTCATTTGAAATTTTGGCGAATTACTTAAGTAAATGCCAATAAATAATAAGAAATTTTTACATTAGTTCTAAGTAAATGTATATTAAATCTAAAATGAGAAGATTTGAACCATTATAGCATCCAATTTAAAAAAATGTAAAGGTCAAATGAGATGAGAATTGAAGTTACATAGTACTACAAACAAATTACAGAGAAACATTTGAAGAAATAAAAACATTTTATGGGAAAAGTACAATCTTAGATGCTTGGGAGATTTAGTGAAAAATCTTCAACCATCAAATAAGGTATGAATCAAAATAACTATTAAAATATTGGAATATGTTAGAAAATAAAATATTTAAAAATTAGAAAAAAATTACTTAATATGTTATAACTATTTCATTGAGTCTAGTTTCCATTATTATTTTTCTATTTGACCTTATTTTCAATTACTATGAACTTCCTAAGAAAAAAAACAATATTAAATTAACTTTTAAAATTATTTTAGAATATTTTAAGTCTAAAACAAGATAATTTGGAATAATGTAAAAGGTTAAAACCTAAGCAATGTAATTCTCACACTAAGGTAAATTTAAAGATTTACAATAGCATAACAAAATGAAAGCAAAAAAAATTTATAAATTAAGATAAATTCAATGGTAACGTTGGATTTTACATAACAAACAAGTTCAAATATAACATTGCTAACTACAAAATCTTGTACAAATAAAAATATCTCAAAAAAGATGTGAAACCTTAGGAAACAAAATATTTAAAAATATATAAATAAATATTTTGTGGTGAAGGGCAAATCAAGACGAGTAAAAGAAATTTGTTGGATTCATCTTGATTGGACCATATTTGGAATTAATGCTAATTACCAAGATAAACAAGCATAAAAAATAAATTATTATGTTAATATTAAATAAATATACATTAAAGTTGATGTAAAATAAGTTGAAGTAATAGAACATAAACAAATCAAAGTGTTGTAAAGGACATATGACAGGATAACTAGACCTACATAGTAATATAACTAAATCAAAGTAAAAATTTTAAAACAAAACAAATTGTAATGGGAAGATAAATCCCAAAATGCTAAATAGACCAATTGCAACATTGTTGATAATTAAATTTGGTTGATATCAGATTATCTAAAAAAACTTGCCAATATTATACACTAAAAAAATATTTAAAAATATAAAAAATAATTATTTAATTTGGTTAAACCCATAAAAAAGTCTCCAAAAATTTTTGTTTTACTTTAATTAGACCTCGCAAGAGGCCACTACAAATTATAAATTTTTATAAGTATAAAAATATATTTTTAATTTTAAGTATTTTTTTTAATATTAAAAAAAATTAAAGAAAACAATTTGAGGTAATATAATATAATAAAAGCAAAGCAATAAATTTGATGAAATAAAATTTTCAATAATGTTGCATTCAAAGATACTAACGAGTCAAATGATGTTTTTTCATCATGATCAAAACTTATTTTGGAACTATTTTGAACTATAAAAGTAAATTAGCATAATTAATGCGAAATTATTATTTTTTAATTAAGAAAATTTATGCTAATTCATAAATGATACAAATTTAAGCAATATAATATAACCAATTCAAAGACTGTATAAGTACAGGAGAGGAGATTTAATGATATATAGTAATATTGAAAAATTAAAGTCAAAAATTTAAATTAAAGAGATAAATGTCATTGAAAATGTGCTTTGCAAGATGCTAGCAAGATCGAGCATAACATTCTCAATTGTTAAATAACATAAGAATTAGAATGACTTCTAAAGCATCTGAAAACAATTCAAAAAAAAATGTAAAAGACAAATGAATATTTAATTGGAGATAGTTTGTCGAGATTACACCAATGATGTTACTTTCATCTAGATTAGACTTAGATTTCAATTAAGGTTGATTACCATAATAAATAAGTGTATTTAATGTGAAATAATTATTTAAAAATCAAGTAAATATGTAATGTAGCCTAAATGAAAAAAAATTTAAGCAATATAATACAACCAAATCAATGACAAGTAAATATCACGTAAGAGAAAATGTAGAGTTGCATAGAAATATAGCCAAATAAAGTGAGAAAATTTAAGGAATTAGTTGAGTTGTTTGAGAAAGATGTATAACATGATAATAAAGATTTCAATTGTAGCAAACTTAATCATGAAATTAGTTACCAATCAAACTACCATATAAACAATGTTGAAAACGCAAAAAAAGTTTAAAAAAAATCTAAAAAAATTTTTATTCGAAAAGAGCTGATTGAGTCGAGTCAAATTGCATCAATTTTAAAGTAATATATCAAAATGAAAGTGACACATTTCAAGAAAGGTGGAAAATCTTTTGTAAAATTTGCATTAAAAGATAACAAGATTGATTGTGACATCTTCAATAATCAAAATAGATATGAGAAAGAATGACTCGTAAGGCATGTCTATATCCTAGAATTAATTATTTAAAAATAAAAAAATATCTTTTATATGACCAAGACCGTTGAAGGGATTCCAAAGTAATTTATTTCATCTTAATTTGTGCTCATTTTGAATTATTGTAAATTGCCAAATTAAATAACGAAAAAAAATAAAAATTTTATTTTTAATATTACATAAATATATATTAATGTTAAAATGAGATATATTGAAGCAACATAATATATATAAAAAACAACAATCTTAAGGTTGCAAGAGTGGAGATTTAAATTTTAATAATAATGTAACGAAACAAAAGAGAAAACGTTTAAGATGATAAATTTAATGGCAATGTTGCTTTCATAGATACTAGATAGAGTGTGACATCCTAGATTGCCAAATCAAGTAGTAATTGAAAAATTTTATAAAGAATGCAAAAGGAAAAAAAATAAAAGATTAAAAAATCTAAAATGAGTGTTTAGTTTGATTGAGTTGGTTGACATGAGTTAAAAAAATTTATTTCAAATCAATCAACTATTATTTCGAATGAATGTGAAATATATAACAAAAAAGGGATAAATCACATCAACTTGTTTTATAATATTATCAAAAAATACATTAAGGATAAAATTAAATAAGTTGAAGTAATATAATTAAACAAAACAAGGTCATGTAATAGTCTCAAAGTAGAGAATTAAAGTTACATGGTAATTTAACTAAATCAAACATGAGAAATTTTAGAAAATGAGATAAATTTTATAGGGAAGTGACATTCCAATATGCAAAGAAGATGAAATGTAACGTTTTATATTATCAAATTATGCATAAATTAAAATGCCATGTGAAATTTGCCAGAACCTTAAAAAATAAAAATCATTTGAAAATATTATAACTAATATTTAATTTAGTAATGCTAGTTGAGATGAGCACAATAACATTTATTTCATGTATGTTATGTCTCATTTGTAATTGCGATAAATTACTAAATTAAATAAGCTAAAATAATATTATAATAAAATTTTGTTCACTATTAGACATCATTTAAAAATAATATGAATTAACAAATGGAAATCATAAATTAAAAGAAACTATTATCTTAATAATAAGCAGATATATAAAAAGGTGTAAATACTTTAAATTGAGGAAAAGTAATAAAACAAAAGCAAAGTGATTTTATGGTCACAAAGTAAGAGAATTTGGGTTTCACAATAAAATATGAAAGTCAAAGATAAAAATTGGAAGAAATAAGATAAATTCAATAGAAAAGTTACATTAAATAACACTAAAGAGATCAAGTGTAGTATTCTCAATCGTGATAGAGGTACACACTAAAACATCTTATAAAACATGTCAAAAACGTGAAATAAAAAAAGTAAAAGAATATAAAATTGAATATTTAGAAAGGGCTCTTTAAGATGTGTCTAATGATGTTTATTTTGTCTTGTTTAAAACTTGTTTGGAATTGTTACAAACTAAAAAGTAAGTATGCACAAATAATAGTTAATTATTATTTTAATGTTAAATAAATTTTTATGAAAATTGAAACGAGATAAATCAAAGCAATATAATACAACTAAATTACAGTGATGTAATGATCACATCAAACATAAATTTTGAGTTGCATGGTGATATAACAAATTCTAAAAAAACTTGGAATAATGTGATAAATTATACGAGAAAGTCTAATTCCAAGGTACTAAGTAGATCAAGAATAACCTTCTCAATTGTTAAATAAAGTAAAAATGGCGATTTCTGAAAAGTATGTCAAACTTCTAAACAATAAAATATTTTAAAATGAAAAATGAGCAGTTAATTAGATAGTACTTATCAATGATGAGAACAACGAAGTCTTTTACATCTCGTTGGACCTCCTTTGGGAATATTATGAAGTAAATAAAAATAAAATATTATTTTTAATTGATGGGAAATTAATATTAAATATAAAATAAGCTAAATTGAAGAAAAAAAATTAATAAAGTCAATGCGAAAACATTGGCACATGAGAGGAGATTTGGAGATGCCTAGTAATATAATAAAATCTAAGTGAAAAAGTTTAAGTAATGAGAAAAATAGTGAGAAACTATTTTTCAAGATTTTATGGAGTTCAAGTTTAACATTCTTAACCATAAAGAGATATAGTAGAGAAGATTTTTTGTTATATAATAATGTAATTAAATAAAAGTAAAATAATTTAAGAAAAAAATAAATTTTATTAAGTAGTTCCTTTCAATGAGGGTAGGGAGATTGACTGTAGCACTCTCGATCATTAAATGAGGGAGAAATGAAAATATTTTTTAAAGCATACTAACATGCATGAAAATAAAATTTCTTAAATAAATGAACATATATATATATATATATTTAAATAGATTGCACTTATTAGGACAAGTCCAATAGTGTTTGTTTCATCTCAATCAAAAAATCTTTTCCAAAAACTACAAATTACCAAAATAAATATTGATAAATAACAATAAATAATAATTTTAATATTTAGTTAATAGAAAATGAGATAACTTTAAGAAATTTAAATTAACAAAATGAAAGAAATATAAGGGTAATGGAAGGGGACCTTTGTAGTCATATAGTAAATTAACCATATACAAGAAACTATTTTAAAAAATTGGATAAATTATTTAGGAAAGTTGCATTTCAAGATACTAAGGTGATTAAGTATAACATGCATGATCAATAAATCATTTAAAAATCAACATGTCTTGTAAAAAAAGATGAAACTATAGCAAAAATAATTTAAAGTAAAGAAATAAATTTATAGTTTAATAAACATCATATTAACAAGTTCAACGATATTTGTTTCAACTGAATCAAACTTTGTTTAGAATTACTAAGAAATTCCAAATTAAATAAGCATTAAAAAATCAAAGTGATGTAATTGTCACATTATAAGAGATTTAGGTTACATTTTAGTGTAATTAAATTTATGCAAACCTTTCGAAGAAATAAGTTAAACTTTATAAGAAAGTTGTATTGCATGATATTAAGAACATTAAGTTAAATGACAGCGATTATCAAATCACGTATGAATCAAAATGCCTCACAATGTGTGTAAAATTGCATGTGAAATATAATATCTAAACATCTAATTTTCTTAATTGGATAGAGCTCAAGGAGATAGTGCAACGACTTTAGTCTTGCACAGATTGGTATTGTTTGAAATTATTATGAATTTTTTATGTATATAAGCAAAAATAATAACGAATCGTTATTTTCATATAATGTAAGCAAAAAATTAAAGTAAAATAAAGTTAAACTCAAAAAAATATAACATAATGAAATCCAAGTGATGTGAAAGTCACACGATAGTAATGTTACAGTTACAAAGTAATATGAACAAAATAAAAAAAAATTTGAAGTGGAGATAAAGAGTATGTGGTAGTTGTATTCCAAAATAATAAGATGATTGAGTGTAGCATTCTCTACCTATAAATTATGTACGAATAAAAATATCCCATAAAGTATGCCAAATTTATTAAAAAAATATTTAAAATTATAAAGATAAATATTTGAGTTGATAGCATTCTTCTAATTGAGTTCAACAATCTTTGTTTTGATTAAATAAGGCCTCAATTGGAATACTATGAATACCAAATTAACTATGCATTTACAAATTAAATTACTAAAAAAAGCTTATATAAATATAATTAAAGTTGAATAAAATTTTTCAAAGAAATGTAACATAACAAAATCAAAGAAAATAATTTAAAAAATAAGATAAATTCTATTGGAAAGTGGCACTCCTTAGTACTAGGGAGATCGACTATAAAAGCAATGATAAGTTTAATATTGTTTGTTTCATCTCAATAAGATCTCATTAGGTGTTACTAAGAATTACTAATGTAAATAAGCAAAGATTGTAATAATTCTTAATTTACTTAATAGGCTAATGAATCTTAAAACTAAAATTAGATAAATAAAGAAATATAATATGACCAAATCAAACCGAAGTAAAGGTTAATCGAGAAGAGAACTAAACTTTCGTTTCAATACAACGAAATCAAACAAAAAAATATTAATAAGAAATTCAATTGTATAGGAAAGGCACATTCCATTATACTTAGAAGATTGAATGTAACATCGTTAATCTGCAAACTAGCATACTTTGAAATGTCTCGTTAAGCATGTCAAAACCTTTTTTAAGTAGAATGTTTTAAAATATAGAAATAATATCTAATTGTATAGAGTTGATTTCGTCGAGCCTAATGAAGTTTGTTTACCCTCCATTTTTACATGTGTGGAATTTCTCCAATTCACAAAATTAAATAAGAAACATTATTAATAAATTATTACTTTAATATCAAGTTAAAATATAACAAAGTTAAAATTAAGTAAATTGAAGAAATCTAATGTAACAAATTTAGAGTAATGTAATGGTAACATGAGATGAGAATTAGAGTTTAATAGCAATATAAGCAAATCAAAACAAAAGATTTTAACAAATGAAATAAATTGTGCAAAAATTATCATTCCTAGATACTAAGTAAATTGATGGTAACATCCTTGATGGCAAAAAAATGTTATAATTGAATTACTTCATAGGATATGCCAAAACCTAGGAGAATAAAAAATTTAAAAGCATAAAATTGAAACATTAATTAGAGTTTTCTTATCGAGATGAGTATCCTAACATTTGGTGTGTCTCAATTAGAACTCCATTTGTATGCATGCAAATCATGAAAAAAAATTGCCATAAATAATATCAATTTTTTTTTTGATTTTAGGTGAGTATATATTAAATATAAATTAAGATCAATTAAAACAATATAATGTAATTAATAAAGCAACGTATAATTCATAAGACAAAATAATTAGTTTTTCATAGTAATATAACAAAGTTAAAGTGGAGCATTAGAAGAAATTAGATAATTTGTCAAGAAAATTACCTTTCAAGATACTAACTAGATTGAATGTGACATCCTTGTTCAACATTTCAAGTACAAATAAAAATGTCTCATAAAAGATGTAAAAATCTTAGAAAATAGAATATTTGAAAGTATAAAATGTAATATGTAATTTGATAAGGTACATTGAGTGTAGTCCAACAACATTTGTTTTTTTTAGTTGTATTTGAAGTTCTTTGTTCTTAAAGTAAACCCACAAGAGGGAGGGTGAATTGTGGTTAATAAAGTTTTGAGATTTTTTTTCAATTTTTTGTTTAAATTAAAATATAAATCTTTTAAGCAAGAACAAGTAAGAGAAGTAAAATAGTACACAGAAGACTTTTTAGGTGGTTGGACTAAAAATTGAGCATACGTCCACCCCCAACCGGTGTCCGGAAAAACCACTAAAATTTACCAAATTACAAGCGAGGTTTTTCGTACGGCCCACCTCAATCCTACTTGGGGTTTTACCTATGGCTAATCTTGAACCTACTTGGGATTTTTCTAGGCCCAAGTCAAACCCTAGGCTCTTGCACAATTGCCAGGATGCCTTTACACCATATAAACAAATACAAAAATTGATAACAAAGTATTAAATTAAAAAAATTTAAACATGTCTAATATCCTAAAAAACAATATTTAAAAATGAATACTTCATTGAAAAAGCTCATCGAGATGAGCCTAATGGCAAAATTAAAGTGATGCAAAAGACACACTATAGGAGAATGTGAGCTTCATAGTAATCTAACAAAATAAAAGTAAAAAATTTAAAAAATGACATAAATTGTTCATAAAAATTTTATTACAAGATATAAGCTAATGGAGTTTAGCATCCTCGTTCACTAAGTATGACACGAATATCAATATCTCTTAAAGCAAGCCAAAACCCTACAAACAAAAATATTTTAAAAAAGGGAAAATTGTATATTAATTAAATAGAACTTATCATGATGAGTCCAATAATATTTGTTTTGTCTTAATTTGGCCTTGTTTAGAATTTCTACTAATTGCCAAATTAATTAAGTATAAGAAATAATAAATTATTATTTTATTATAAAGAAAATATATGTTGAAGTTAAAATAAGATAAATTGAAGTAATGTTATTTATCAAAATAAAAGCAATGCCAAGGTTAGTTGTGGGAAAGATTAGTTTCACATTGAGATATAAGAAATTAAACATAAACAATCTGAGGCATGAGGTAAATTTTGTGGTAAAGCAAAATTTTTTTGTTATTAAGTAGATCACGTATAACACCATACTTATCAAATAAGGTATTAAAAAAGTGTTTCAAAAAAAATTTCAAAAGGTTTTGAAAGCAAAAATGTAAAATTGAACATTTAATTGGATTGAGCTCGTTAAAATGAGTCCTGCAACTTTTTTCATCTACATTAGACCTTATTCAGAATTGTTACAAATTACAAAAAAAGAAGCATAAACAATAGTAAATGTTTATTTAAATTTTAAGTAAATTTTTTTAAGCTAAAAAGTGTAAATTGAAGCGATGTAATGTATCCACATCAAAGTGATGCAAGTTATAAGAGGGAAAGGACCTTTACTTACATAACAGAAAAACTAGTCAAAGTAGAAAATTTGAATCAAGAAAGATAAATTGTAATAAGTATTTACATCTCCATATGCTAAGAAGATTGCTTATAACATCCTTGATCATCGAACCATATATGAATCAAGATGTCTCGTAAAACACATAAAAATCATAGAAACTAAAATATTTCAAAAATGAATCTTTAATAGGATTCTACTCATTAAGTAGAGTCTAATTTGTTCATTTTGTCTCTATTAGACCTCATTTAAAATTACTATAAATTAACAAATTTATCAAAATTAAATAATTATAAATTATTATTTAGATATAAAGTGATTGTATATATCGAAGTTTAGGTGAGATAAATTGAAGAATATAGTATAGCAAAATGCGGGTGATGTAGAAGTGTCATAAGAGCAACATGTTTGTTTCAACTCTGTCAAACCTCATTTGGAATTATTGTTAATTAATAAATTTATTAAGAATATATAATAATAAATTATCATTTAAATATTAAGCAAATTTTTAATATATTATAAATTAGATAAATTGAAGTATTATTACATAAAATAATTAATGCAATGTAAAGGTTACACAAAGAGTGAATTAGAGTTTTGTAGTATTATAACAAAATCAATGGAAAACATTTAAGTAGAAGAGATAAATTATACTGAAAAATGACACTCCAAGATGCTAAAAGGACCAATTTGAACATCATATATCATTAAATGTGATACAAATGGTATTATATCATCAAAAAATAAAAACCCATTAAAATAAAATATTTTAAAATATAAAAAACTATATTTAATTAGTAAAAACTTTGCATTTAAAGTCCAATGATTTTTATTTCATCTTCATCTAACCTCATTTGCAAATACAAAAATACCATACTTAATAAGCATAAATGTTTTAAAATTATGTTATTAAGAAAATATATATTAAAACTAAAATAAGATAAATTAAAGCATTGTGATATAGCCTAGTCAAAGTGATATTAAGATAACATGTGAGAAGATTTAAAGTTGCATAGTAATTTAACAAAATGATAGTGAAAAATTTGACAAATTTAGATAAAGTTCATTATAAAGTTGAAATCTTAGATACTAATGAGATGGAGTGTAACATCTTTGATCATCAAAATAGGTGCAAATCAAAGTGTTTCAGATAGCCTACAAAGTCATTGGAAGATAAAACATTTGAATGTATAAAAATGAATATTAGATTTCATAGAGCTCAACTTGACAAGTTTAGCAACATTTTTTAGTCTATATAAGAGCTTGTTTAGAATTATTACAAATTACTTGATTAAATAAGCATAAATAATAATAATTTTTTATTTAAATAATAAGAAAGAAAATGTTAAAGTTCAAGTTAGATATATTGAATTAATGCAACAAAATAAAACCAAATAGATGTAAACATCACAAGAGAAGAATTCAAGTTTTACATAGAAATGTAACCAATCAAAGAAACAATTTCACCAAAAAAATAGATTATACTGGAAAGTTGTATTCCTAGATGCTACGAACATTGAGTACAATATCCTCGATCATTAAATAAGGGTCAAATCAAATACTTACAAAAATTTGCTAAACACAAAAAAATATTTTTAAAAAGATTATATTTAATTAGATATGGTACTTCATGACGATTCTAACAACATTTGTTCCAACCCTATTGTACCACATATGGAATTATTATGAATTGACAAAGTTCTTAAGAAAATAATAATAAATCATTAGTTTAATATAACATAAATACATATTAATGTTGAAATCACATAAATTTAAGAAATGTAATATAATCAAATCTAAGTGATGTGAAGGTCCCATATGTGAAAAAAGAGAGTTTTTAATAATGTAACTAATCAAAACTGAAAATTTTGATGAAATGAGAAAAAGTCCATACCAAATTTTTAAAAAATAAGTGCAGTGATATTTTTTTAGCTTTATTGGACATCATTTTCAATTACTACGAAAATACTAAATTCAATAAGCATAAATATTTATAATTATTATTTTTATTTAAAAAATATACATTAACGTTGAAACAAGATTGATTTATGTAATACCAAAAACCAAATCATAATGCTTTAAAAGTGAAATGAAAGGAGATTTAGAGATTCATAGTAATATAACAAAATTTAAGGAAAACATTACCTTATGTGGGATGAACTAAATGAGAAAGTCATATTCCATGATACTAAGAAGCTCGAACGTAACATTCTCATTCATTAAATTAGTTCTGAGTTAAACTTTCTCATAAAATGTGAAGAGTTTTTTAAAAAAAAAATATAGAAACGAATACGAAATGAATATTACTTAGTTAGAACTCATGAAGATGACTATAAGGAGCTTTGTTTCATCTCGATCAAACCTAACTTAGAATTACTATAAATTAGGAAAGAAAATATGGATAAATTTAAAAAAATCATTTTAGATTTAAAAAATTTAACAATGAAGCTGCAATAAGATAAATTAATGAATTATAATAAAAAAAAATTTGATGTGTAGGTCCCACAAGAGATGATTTAGAGTTGCATATTAATATAATCAAATGAGTACCTAACATTTTTGGAAAGATGTTAAATTATACATGACAATTGCATTCATCAATACTAAGAGGGTGGAGTGTGACATACTCAATTTTCAAATATTTAAAACTCAGAATGTGTCCCAAAAACTTACTAAAACCCTAGAAAATAAAAAATTTTGAAAAAATAAAAAATGAATACATAATTGAATAGACCATGACAAAACAAATTGAAAGAAATATGTTTAATCTCAACTTGTCCTAATTCAAAATTACTACAACTAACAGAAGTAAATCAAAATAAATAAAAATAAGTTATTTTTTAATGTTAAGAAAATATATATTATAGCATAAATGATTTAAATTTAAATTAAATTTTGTTAAATAAAAAATATTTAAAGGTCACATGTGATAAGGTTCAGAGTTATATCACAAGAACACCACATTAAACAAAACATTTGAAAACATTAGATAACGATTTTAGGAAAGTTGGACACTAATGCACCAAGAAGACTTGGTGTCACACTCTTTATCATCAAGTTAGGTGCTAATTAAAGTGTCTCATAAAGCATGCTAAAGTTTTAAAAAGATAAAATATTTAAAAGTAAATGATGAATATTTAACAAAAAAGAGCATGCTAAAAGGAGTTCAATGATTTTTATTTCATGTTGATCATATCTCATTTGAAATTACTATCCATTAAAAAAAATTAAGTAATCATGAAAAAAAAATTTATTTTTTGGTATTAAGTAAAAATATAATAAAATTTGAAATAAGATAAATTAATAAAATATAAAACAATAAAAGAAAAATTAATTAAAGGTCACATTAGAGAATTTTAAAAGTTATATGACAATATAATGAAATCAAGATAAAATATTTCAAAAAATTAGATAAATTGTATAGAGAAGTTGTATTACCTGATACTATGGACATCAAGTGTACATCTTCGATCAAGCCTAAAACAATGAAATGTCTGCTAAAACTTACAAAAACCTTAGAATATAAAATATTGAAAAATAAAAACAATTAATACATAATTGGATTGAGCTTTTTGAGTGTAGAGTCTAATGACATTTGCTTTGTTATGATTGAATCTCGTTTAGAATTATAAAGAATTACCAACGAAAATAAAAATATACAAATTAAGTTCATATTATAATATTAAGTAAATATGTATTAAAGTTTAAATAAGATAAATATAAGAAATTATTTTTACAAAATCAAAGGCGTTTAATGGTTACATGAGATGTCATTTAGAGTTATAATGCAATAAAGTCATATCACAGTGAAACGTTTAAGGAAATAAGATAAACTATCCACAAAAATTATACTCCATAGTTTAAACGAGATTATGTGTAACATCATCATCCATCAAATTAGGAACAAATAAGAGTTATCATAAAAGATGACAAAAACGTAAAAAGGAAAATATTAAAAAAATAAAAATGAATATTAAATTAGTTTGAGCTCCTCCGAATTGTCCAACAATGTTTGTTTCATCTCTATGAGACCATATTTTGAATTGTTAGAATTATCGAATTAAATAAGCATAAATAATAATAAATTATTATTTTAATGTTAATTAAACATATAATAAAGCTAAAATAAGATAGGTTGAAGCAATATAAGGGAAACAAAACAAGGCGATGAAAAGGTCAATAGAAAAGAGAATTATGGTTTCATAGTAAAATAGCTAAATTCAAGAAATAAATTTCAATAAATGAAATAAAGTTTACTAGAATATTATATTTAATGTTGTTAATTTGATTTAGCATAAAATCGTCAATTATCAAAAATGGCATGAATTGAAATATAATATCTTTCTTACCAAACTACTAAAAATGTTAAAAATGCTAAAATCAATTTTTAATTTGATTATGATAGTCAAGATGAATCCAATGATCTTTGTTTCATCTTCATGGCTCCTTCTTTAGAATTATTGTATGTTGTGAAAGTAAGTTAACATAAAAAATAATAAGGATTTAATTTTATATTGGATAATTATATTTTAAAGAAAACATTTTATATATTAAACCAATGTATTAGGAAAATTAAAGTGTTGTGAACATCAACAATATAAGAATTTCAGTTTCATAATACTATAATCAAATGAAAGGAAATAATTTAATGAAACATGTTAAAGTGTTTGGGAAAGCTACATTCCAAGATACAAAGGGGATCAAGTGTAGTATAGTCAATCACCCAATCAAGTGTGATAGTGAATGACTTATAAAGCATATCAAAGTCTTGAAGATAAAACATAAAAAAAATATTTAATTAGATAAAGCATGTAAAGATTAGCATAATGTTTGTTTCTACTCCATCAGAGGAATTATTATGAATTACAAAAAAAATAAGCATAGATAATAATAAACTATTATTTTAAAACTAGATAAACATATATTAAAATTGAGATGAGATAAATTGAAGGAAAGAAATATAACTAAATCAAAGAGGTGTAAAGGTTACATAAGATGAGAATTATAATTTCTTATTAACATAAAAAAAATTTGGGTAAAGGATGTGAAAAATTTGGATAGATTATATGTCAAAGTTGCATACTAAGTTACTAAAGAGATCAATGATAATATCCTTGATCATAAAATCAAGAATAAATCAAAATGTCTGCTAATGCATAACAAACACTTTATAAAATAAAAAATATTTAAATTAAAAATATATATTTAATTTGATTATGCTCATTTAGACAAGTCCAACTACATCATTTCACTTTAATTGCCAGAATATTACAATTGTAGTGATTTACGAAACAAAGAAGAATAAGAAAAACTTAATTTTTAATTTTATATTAAGTAGACATAATACAGCTGAAGTGAGATAAATAGTAGAATTGTAGTGAAATAAAATTGAAGTATTGTGAAACTCAGACAAGTAGAGAATTTTACTTCAATAAGAGTATAACATAATTAAAATAAAAAATTTGAAGAAATGAGATAAATTATAAGGTAAGCTATATTTCAAGATATTAATAACATCAGGTGTAACATCCTAAATCATCAATTATGATACAAATAGACTTTTCTCATAGATCATGATAAAACATGGTAAAATAAAACTTTTCAAAATATGAAAATATATTTAAAGTAGATAGAACACATGAAGATGTTTCCAATAATATTTGTTTAATTTGGCATTATTTAGAATTACTTCTAATTACCAAATTAAATAATCATAAATAACAATATATTATTATTTCAATATTGAGTAAATATATATATTAATATAAAAATAAGATAAAATAAAAAATAAGAATATTAAAAATCAAAAAAATGTAAAAGTCACATGAGAGGAGATAGTGTTTCTTGGTAATATAATTAAGTTAAATAAAAAATTAAAGAAATGAGATAAATTATAAAAAAAAAGTTTCATTACAAGAGACTATGGGGATCGTGTTTGTAATTCTCAATCAACAAATTAGGGTGAAATATAAAAGATTATAAAAAAAATCAAGAAAATAAAATATTTAAATATCTAAAAATGAATATTTAATTAGATAAAGCTTGGCAAGATTAGTTTATTGATATTTATTCCAAACTACTAAAGAAAAGAAATTTTATAATAACAAATTATTATTTTAAAATAAATTATATATATTTATTAAAACTAAAATGAGATAAATTGAAGCAATGTAAGTTAACAAAACCAAGCTCATGTAAATGACAATTGTGAGTTAGTTTAGAGTTATATGATAACATAACCAAATCAAAGCATAACAATTAAAAAAATAAGATAATAAAATATTACAATATATAAAAATAAATATTTAATTTGATTGAGATCATGGACATGAATCAAACTACATTTTTTCCTCTCAATCAGATGTTGGTTAGAATAATTTAGAATTATGAAAGTAATTATGTTTAAATAATACCAAGTTATTATTTTAAAATTTTGCAAATGACTATTAAGGTAGGAAAATAACAAATTAGAGATAAGAGAATTTGAGTATGATAGTAATATAACAAAATGAAAGCAAAACATTTCAAAAAAGAAGATACATTATGTAAGAAAGTTACATTAATGATATAAAAGAGATCAAGTATAACATCCTTAATAGTTAAATTGGGAATGAATCAAAATATCCCATAAAACATGACAACATGCTTGAAATAATATTTAAAAATATTTATATATAACTAATACGATTGAGATCAACATCATTAGTAGGAATCTCTATGAATTACGAAAATAAGTAAGCATAAATAACAAAAAAATATTATTTTAATATTAAATAAATATGTAATAAGTCAAAAAATTAGAAAAATTATCAAAATATAATAAAACCTAATCCAAGCAATGTGAATTAAGGTAGAATTAGGGCTTATCAAGAATATCACAAAATCAAAGAAAATTGTTAAAATATATGAGATGAATAATTTAGAGAGGGTATGTTCTAAGGTACTAAGACAATCATGTTTAACATCCTAGATTGTCAAAAATGGTACAAATAGAAATGTTACATAAAGCCTCACAAAAGATAATAACAAAATATATTAAAAAAATAAAAATATATCTTTTACTACATGAAGCTCAAGAAATGAGTCCAACAATATTTGGATAGTCTAGATCCTTAATTGGAATTATTGGAAATTATAAATGTAAATATGCATTAAATAATAGGGAATTATAATTTCATATTAAGGTAATATATATTAAAGTAAAAAAAGATAAATAAAAGAAAATTAATATAAAAATCACTATATTGTAAATTTTAAACTAGAAAAAATTCAAAGTTGTGTAGTATAACCAAATGAAAGAAAAGAATTTGGAGAAATTAGATAAATTTAAGGGAAACATTTCATTCTAAGATATCAAAAGGATTTAATGCTAAAAATTATCAAAAGTTAAATTTTGATGAAAAAGAATTATCAAATAAAAAATGCAAAAATAATTGAAAATAAATTTTTTAGAAATATAAAAAAATAAAAATTTCATAAAGCTCTTTGAGACAAGTTCTAAGACATTTTGTTGACCCTCCATCAATCGTTATTTGAAATTACTACGAATAATCAAAGTAAACTAAAAAACTATTAAATTTATTATTTTAATATTAATTATATTATGAAGGACACAAAGGAAGTAGAAAAGGAGATTTATAATTATGTAGTAGAGCAACAAAATAAAAATAAAACATTAGAATTACTAAAGATCTCTAGAGAAAATAAGGAGAAATAATAATAAATTATTAGTCCAAAATTTAAAATATAATAAAGCTATGATAAGATAAATTAAAGAATTGTAATATGACTAAATCAAAACGTAAAGGTCATAATAGAGGAGAATTTTATTTTCAAAGTTATAAAACCAAATCAAAATGAAAACATTCACAAAATGAGAAAAACTATAAAGAAAAGTAACATTCGAGATGATAAGGAGTTTGACTATAACATCATTGATTATTTGTTAGGTAGAGACCGTAATTCCTCATACAATATATCAAAATACTAGAAAATACACTATTTTAAAATAAAAAATTATCTATTTAATTAGATGACCTCATAAGTAAAAGTCCAACTATAAATATTTCATCTCGATTTGACTTTGTTTTGAATTACTATGATTTTAAAAAGTAAATAAGAATTAATAATAATAAATTATATTTTAAAATATTATGTAAATATGCAATAAAGAAAAAACATTTGAAACAAGATAAATTATGAGAACTTGAATTTCATAATAGTATAGGCAAATGAAGCAAAACATTTGAAAAAATTAAATCAATTTTACTAGAAAGTTGCATTCCAAAAAGTAGAGAAGGTCCAGTATAAAATCCCAAATCTTCAAATCAAGTTTTAATAGAAATATCTCATCCTTTGTGGTAAAATGCAGGTATGAAATTTCAATTTGTATAATAAAAAAGTTTAATTATATAGTTCTACTCTTGATGACTCCAACTATATTTGTTTAGTGTTGGTAAGACATCTTCTAGAATAACTAAAAATTACAAAATTAACTAAAGATAAATAATAAAAAAAATATTATTTTAATATTAAACAAATATGTATTAAAACTAAAAACATATAACATAATGAAATGTAATATAACTAAATTGAAGTATTATGAAGGACACATGAGAGGATAATGTGAACAAATGAAATTAAAATGTTAAAGAAAAAGGATAAATTGAATAGCAAAGTCGTATATTAATATACAAAGGAGATCTGTTATAGCTCACTGGATTGCCAAAATATGTACAAATCAAAATGACACAAGAAGTATAAAAAAACCATAGAAAAAAACATTAAAAATATAAGAAATTAAGTATTTAATTTTACAGAGTGTATTGAGATGATTCTAATAATTTTTATTTTTCCTCTATTATATTTAGTTTAGAATTATTGTGAATTATCAATACAAATAAGTTTAAATAATAATAGATTATTATTTTTCAATTAAGTAAATATGTATGAAAGATTAAATAAAATAAGCTAAAGTAATAAAATATATATAAAAAATAATGCTAAGTAAAGGCCACAACGTAGGAGAATTAGAGTTTCATTATAAAATAATTAAATAAAAAACTTGAAAAATCGAGATAAATTATTTGTGAAAGTTACATTCATAAGAACTAAGTAGATCGAATATAGGATATTCTATCGCTCAACTAGAAAAAGAAAAATCTCTTGCAAAGATTAATAAAACCCTAGAAAAAAAATTATTTTAAAAAATATATAAAATGTATATTTCATAGGGTAAAGTTCATTAAAAGGAGTTCTATGTTATTTACTTCATCTTAATCAGAATAAAGTTGAATGAAAGTTGAAAAAGATGAAATGATGAAATGTAATCAAATTGAATGAAAGTTATAAACAGGTCACATGAGAAGAGAATTATAGAGTTAAGGGACTGTAACAAAATCAAAACAATAAATTTAAAGAAATAAGATAAATTCTCCATGAATGTTAAATCCCCAAGTACAAAGGAATTTAAGTGTAATATTCTTTATTATAAAGTTATGCATGAACCATAATTTCTCATAAAACATACGAAAATACTAAAAATATTTTAAGACATTAAAATTTTTTAATTAGGTGAAGCTCATCAAAACTAGCCCAAACAACATTTATTTTAGCATAGTTTGACCTTGTTAAGAATTAATGTAAATTATAACTTAAAATAATAATAAATAATAATAAACTATTATCTGAATTTTAAATGAATGTATAATAAAGATAAAACAAGATAAATTGATGTAATATAATATATTTAAGTCAATGCAACAAAAAGTCATATGAACCAAACATTATAGCTGATTTTATGATTACCAAATCAAAACTAATTTGAAGAAATGATAAAAAATGCACTAAAAGGATGTATTCCAACAGGGGAAGGAGATTGAGTATAACATCCTTAATTATCGAATCATGTATGAATAGAAATATCTCACCATTCATGTAAAAAAACTAATGAAATATTTATATATAATGAAATGAATCATTAGTTTGTTAGGGGCCATCAAGATAGTTCAAAAGATATTTGTTTTGTCTCTATCAAAATATGTAAAATTATGAAAATAAATTTTTAATTTGATAGAACTCATAGTAATGAGTTCAACGACATTTGTTTGATCTCGATTAGATGTCATTTGGAAATACGAATAATTAACATATTAAAAAACCATAAATAATAAAAAACTTTTATTTTAATATTAAGTAAATTTATAAATTGAAGTTGAAATTAGAAAAATTAAAGAATTGTAATATAATAAATTAAAGCAATAAAGGTTACAAGAGAGTATATTTATAGTTATATAATAATATAAAGTAATTAAAGGAAAAAGTTTAAAGAAGTGAGATTAATTATATTTGAATGTTTTAATCCAAGATACTAGGGAAATAAAATATAACAATCTTGATCATCAAATTAGGCATGAATTGGAGAATCTCATATATCATGTCATCTTAGAAAATAAAATATTTAAAAATATAAAATAAATATTTAATTTGATAGAGTTCATTAAGAAGAGTTAGATGATATTTATTTCATCTCGAAGGCAAACATTTACAAATTATTGTCCTGGGCTCAACAAGAACATTGTGATTATACAATGCTTTTTTAAGTCAATTATTCTCATCTTTGCAGAATATTGTGTACTACTTGAGTTATATTATTTCAAATTGCGTGCTAATCTGTCTATCGAGTTGAAAGAATGCAAACATACACAACCTTAAGCATCATCTATCGAAATTTATACTACTTTGCATGCCAAAAAAAGATTATGTTGAGGATAGCATGTTTTAGGTGCATGCATGTTCTTTTAAGAATGCAAGTCGTGGATGTTCTTCGAAGTATTCAAGATTTTTGCATGTTATGGTGAAGAATTTAGCTATGAGTAATTCTAATTTGTTAAGAAAACAAAGTAAGAAATCTTAATAAAACCTAGCTATTACTATGAATTAAGCAAGAATTACTCCAAACAAAAAAAAACATTGTAATGAATTTTAAAAAATATAGTGGGGATGAATGACTCAAGTTTTTCTTGAGGTTTATCGTAAGGCTCAACCACTGACAAGGAATGCATTTGAAGCACGCAAAGAAAGACCTTGTACACCTTCTAAGGAAAAAAAGCTTACAAATTGACTTGTTGGAAGATTAAGGTGATTCAATTGCGCACTAAAGTAGGTAAGGAAAATGTTTGGTATTGATTATGTTCAACAAAAAGCTTTTGACTTTGTCAAGGAATAATAAGAAATTGTGAACTAAGTTAACCACGCTAATATGCTTAGTTGACCTACATAACAAATGTGAAATTGTAGGATTGAAAAGAGTACATAGCAATTAGAAGTTGTATTATGTGGGGTTTAAAATTGAGAAATTTAAATTTTAAATTTGTATGTCCTTGATTTAAAATTTTAATATTTAGAATTTTAATTTTAAATTCCTTAGGATTGAAACTTGAACCAAAGAGAATTTTGAGAACCAAAAAATCAAAGGTATAACTGTAGTTAAATTAATACTAAAAAGAAGTTCACAAAATATTTAGAACAACTTCGAAATTTTGTAGGCGAAAATTCTAAAGCTTAATGTTTTATTTGAAGAGGAAACTTGAAGATAACAATTAATGTTGAATTATGAATATAATGTACTTGGTGAGAGCTTTGCACACTATAGATGAGGCCATCATTTGATGACATTGTGGGTTAGACCTATATAAAGGTAATTAAGATGGAGGACTCTATTTTAGCCTTAAGAGTGGTGTCATGCTTAGCCAAGCATGCTATGAGGAGTTTGATTTTAGTTAAATTTTGCTCTACTTCTATTTATATGTAAGATCATGAGCAGCCATGAGTTAGGGTGTTTTTCCATGATTAACGCCCTAGATGATTATTTTGGAGTTGTAGGAAACTCAAGTGATGCCATTGGGAAAGAGAAGTGACTCTGCTTGGTTTATGATATATCTGAGGGAGAGTAGCAAAATTCATGTGAATAATGGTTAAAGAGCAAGAATAATGACTTAGATGGTTCAAGCTAAGGGTTTATAAATTATGGCTAAAGTTTGGACACATATAGATGAAATTTGAATGGAGAAGGTATCAGAAGAGGTAGCCTAGGCAATAATAGAAACCCTAGGTTAGCTAGACACTAGAGAAGAATTATATGAGACCTAGATAGTTAATTGATCGTAAAGGATTTGAAGAATATAGAAGATAGGTTAGTTCAAATAACCCTTATTAAATGCAAGTAAAATAATCAATAGATTAATTAAGACGGTCTATTGATGATGACATATAATGATGCTTGTCACCTCAGTAATGACCACCTAAGTCTAAGTAAGAAAAGTTTGGTATATTCCAAATGGTTGGACTCCAACTAGATATGGAGATTACATGCATCATTTTGTGGGCGTGTGTGAGCTAATGTTTGTTGAACTAAAAATGTGATATGATTTGATGACTATAGTGTGGTCCATAAGGTTTGCAAACCTTTTATAGGGAAAACAAGATAACCAACAAAGGATTTCATATTGGTCATGTGATAAAAATAGAATATCATTATAGATTTTCAATTCGACAAATTACTTGTTATAATGAAATATGATTTATGATAACTCTTATTGCCCGATAGGGTGATCTATGTAATTAATAGAATCTAGATTATGAACTAGTGCATCATGTGAAGAGATAAGATAGTCAAACTTGTGTCAAATATCACATAATGTTTAATAGAGTATAAAATTATTTGTGTTCAACTACATATCAAATGGATATGATAGTGTTGACACTTGTTAGGCTCTATTAGACCTATGTTATGGTTACTGATCGATTTTTTAAGCATTGGCTCCATTTATTAGGCTTTGTCATTTATTTGATTCCTTTAATATAATGTTGATTGTACGCTACTATTATTGTTTAGCATCTATGCTTTTGTTTATAAAACAAAAGGATTTAATATTGAACTTGACTTAGACCCCACTGTCATGTCATTTTTTAAGGTATGGAGTTTGTAATGGAGACAAAATTAGGATGAGCACATCTGAGTAGCACCTTACTAGATTACTTTATCAACTACTTTTAGTCATGTCCTTTTTTTAGCCTTATTTATTTTTAAGTATGGATGTTTTAATGTCAAATATTAAATTATGAGAGATATTTTACAAGAAATTTAGACTATATGAAATGTTATAGTTTTAGTTTTTTTTGTAATTTACTTTGTTAAGAAAGTCATCGTTTGGATATTATGATAAATATGCATATTATGGATTTTATGGATATGACTATTTCTAATTATAGTTTTCCTTGGTGCCATATATATACATGCTAGTACACTAGCAAATTACTTAAATGATGGTGGACTAGTTCTTTGCTCAATTAAGGTCTTAGTATGAGACGGAATATGGATCATTTTTGGGTGTCATGTTATGAGCATGATAATCAAACTAAGGGATTGTTATACCCAATTTAAATGGTAAGATTAAAGCATGAAAGGTAGTAGTCAAATACATTAAATGATGCATATTTTAGTTTTATCCCAAAGAAAAACACTACAGTAAAAATGGTGTAATATTTTTGGTATCAAACAATTTTTTACAATATCCTAGGTTAGGGATGATTAAGGAGTCAGAAAACTCTGGGCAATTTAAGTCAAGTTCATAGTTATGGGGAGCAAATGGTTGTGAATGTTTTTGCAAGTTATAAGTGATTCAGCTTTTTAATTCTTACCTATGTTTTTTTATAGTATATTAGTTCTCCTTGCTATTGATTATTAGGCATAGTAGTGCTTCCTTGAGAGACCCATTACATACTAAACAAATACAATGTAAGCTAAAATATAAAATGCTAGGTATGGTTGAGATGCTCTAGATTTTACCTATAGCAATGTTAGAGAAATCATTGGAGGCTTTCACCCTATTTAAACTATAATTCTTTTTAGGTGCAACACATCAAGTCATAGTAGATCAACAACTTGCACACATCTTGGAGTTTATTTCAAGCATTATGGCTCCCTACAAAGATGATTATTGTAGTAGTTAATTTGGTTCTTAATGTTGATTTAAGAATATAATATATTTGGTGAGAGTTTAGCACACTCTATATGAGGCAATCATTTGATGATGTTATGAGTTAGATCTAAATAAAGGTGTTTAACATGGAGGGCTCTTTTTTTTCTTTAGGATTGGAGTTAGGCATAGCCAAGAGACATATGTTGACTTGGGTTTTAGTTAAATCTTTGTCTAGTTTTATTTATTTCTAAAAACATGAGTAGCCATGAGCTCAGGTATTAGGCCATGGATCAAGACCTTACATAATTTTTTTTGTGGTGTAGGCAACTTTGAATAGGCCATTAGAAAAGGGAAGTGACTCAGGTTGGTTTATAAGCAAAGTGTTGGTGAGTAGCAAAATTCATGTGAATCATGTTTAAACAGTAAAAATAATGACTTAGATGGTTCAAGCTATGGATTTTTAAATTGAGACTAAGGATTGGACACAAATACATGAAGTGTGAATGTAGAAATTATCAAAAAAAGGTAGGTTAGGCATTAGTAAAAATGCTAGGTTAGCAAGATACTAAACTAGAGTTATAAGAGACCTAGATAATTGATTAATGGTGAGGAATATAAAGAAATAACAGATGATAGATTAGGGTTAGGTAACCTTTATTAAATTATGTGTACTAATCAATATTTTAATTAAAATGCCTTCTCATGATGACATAGAGCAAGATGTTATAGACCCCAATGTTGGCCTCCTAAGCTAGAGAGATATATTTGATATATTTGAAATAGTTAACACTCCCACTAGATATGGAGACTATGTGCCTCATTTTTAGGATGTCTTGAGAGATCGTGGGTGTGTGCGAGCTTTTGTTTGATCATTACAACATGTGATAAGATTCCATGACTATAGTGTGGTATAATTGGTGTGCAAAACTTTTTTTGTTTCAATAAGACAATTAGTTGAGGATTATAATTAGGTGATGTGCCACAATATTGTATCATTGGAGATAATGTATTTGCAAAAGTACAAATTATCGTGAAAAATTATATATGGTTATTATTTTAGTTCTAACTTGTGATCCACATAACTAGTAGAGGTTAGATTGTGAACTATTGGATCATGCAATGAGATAGGAGTGTACAACTTGTGTCAAGTATCTTAAATCCTTTGTAGGGTATAAAATTATTTGTGGTGAACAACATATCCAAAGAAATGAATTATAACATTTTTGGGACTTGTTAGGTCCAGTTAGATAGGTGGTAAGGTTTATGCTTGATGTTTTTTGAGTTAGCTAACCTTAGTAGGCCTTGGTATTTATTTTATTCCTTTAATATAGCATTAAGTATACTCTACTATTATATTTTCACATATATGCTTTTATTAATAAGAGATAAGGATTTGACATTAAACATGGAATAGACCCCAACACATGTCATTTGTTAAGTTTGGGAGTTAGTAATGGATATGACATTAGAATGGAGGCAACTTAGTGAGAACATTAGTGGATTACTCTTCTATCTGCATTTATTCATGTCCTTGCTTTAGCCCCATTTATTTTTAGCATTGGTGTTTTAATCTCAAATATTGTAGTATACCAGATTTTTTTTATGGAATTTAAACTATTGAAGCATTATATTTTTATGTGGTTTTTGTAATTTACTTTATTGTGAAACTCATTATTTGGATATTAAAGTACTTATGCATAATATGGATTTTATGGGTAGTATTATTTTGAAGTATAGTTTGCCGTGGTACCATTTACGTGCTAGTATTTACTAAAACAATTGTGGGCCAGTTCTTCGCTCAACTAAGGTCTTAGAGGGAAAAGGACTGTTGTTCACTTTGTGAGGCACATCATGAGCATGATGGTCCAATTAAGGGATTGTGACACCGAATTTAGATGTTGAGACATAACAATAGAAGTAGTAGTCAAATACATTAAATGATGCATAATCTAAATGCATCCTAAGGTAAAACATTTTAGTAAAAGTGCAATGATATTTTTTGTATCAAATACTTCATTAGAATATCCTTGTTTTCCTTGTTTCACGGATAAAATCCAAAAAAGATGGGGCCATTGTATGCTAGAGGTATTATTATATTTAAATAAGTATATTTTAAATTTAATTTTTTAAATAAAGCATACGCTAAATATCTTGCAAATAATATTTAGGTAGATAAATAAAAAGAAACCCCTTGTAGATAAGTTTTAATGTTGGTAAGATAATGCAATAAATGTATAAGAGAAGTAGATATGGAACAATATCTTGGAAATGGGAGAGGGATTTCAACCAACTAATAAACCATGCAAGAAATATGGCAGGGATTATTTGGCAATAAAAGGGAATGACATGCTAAGCTTAGATAGTTTTCTTGCACACCAAACTATGAACATTAGAATATCAAAGGTTGTGTCCTCTACCAACTTTAAGAAGTGTGAATCCTCTTGCCTTGTAACATGTTTGCATGCCATAGTCTACAGTTGAAGATCAATATGTAGATTGTGCAATTATTTGTGTTAATGGCTCTTATATTAGTGAAATTCATAAATTTGGGATTTTTTATTCTAAATGCAAAAATACAAAGGAAGAGCTAAGTAAGAAAAGTATCAAAATGTTAACTCTTATTACTACCTATATTTTGAAATTAATGTTAATTTAATGTGTAAATGAATGACATAATATAAGGGAAATAGATATTGAGCTTTTTAATATTTTTATTTAGTATTAACTTAATAATGAACTAAAATAAGCAAGTCACAAGAAATATTATTAGATATATTTTAATTTTTTAAGATGCAAATGATAAGTCTATTTTGAAAGATAATTCATAACACATAGATCAAGTGTATAAGTCGATTAACTTTGGTGCAAGTACAAATGTTTATTTAATATTCCTTGACAATGTTGTAAAAAATATTTTTTTTATTATGATGATGAGATTAAACTTGTTTCTCTTTTTGAATTTGAGTCACATTATTTCAATGACATATTATTGATAAATTAGTATATTATAGAAATATAAATGAAAAAGAAAATCCATATGTAAGTAACTAAGAGTTGTATATTATCTATGTGAATTGTACCAAGATAATGTCACATTGAATGGACATGACATATAAATAAGAAATATTATTTTCATGTGATCTTACTTATTAACTCAAATGTGATGCAATGATCGTACTATGGTTTAGTACTAGTTCACTTCGTAAAATAGCTAGGTATAGTTGTAGACTATGCAATGTTTTAAGATGAGAATAGAAGATGTGATGATTAGCCTTCTGTAAGGTTTTCACAAGCTCTCTAATGAATAATAGAGTTGTAAGGTGTGGGTGTGTGACCCACACAAGAGATGTTATGACCAGTTTACCTTTGGGTTTGTCAGGAGGATGGGCATGGTTTCTAAAGCCATTCCTATAATGATTAATGTAAAACAAACAGATAAATATACCTATTAAATGAGGCATATCCATTTGAAATCTTTTATTTAGTGTTGATGTGGACATTGTATGATATATGAGGGGATAATATTTAGAAGGAAAGTTGATCGAAATTACGTAAGAGATGAAAAAGACTTATGGAATTCAAAAATTGAGAATTTCTTATTATATGTGCAAAATTTGAAGTTAGAGCCAAGTAAGAAAATAATTTAAATCCTAAGTACTATTATTAATATTTTTTAGAAATTAATAATTATTAAATGTGTAAATACCTATGCAAATTAGGAGAAATAGAAATTAATCTAATTAGTATTGGAATTTGGCATTAATTTAATTATGAAATAACTTATGCAAACCATCAAAAATATAATAAGATATATTCTCGTAATGTAGGAACACGATGGCAAGTCAATTTAAAAAGTGGTTCCCCAGCAGACACATTTGGTTAGTAAACCAATAACTATGATGTCAGCATGTGTTTTTATTTATATTCCTTGATCATGTTGCAATAAAGTAAAGTTTCATACTTATGATCATCACATTCAACCTATCAATACATTTGAATTTCAATCATAAGACTTTTGTGACTTACTGTTGTTAAATATGCAAGCTTTTATGAGCATAAAGCTAAAGGAAAAAAAATCATATATTAGTATTTGAACAATATCTAGTTGTTTATTTAAATTTCAACTTGAGAATGACAAATATAATTGACAAGATAAATTTATAACAAATATATTTTTCTTTTGATGTTATACATTGATCACAATGTGGTACCTAAGATGATTTGTTCAACCAAGATGTTATGTTAAATCTCTTTAATAAATTAGAATGTCATTTTCCTATACAACATATGTGATTTCTTTAAATGTTTTGTTTTAATTTTGTTATTTTATTATATAACTCTAAATCTCATCTTGTTTGATTGCTACATGTCTTTGATTTTGTTATGCTACATTGATTTAACATATTCCATCCAAGCTTTAATATTAGTTACTTAATATGGAAATAATAATATATTATTCTTTATGCCAATTTACCTTGATTGTTCATAGCAATTCCAAATGGGTCCTAATTGAGAGAAAATAAAAGTCATGAGATTCATCTTAAACATCTCTATCCAATCGAATATATATTTTTGAACTTTTCAAATAATTTATTTTTTAAACATGCTTTACAAGATGTTTCACTTCATTTCCTTTTTTTAACATTTGAAGATGTTATTGTTCATCTCCTTAGTATCTTGGAGTACAATGTTCTTATGCAAGTCATCTCATTAACTAAATGATTTTTCTTTGATTTCATTATATTATTATTTAACTCCAAATATTCTCTCTTACTAACATTAAATGTCTTTGATTTAGTTACATTATCTTTCTTTAATTTCTTTTAGCCATAATATAAATTTACTAAGTACTACTATACTACTTGGTAATTATTTATTCCAATTTATTCCAATTTATTTCAATAATTCATAATAGTTCCAAAGAAGGTCCAATCAAAATGAAGTGAACATCATTGGACTCATCTTAATGAGTTCTATTGAATTAAATATTCACTTTTATGGGGTATTTTAATTCATACTTGATTTAACGATAAAACATGATAGACTCAATCTTCGTATATCTTGCAATGCAACTTTCCTATATAATTTACCATGTTCAATCAATTTCTTTTTCATTGAATTGGTATATTATTATATTTCACATTCGTCATGTTTGACCTTTATATTTTTTTTATTTGGTGATATTAAATTTTTTTAATTTATGTCATTTTAGTTTTGATATATCATTACTTATCATTAAAATAATAATTTATTACAACTATTTCATATTTAATGTGGTGATTCATAGTAATTCCTATTGAGAGTAACCAAACAAGAAATAAATTTTCATGGACCCACTCTGACAAGACTTATCCAATGAAAAATTCAATTTCATATTTTTAATTATTTTTTCTAGTGTTTTGTTATATTCAATGAGCATTTTGACTTATACTTAACTTGACAATTAGTGATCTTATCCTCAACCTTCTCAATATATCAGAATGCAACATTCTTGCAAAATTTGTCTCATTTTTTAAAGTTTTTAATTATATTCGTTAATATTACTATGTAACTCTGCATTTCCTATCATTTAATCTTTAGATGTCTTTGATTTGGTTATAATACATTATTTCAATTTATCTTTATTCTACTTTAATATTTTTACTTAGTATTAGAAGAACTTTATTATTATTTAGACTTATTTAATTTGTTAAATTATTATAAATCTAAATGAGGTTTGATTTAGGTGAAATACATGTAATTAGAAGCATCTTAATGAGCTTTGTCTAATTAAATATTTATTTTATATTATTTAATATTTTACCTTTTTTGGGTATGCTTTGTGAGACTATTTAATTTTGTACATGATTTATTATTAATAATATTTCATTTGATCTCCTTAGTATACTACGAAGTAGCTTTTTAATACAATTTATTCTATTTATTCAAAAGTTTTTCTTTAATATAGACATATTGTAGTGAAACTCTTATTGTGCTCTAGCATGATGTTTATAATTAATTGAATTGGTTATATTATATTGTTTTAATTTATCTCAGCCCATTTTTTATGTAATTATACTTAATATTAAAGAAATAATCTATGAGCTTCTATTATTTTTTTATAATTCACAGCAATTCTAAACTAAGTTAAATGAAGATAAAATAAACATCATTGGATTCATCTTGATAAGGTCTCTTCAATTAGTTATTTTTTGTAATTTTTAATTTTACATTCCTAATTTTTTTTGTGTTTATTGCATTATTTTGAATAGTACCAAATTTGATGTTGTTCTGGTCAATCTCTTTGCTATTTTGAAATACAATTTTCTCATATCATTTTCTCATTTCACTCTAAATCGTGTCTAATTTGACTTTTACATATCTTCTATTTTGTTGTGTTACATTTCTTCAAATTATCTCATTTCACCTTTAATATATATTTACTTAATTAAAGTAATAATTTATTATTATTTACATTTATTTATTTTACTAATTTCAACAATTCCATGAAATGTTTGATCAAGATAAAAAGGACTTCGAAATTTTTAAATATTTTCTCTAAGGCTTTTGTATGGTTTAAATGATAATTTGATTCATAACTATTTTTTAAAAAAAACTATGTTTCATTAGATCTACTTAGTTTCTTGGAAAGCAATTTTTTTCACATAATTTATCTAATTTCTTCAAACTTTTTTTAAAATATAATTGTACTACTATGAAACTCTAACTCTTCATAAAGCCATTACAATGTATTTATTTGGTTGCATTGGATTGCTTCTATTTATCTTATTTTATCCTTAATATATAGAATTATTAATATGTTGTTATTTATTGATATTTTTTATATCTTGTAAAGCATGATTTTGGCCAAAAAAAACATCAATGGATAGGTCTTGATGTTCTTTATCTATTTGAATATTCATTTTTATATTTTTAACCATTTTCTTTTTTAGGGTTTTGGTATACTTGTTTGGTGATAGGGGTCTTGCAATCCATCTCCTTATGGGTGTTAACTTTCTAATACAATTTATCTGATTTAAGCATATTTTTTAATTTTAGTTAGTTGTATTACTAGTTACCTATATCTATTCCTATGTGATATTGCATAACTTTAATTTTGCTACATTAGAATTCCTTCAATTTATCGTATCTTTTCTTTGAAATTATTTACTTAAAAAAAACTAATATATTGTCACTATTTATGCTTATTTATTTTTGTAATTAATAGTGACTATAAATGAGGTTGGATTGACTTGAAATAAGAGCTTTAAATTTTTTTAAATCCTAATCCAATTACATTTTATTTTATATTTTATCAAATACTTTTTTTGATGTCTTAAAAGTTTTTATAAGATATTTTGATTCATACTTATTACATGATTGAGAATGTTACATTTGATCTCCTTAGCCACTTGAAATGCAACATTCTTGTACAATTTAAATGATTTCTTTAAGGTTTTTGATTTTGATATATTACTATTTTGCTCAAAATCTCTTATTATGTAAATTTTGTTATGCTATGATTTGGTTAAGTTATATTTCATCTATTTGTCTTATTTTTGTTAAGGTTCATTTTTTCAATATTAAAATATTAATTTGTTTTTATTTATGCTTATTTGGCTTTTTAATTTGTAGTAATTGCGAACAAAGTCTGATCCACATGAAACAAATATTGTTAGACATTTTTGTAGTCCATATCTAAATAAATATTCATATTTATAATGTTTTTTATTTTTTATTTTTATTTCAAATTTTAAATATGTTATTTTCTTTAGTCTTCACACCATTTGAGACATTTTGATTTGTTGCTTATTCAACATTCAAGGTTGTTATAATCAATCTCCTTAGTAAAATGCAAATTTCTTATAAAATTTAGTAAATATTTTTGAGGTTTTTGATTTTATATATTTTTTGCTTTTTTTACTATTAAACTCTATTTCTTTTTTCGTGCGACCATTATATCACATTGATTTGGTTTTATTATGTTTCTTTAATTAACTTAAACTCAACTTTAATATATTTTTCTTGATATTAAAATAATAAGTTATTATTATTAATACTTGTTTAGTTTGATTATTCAAAGTAATTCTAGTCAATCTTTTATTAAAATGAAGGAAGGATTACTTGACTCATCTCTATCAGCTATACCTAATTAAGTATCCATAATTATTTTTTTATGTATTTCATTTTTTTTAATGTTAGCATGCCTTATGAGATATTTTATTTGCAGTTGATTTAGATATCAAGGTTGCTGTACTCCATCACTATAGTTTCTTGGAATGTAACTTTGCCATATAATTTATCTCTTTTTTTAATTTTTTTCTTTTATTTTATTATATCACTTTGAAAGTGTAATTCTACTATCATGTGACTTTTAGACATTTTTTATTTCATTATATTACATTGTATTAATTAAGGTCCAATCAGCGTTTGATTAAGATGAAACAAAAGGCCTTTGACTCGTTTAAATGAGTTCCACGTAAGCACCTATTAATGTTTATATTTTTTTAATATTCTTTTATGTAATTTTTGCATGATTTACACTGCATTTGCTAGGTATATTGTAATGCAATTTTCTTGTACAATTTGTCTTATTTCCTTAAATTTCTCAGTTTGATTTGGTTATGTTACACTATAATTATAATTCTTGTGTATAATTAGAATGAATCTTTTTTGTAAACTTTACCTAATTTCTTGAAAACTTTATCAAAAATATATATACTTAATATTAAAATAATATTTTGTTAATATTTATATTTATTTAATTAGGTAATTTTTTTATAATTGCAAGTATTCTATTGAGACTAAACAAATGCTCTTGCACTCCTCCCAACATACTCTATACAATAAAATTTTAAATTTATATTTGTTACTATTTTATTTTCAATTTTTTTGGCATGCCTCACAAGGCATTTAAATTCATAATAAATTTGACAGTTGAAGGTGTCACACTCGATCATCTTAGTATCTTGGATAACAACTTTTCTATACAATTTGTCTTATTTTTTTAGAAATTTCCTATGATTTTAATATGTTATTATGCAACTATAAATCTCCTTTCATATCTCATTTATATTACTTTAATTTAGTTTTATTTTATTGATTCAATTTATATAATTTTAGCTTTAATATGTGTTTATGTAACATTAAAGAATTTTGTTATCATTTATGCTTATTTAATTTTATAATTCATAGAATTTTTTAACAATATTTGCAGGAGATGAATCAAATGACTTTCGACTCACCTTGACGAGTCCTACCCAATTAAATTTTTATTTTTATATTTTTCCAACTTTTTATCACCTAGGGCATTGTAATATTTTATAAGACATTTCCATTTAAACATGTTTGAATAATTGATAATGATTCATGTGAAATAATTACTATTTGATAATGCAACTTTCTCATGTAATTTATCTACTTTTTGAAAGTTTTCTTTTTATTTTTTAATGTTATAGAGCACCTCTAAATCTTATTTTAAGTGGCATTTACATTGCTTTCATTTTGTTATATCATATAATGTAAATTTATCTAATTTCTTCTTTAATATATATTCTTTATTTTGAACTTTCTCTTTTAGGAATGGGATATTGATGGAATTCCCATGAATAGGGTTAAGATCAAACCTTATTCCATGATATTTCCTTAAGATTCTCCTCTTAAGCAAGCCCCTAAGAAGGCTTAGTTGATCAATAATTTATGTTTCATCTTTGTTTTCGTTTTTGTTTGTTTCTCGAAAGATTGAGTCCAATTCCGAATTTGCTTTAGTAATTTTTAAGAATTTCAAACCAGATATGATGATCACAAAATACATGTTCGACTCCTCTCGATGAGCCCTATCCAGTTTAATATATTTTTTATTTTTTAAAATATTTTTTTCGAAGATTATGACACACTTGAATAAAAAATTTTTCATACTTGAAGTTTTGCTCATGTATGTTGCAACTTTTGCATGCTATACTATTTTTTAAAAGTTTTCATTTTCATTTTGTTAAGTTACTATTTTACTAAAAATGTAGTCTCATGTGACATTTACATTGCATTTTTTAATTATATTACATTGTTTCAATTTATTTTGTTAAAGTTTTAATAATATATTTAACTAAAAAAATAATAATTTATTATTATTTATCCTTATTTGCTTTTTGTAATTCATAGTTACTCCAAATGACATGTAATTTTGATTAAATAAAATTCATTGGACTCATCCCGATGAACTTTAGCTAATTAAATAACTATTTTTATATTTTTCTTAAAATATTGTATTTTCCTTTTTTTCTTGGCTCACTTTATGTTACATTTTCATTCATACCTAATATGTTGACTAAGAATGTTACACTTGATCTCTTTACCATCATGAAAAGTTGCTTTTTTAAACAATTTGCCTTTTTTTTTCAAATTTTAAATGTTAATTTTGATATGCTAATAAAGAATAGCCTGCACTCATTTGACTTTTACAATACTTTTATTTGGTTAAATTATATTATTTTAGTTTATGTAATTTTAACTCTAATATATATTTAATTAATATTTCAATAATAGTTTTATTTGATTTGTGCCATATTTGTTTTATAATTTATATTAATTTAAAAAAAAGTTTGATGAAACAAAACAAATATCAAAGAAGTCATCTTGACAAGCTCTATTCAATAAAATCAAATGTTTTATGTTTTTAAATTTTTTTCTCGCATTTTGACATCTTTTATAAGATATTTTTATTTGTGCATGATTTGACCATCAAAGATGTTAAACTAAACCTCGTTATTATCTTGGCATGCAACCTTTACATATAATTATCTCATTTCTTTTAAAATTTTTACTTTTATTTTTATAGATTTAATTGTAACCCTCAATCTCATTTCATGTGTTCCTTATATTAGATTGATTTTGAGAAATTACATTGGTTTAATTTATCTCATTTTAGTTTTAATATATTTAAACTTAATACTAAAAAAAATTATTTGTTATTAATTATTTTAATTACATTGGTAATTTAGAGTAATTCCAAATGAGCTCTAAACAATAATAAATTAAATTTTTCGGACTCATCTAAAAAAGTTCTTTCTAATTAAATATGTTTTGTTATATTTTTAAATATTATGTTTTGTGTAGTTCTGATACTCTTTATATGATGTTTTCATTTATACTTATTTAAATGATCAAAGTTTTTAGACCTGATCTTCTTAGTATCATAAAATGTTGCTTTTACATAAAGTTAATCTCATTTCTTTAAAAGTTTTTATTTGATTTATTTATATTATTATGTAACGCTAATTCTGTTTTTTTTTTACTTTTAAATCATATTTATTTTGTTATATTGTATTCCTTTAATTTATTATATTTTTTCCACTTGATTTATTATTTTTTCAAATTACTCACTTTGATTTTTATACCACTATGTTATCCTAATTCTCCCCACTTGTGGCAACTATATCTTTTTTTATTGTATTACATAGCTTCAACTAACTTTTTTTAGCTTTATCATATGTTTATTTAATATTAAAACAATAATACATAATTACTAATGTTTATTTACTTTGGTAATTGTAGTCATTCCAAACAAGGTTGAATGTATATGAAACAAAGGAGGTTATATTCATCTTAATGAGCTCAAATAAATTAAAAATTTATCACTATATTTTTAAATATTTATTTTTATGGTTTGGAAAATTTTATGAGATATTTTAATTGGTAGCTAATTTGTTTAGCATGGATGTTATAATTGATCTCCTTTGTATCATATAATGTATGCTTCTCGTACAATTTATCATATGTTTTAAAAAAGTTTCTTTAGTTTTATTATAATATTATGAAACTATTATTCTCCTTTCTTATGAAAATTACAATGCTTTGATTTGACTATACTACATTACCTTAATTTTTTTTATTTTATCTTTACTATACACGTACTTAACCAGAATAAAATAATCTATTATTATTTATTGTTATTTACTTTTACAATTCAAAATAATTTTGAATGAGGCTTGGTCTATACAAAACAAAAGTGTTCTTATATTAATGAGCTTAATCTAATTAAATATTAATTTTTAATTTTTTCCTCTAGCTTTTGTTTACTTTATAGGACATTTTCATTTGTATTAGATTTCGCAATATGGAAGGCAACACTCAATCTCATTAACATACCAGAATAAAACTTCTAAAATTTATCTCTTTTATCAAATAGTTCAGTTTTTTTTTGTTATATTGTAATATAACTCTAAATCTCTAATGTTATTATCTTTATTACCAACATGATCTATTTATGTTACATTATTTCAATTTGTTTTATTTTAGCATTAATAAATATTTACATAATATTACAATTTAAAGTTATTATTTTTTATGCTTATTTAGTTTGGAAATTTGTAGTAATTGTTAAAGAGGAATAATTGAGTGAAAAGAAATGTCATTGGACTCATCTGAACAAACTTTTTCTAATTAAATATTTAATTATATATTTTTAAATATTTTATTTTAAATAGTATTAACACCTTTGTTAGACATTTCATTTATACCTTATTTTATTTTTCAGAAAATTATACATGATCTTCTTTTTATCTTGGAATGCAACTATAATGTAAACTTTAACTCCTTTCATCAATGTTGTGCTCTATGTTTTTCATTACTAATAAATTTGAATTCTCCTCTCTTACAACAATTATTAAATTTTTTTTATATTATTGTAACTTAATCAATCTCATTTAAGCCTTCGTATATATTAATATAATTTTTAAAAAACTTATAATTATTTAAGCTTATTAACAATAGTAATTTACTATAATAGCAAATGAGGTTTGATGTAGGTGAAACAAACATCATTGGACTCATACGATTAAGGTCTAATTTTTTAAAATATATTTCTTTATTTGTAAATATTTTATTTCTAATTACTATGGCATTCTTCATGGGAAAGTTTTAAGCAAGCCAAATTAAATAATTGAGGATGTCATGGTTGATCTCTTTAGTGTCTTTGGATGCAACTATCTCAAAAAATTCAACTTATTTCTTCAATTTTTTTCTAATTTGGTTTTATTAATTTGAAACTCTTATACTCATCTCTTATGCCCACTACATCTTTTTTATTTTATTATAGTACTTTACTTCAATTTATCCTATTTTAGCTTCATATAGTACTTTATTTTATTTTTTGTAATTCTCAACAAAGTCTTATCGAGATAAAACAAATATTTTTTTATTCTTTTTCATTAGATGTATCCAATTCAATTTTCTCTTATACATTTTTTAATATTTATTTATCTATGGTTTGTATGCAATTTAAAAAACATTTGATTCATTCCCTATTTGATAATCAACCATGTTATGCAAGACTTCTTTCATATTTTGGAATGCATCTCCCTTGAACATTTCACCTCTTTTCAAAAAATTCTTCATTTTAATTTTGTTAGTATGAAATTCTCATCCTTGTGTTTAATGAACTTTACATCATATTGATTTGGTCATCTCTTCTTTGCTAATTTTTATATTTTTTTTGTTTTTCAATATATTTAGTTAATAGTAATAAAAAAATTTATTATTATTTTATGTTTCTTTTCTTTTGCAAGCATAATAATTCTACTTGAGATTTGATTGATTTGAAATAAATGTCGTTTTACTTATTTCAATGAGTTGTATCTAATTAAATATTTAATTCTATATTTTTTAGAAAATTTATTTCTTATTATCTTGGAACTTTATTTAGCAAATTTTAATTCACACTTTATATAAAGATTGAGGATGTTATGCTTGATCTTTTTAGTACCTTGAAATGCTATTGTTCAATATTATTTGCCTCATTTATTAAAGATTTTCTCTTTAATGTTGTTACTATGAAACTCAAGCTCTCCTCTCGTGTTAACTTTATGCAGCTTTCTTATTGTTACATTACATTGCTTTAATTTGACACCTCTCATATTTAATATAAATTTTCTTAATATTTTTTTTCCTTAAGCATTCTACATTTGTTCTTATTTAAAATGAGGTTGAGAAAAAACAAACAATTCTAAACTTGCTTTTAGGAGTTTTCTTCAATTAAATATTCATTTTAATTTTGTTAATGTAATTCTCTTCTATGGATCTTACATATCTTAAAATACATTTTAAGAGTAAACAATATAGAGCTCGCACAAATGGCTTTGGATTCATTTGGAAAAGCTCTATTAACTGTAATATTTCATGTTATATTTTTTAATATCTTTTTTCTAGCAATTTTGCATATTATAGGTGACATTTTGATTTGTACAATATTTGATTATCGAGGATATTATATTCATTCTCCGAAGTATCATAGAATACAACTTTCAAGAACAATATATCTTATTTCTCAAAACTTTTTCTTATGATTTTGTTATGTTACTATGAAATTTTAAATATTCAATCATGTGACCTCTTCATCACATTTGTTTTATTATGTTACAAGCTTCAATTTATCTACTTTTAATTATTGTATATATTTACTTAATAATAAAATAATTATTTATTATTATTTTATTCATTTTTTAATTACTAATAATTTTAAACTATCTCTGATTAATATGAAACAAATGTTCTTAGACTCATGTTAGCGATTTTAATCTCATTAACTATTGTTTTTGTTTTAAAATATTCAAGTTTTGTAACATTCGTAAGCTCTATGAGATAGTTTTTGTACCAGGATTGACCATAATGATGTTACACTCGATCACCATAGTTCCTCAGAATGTAACTAATATATAAAATTTGTTTATTTTTTTCTTTTATTTAATTATATTATTAAGAAATTATAATATTTTTATTTTGTTGCTTTTACATCCGTTTGATTTTTTTTCTTTTATTTAATTATATAAAATTTGTTTCTTGTAATTCCAAATGAGGTCTAATTAAAACAAAATAGCTGTCTTATTATTGTATCAACGTGCTATATTCAATTAAATATTCATTTTCACTATTTTAAACCTTTACATTACCAATGATTTGGTTTCCACAACATTGATTTAGTTTTTCTCTATCAAAATTTGATAAAATAAAATAATCATATTTTTTGCTAATTTACTTTAGTTTTTTAGAAACATTTCAAACGAGGCATAATAGAGAGGAAATAAATGTCGTTGAACTCCTCTTTACGAGATATATCAAACTAAATATTAATTATATTATTTTTAAATATTGAATTTTTTTAGATGCTTGGTAGGCTTTATGAGATATTTTGATTCATGGCTTTTTTAACATTGAAAAATTTTATATTTGATTTCCTCAATTCGATGATGAATGATGTTACACTTCATCTCCTTAGCTTATTAGACCGTAATTTTTTTGTAAATTTTATCTCAATTCTTAAAAATTTTCTCTTCTTTTATTATCTTACTTTGAAATGATTTTTGCACTATGATGTGATCATTGCATTGGTTTAATTTAATTGCATTATATTTCTTTATTTTATCTTATTTTTAGTTTAACTTATATTTACTTAATGTAAACAAATTAGTGATTTTTTTATTTATTTAGAAAATAGATAATAATTTTAAATGAGGTTTTATCGAAAATGAAAAAACACCTTCGAACTTAACATGAGAAACCCTGGCCAATTAAACATTTTGTTATATTTTTTTTAAAATATTTTATTTTCCTTTACTTTTCCAAACTTTGCAAAACCATTTAATTCCTACCAAATTTTTTTGTCGATTATGTTACACTCAATCTGCTTAGTATCTTTGAATGCAAATATATCACTAAATTAATCTCTTTTTTGTAATTTTTTGCTTTAATTTTGCTATGGTATTATAGAATTTTGATTCTAGTCTATATATTTGCAACTTTGACCTAAATATCACCTTAATCTTTCACACTATTGAACTTCAATTTTTCTTATATCAACTTTATTTAATCTTTTATTCAATATTAAAATAATAATTTTTTAAAATTTTTTGTGCTTATTTACATTGGTAATTAGTACTAATTCAAAACAAATTCTAATTGATTAGAGAAAACCATTGTTGGACTAATCATGACGATATCAATCCATTTAAAAATTAATTTATAAATTTTGAAATTTTTTTTGTAGATTTTACAACTTTTTGAGAAGTTTTAAATTGTATTATATTTGATGAAAAAGATTATTACACTCGATCACCTTTATTTTTTTGAATGCAATAATCTGTACATCATTTTGCTTTGGTTAAATTACATTACCTCAATTTGTCTCATTTTAGCCTTAGTATATATATTGATTTAATATTAAATTAATAAGGTATTTTTTTAAGATCATTTACATTCGACTTAAATCGATGAGTTTTGTCCAAACAAAAATTCTTCTTTATATTTTTATTAATTTTATTTTTAAATATCTTAAATTATTTTTTAATATTTTAATTAATATTCTTTCCAAATTTTATGGAAAAGTATGCCACACTTGATCACCAAAATATCTTGTGATACAACTTTCTCATAGAATTTACATCAATTATTTAAAAGTTTTCCTTTAATTTGGTTATATTGCTATGTGAAACTCTTATTTTTCTCTCAAATGCCCATTACATCACTTTAACTTTTTTATAGAACATTACTTCAAATTATATTATTTTAAATTTATTAAATATTAATTTAATATTAAAATAATAATCTATTTCTCTATAAGATTTTTATGTTAGAAATAAATAATATTTTCAAATAAGATATTATCAAGATGGAAGAAAAAGAATTGGACTAATATCAATGAGCTCTATCTAATTAAATACTAATTTTAATATTTTGAAATATTTTATTTTCTTTAGTTTTTGCAAGTTTTATAAAGTATTTCTACTTGCACATTATTTGGTAGTTGAGGGTTTTACAATCGTTTATCTTTGTCTTTTTAATGCAGCTTTCATGTATAATTTCCTTCATTTTATGAATTTTATAGCTTTGATTTAGTTATACTACAATGTTGTTATCATTCTCCTCTCGCACGACTTTTACATCATTTTTTTTTATATATTACAATGCTTAATTCATTTAATTTAAATTTTATTATATATTTACTTGAATTAATATAATAACTTATTATTATTTATTTTCTTTGTTTTGATAATTTTGTTGTATTTCAAATTGAGGTATGATCGATGTGAAAGAAATGTCCTTTTTCTCATCTCAATAAGCTCTATCAATTTAAATATTCTTTTCTGTCTTTTGATATTTTATTTTTCATGATTTTTGTACTCGTTATGAGACATTATGAGTTGTACCTAATTTGTCTACAAAGAATGTTACACTTGATGTGCTTAGTTTCTAATAATACAATTATCTTGTATACTTTATCAGATTTATTCAAATGTTTTTTCTTTAATTTTGTTATATTATTATTATATACTTATTCTTATCAAATGCGATTATCACAATGCTTTATTTTTGTTATATTACATTATCACAATTTTTATTATTTTAAATTCGTTATATACAATTTTAATATCTATTTAATATTTTATTTATTTTTATGCTTATCTACTATTACAATTTGAAGCAATCTCAAACATAATTTGATCGATATTAAATAAACATCATTGGACTAACCTGGACAAGTTCCATAAATTTAAATAATTATTTATATATTTTCAAATAATGCTTTATATTCCTTTGACTCACTTATTGAGAAATTTTTATTCATAAGTAATTTGACAATCGAGGATACTATACTCGATTATTACTATATCAAAAAGTTACACTCCCTTCTGATTTCTCTCTATTTTAGGAATATTTAGCTATCATTTTTTAATATTACAATTAAATTCTAACTCATATGTTTTGTTACATTTACATTACTTTCATGTGATTTTACAACATTGCTTCAATTTATTTGATTTCAAATTTAATATATAGATTTACTTAATATTTGGAAAGTAATTTGTCATTATTTTTCTTTACCTACATTCATAATTCAAAATTAATTCCCAAATTAATTCTACTGAGATGAAAGAAACATCTTTGGTGTTGGCTTGAGGAGCTCTATTAAATATCAGCAACATATATATTTTAAAATTTATCATTTTCAATAATTTGGCCACACTTTACTTAATAGTTTGTGTCAACTATTATTTGAAGACTAAGGATGTTTGTATTATATTTTTGGCTTGTTAAAATACAATATTTTTATACAATTAATTTTGCTTAGATTTAGTTATATTACTATAACACTCTAAATTTCCTCCCATGTCACCGTTATATAGTTTTTTTTGTCACATTATATTGCTCCAATTCATTAAATGTCAACTTTATTATATGCTTATTCGATGTTCAAATTTTTGTTATTATTTTTGCTTATATATTATGGTAATTTGAAGTAATTCATGATGAAGTTTTATAGAGATGAAACTATTATCTTCATACTCATCTCAAAGAGCTTTATAAAATTAAATATTATTTTTATATTTTAAAAATATATATAAATATATATTTTGGCATACTTAATCAGTAAATTTTTATCCATATCTAATTTTATAGTGGATGGCATTGTAATTTTTCTACATAGTAATCTTGAATGCGAATTTTTTATACAATTTATATAATTTAAACAAGATTTTTTTCTTAAATTTTGTTAAATTGTTGGTTGTCATTCTCCTCTCATTTCAAAATTATATTAGTTTTATTTTGTTATAATACATTTCTTCAATTTATCTTGATTAAGGTTTGTTATTTATTTAGTTATCACAGAAAAATAACTTTTTTATTATTTATGAATATTCATTCTAGCAATTCATAATAATTCAAAATGATGTAAAATTATGATGAAGTAAATGTCATAGGACTTCTTTTTATGACCTCAATCTAATTAAAGATTCATTTGAGTAATTTTGCATTTTATTTTCCATTTTATTGGAATTCTTTACAAGACATTTTTATTTGTAGTTGACTTAATGATTAAAGATATTATGCTTGATGTCTTCTATATCTTGGAATTTAATTTTGTCATATAATTTATCTCATATTTTCAAGTTTTTTTTACTTTTATTATGTTATATTACTATGAAACTGTAAATCCCTTCTCATGTGACCTTTTTCATTTCTTTGATTTAGTTTTATGTTTGCCTATCTATTTTGGTACATCATTGAAATCATAAATGAGGTCCTTTTAAGATGAAATAGATGGCATTGAACTTGTCTAAATGAGCGTTATTAAATTAAACATTCCTTTTTATATTTTCAAAATGTTTTATTTTCTATGATTTTTTAATACTTTATGTGATATTTTAATTTGAGCCTTATTTTATAATTGGTAAGTTTACACAATTTTCGTTTGATTTTATAATGCAACTATCTCATGAAATTTATTTTACTCTAACTTTTTTCATTGATTTGGTTATACTACTATATAATTCTAAATCTATTCTCTTGTGACCTTTATATTTCTTTTGCTTTGATATGTTACCTTTTTTCGATTAATTGTATTTGAACTTTAATATATATTTAATTAATACTAAAATAATACCTCATTATTTTTATGCTTATTTCATTTGATGATTGATATTAATTGCAAAATGGCTTTGATCAAGTTGAAGCAAATGTCATTAGACTCATCTTTATGATTTTTTTCTAGTTAAATGTTCATTTTTATATTTGAAAATATTTTTTTCAATGACTTTGGCTCTTCTTACAAGTGATTTCGTTTCTTACTCAATTTTTTGATTGGGAATATTTTTCTTTGATCATCCTAGTATCCTTAAATGTTGTTTATTAGGTACAATTTATCTCTTATTTTCAAATACGTTACCTTCTTTTTTCTATAGTATTATGAAATCTAATTATCCTCTCATGTGGCCAATACATTTATTTTATTAAGTTGTCTTAAATTGGTTTAATATGTTTCATTTCCACTTTTTTATATATTCACTTAATATTAGAATAATAATGTGTTATTATTTATGTTTACTAAAATTTTTAGTTGTAGCAAAAAAAAATAAGGTTCGATTGAGAAAAAACATATGTCACTAGACTTATATCATTGAGCTCTATCAAATTAAACATTTAATTATATATTAGAATATTTAATTTTCAATAAATTTGGCTTCTTTCACATGGCATATTTATTTGTACTTGATTTGAGGGTGATATAATTAGTCTATAGCATATCTTTGAAAGTAACTTATATAATTTATCATATTTATTCGAATGATTTACCATAATTTGTTAATATTACTATGATACTTTTTTATTCAGTCATTTGTCTTTTATATCACTTTTATCATATTATATTCCATAATGTAAATCTAAGTAATTTATGATTTATTATATATTTAAATTAAAGTAAAATTATAGTTATTATTGCTTATATATATTTTTAATGGATAGTAATTCTAATCAAGGCACAATTGAGATGAAAGATGTCATTAAACTTATCTTGACTTTCTCTATCGAATTAAATATTCTTTTTTGTATATTTACCTAATTTATATTCTATGGTTTGGAAGCGTTATAATGGATATTTTGATTTAGACCTTGTTTGGTTATCAAGGACGTTATACACGATCTACTTACATTACTTCAAATTATGAAATTTCATAATTATTTTCTATAATAATTAATTTGAAATACAGTCTAAGACATTACAAGCTCTATTAAACTAAATATTTAATTCTAAATTTTTAAATATTTATTTTCTTTGGCATTGGCATACCATATAAGACACTTTAATTTGTATTATATTTGATGATTTTTTTTTATAATATTTGATGATTAAGGAACTACAATAATTGTCCTTTACATTTTTTAATTAAGCTTTCCCATAAAATTTATGTTATTCTTTCAAAATGTTGATGTCAATTTGGCTAAGGTACTATGAAATTCTTATTCTACTCTTACCTCAACTTAACAAAGCTTTGATTTTGTTTTATTAAATTATTTCAATTTATTTTATTTCCAATTTAATATATATTTGAAATAAAGCTTCATAATTATTTTTTATTCTTTAATTTTATAAATTGTTGTAACTCTAAAAAAGATTCGATTGAAATGAAAAAAAGGTCGTTAGGTTAGCCTCGAAGAGCCCAATAAAATTAAATATTTATTTCTGTTTTTTATAATATTTTTTTTTCTTAGGGTTTTGGCATATTTTATGAGATACTTTAAGATAGTCAGTCTATTTAAATTTTTTTGTTGGTTATATTACTATGTCACATTAAATCACTCATAATGTGACTTTTATATTATATTGTTTTGTACATATAACTCTATTTTAGTTTATCTTGTTTCAGTAGTAATTTATATTTACCTAATGTTAAAATACTATTTTGTTATTATTGACATTCATTTTGTCAAACATTTCAAAATAATTCTAAATGAGGTTGAATCAAGAGGAAACCAATGTCATTTAACTCAACTTAATAAGCTCTATTAACCTAAATATTCATTTTTATTTTTAAAGTTAATTCAATTTGTGACATGCTTTACAAGATATGTTGATAAGTATATGATTTGATGATTAAACATTTTTTTAATTTTATTAAATCACATTGAAACTTAAAATTTTGATTATATTACATTGCTTTAATTTAACTTTACCTTTATTATTAAATTATTTAATATTAAAATAATTATTTTTATTATTTATGTTTATTTAATTTGGTGATTTGAAATATCCCTAATGTGCTTTTATTAAGATGAAAGAAATGTCATTCAACTCCTCTCAGTGAGTCTTATTTAATTAAATATTGATTTTAAAAGATTTACATATTTTTGTTACCTTTGTCATTTCCTTGTTTTATGAGATAGTTTGACTCATACCTTATTAATAATCAAGGATATTTCGTTTGATCGCCGTGGTATCCTTAATGACTACATTACCGTAAAATTTATCTCCTTTCCTTAATCATGTGTGCTTTACATAACTTTTATTCGAATATATTTAATTGATTCAATTTGTCTCATTACTACTTTGTGAAATTTTTTACTTAATGTTCAAATAATAATTTATTATTAATTGTGTTATTTTAGTTTAGTTATTTGTTGTAATTAGATTCAAATTCATATCGTGATGAAATGAACATCCATAGACTTGTCTCGAAGGGCTTAATCTAAATAAATACTTACTTAAAAAATTTTAAAGATTTATTTTCTTATGACTTTGTTAGACTTTTGGGGACCCCTTCATTCGTACCTTATTTGATAACTGAGGATGTTATTCTTGATCTCTTTGGTACTTTTATTTTCTTAGAATATAACAATCTTGTAATATATATGTATGCTAATAAAAGTTTTAGCTTTCATTTGGTTATATCATTATATATCTATAAATGACTTCTCATGTTGTTTTTATATCACTTTAATTATGTTATATAACTTTAATTTTTTATAATTTTTTTTATAATATATTTTCGTAAAATTAAAAATTATTATTATTATTATTATATTTGTATTTGTGATTCACACTAATTGCAAACAAGTTCTAATTGAGATGAATTATATGTCATTAAATTTGTTGTGAAAAACTTTATAAAATTAAATATTTACTCCTTTTTTAAAATTTTTTATGATCTTAGAAAAATGTATGACATATTTAGATACCAATAATTTTTTGATGAATTGGGATGACATACTCAAACTCCTTATTATCTTGGAATAGTCCTTCCACAACAATTTGTCTTAGTTTTTCAATTTTTTTTCTCTTGTTTGATTATACTACTATAAAACTATAGTTCTTATCTTATGTGATAATTGCATTGCTTCGATTTTGTCACATTACATTATTTATTTTATCTGATCTCAACCCTAAAATAAATTTCAATAATTTAAGGTAACAATTTGTTATTACTTACATTTTTTTAAATTTGTGTTTTTAATTTATTCCATACTACGTCCAATCATGACGAAATAAACATTTTGATTTATACCTAATACATCAAGTCTCTTTAATATCTTGCAATTCAACTTTCCCAAACCATTTATCTATTTTCTTGAAATTTTTAGCTTTGATTTTTATACTTTATAAATCTCTAAGTCTACTCTTGTTTGATGTTTGCATAGCTATAGTTTGTTTACATAACTTTTCTTTAATTTATCTGATTTCAACTATAGTATATACAAACCTAATGTTTAACTATTGTTTTTCTTATTTGTTTTAGAAATTCACGATAATTTCAAATAACATTTCATCATGATGAAACATGAATTTTTTACTTAGACAGCACTATGTAATAGAATATTCATTTCTATATTTTCATTCATTTTCATACACTTATGTGATTTTTTTGTACCTTATATAATAATATATTATATTACACCCATTACCTTTAGTACTTCAAAGTAAAATTTTTTTATGTGATTTTTCCTATTCTTCAAATTTTTTAGCTTGGTTTAGGTTTTTTACTTTCATACTCAAATTCACCTTTCCTATCACATTGTGTTACTTTGGCATTGAAATGTTATATTGCTTTAGCTTATCTAGTTTTACCTTTAATATAAAAATATCCATTAAATTTTAAATTAAATTTATTTAGTATCATGGAATACGTTCTTAATCAAGAATTTATTGAGTTTCTTTAAATTTTTTAATTTTATTTTGTTATATTAGTATCAATCTTTAATTTCCTCTATTATGACCTTTTCAATTTTTGGTGTTGTTTTATTTAAATTCTTTTAATTATTTAATTTTAAGTTTGACATATATTTAGCTAATATTAAAATAATAATTTTTTATTACTTTTATTTCTTTACATTGATAATTTTTATTAATTACAAACAAGGTCGGATTGATGTGAAACAAACTTCATCCGAGATAGCTCGACAAGCTCTATATGATTAAATATTCCTTTTTGTAATTTAAAATATATTTTATTCCAGAATTTTAAAATTTCGTAAAAGACATTTCATTTTATACCTTATTTGATGATCGAGAATATTGTAATAAATATTCTTAGTATTCCAAAATGCAACTTTCTTCTAGAATTTATGTCAACTCTTTAAATTATTTTTCTTTGATTTTATTATATTACTACAAATTTCTAATTCACCTCTCATGTAACATTTACATTCTTTTGATTTAGATTTATTACATTGCTTTAATTTTTAATTTTTAGAATCAATATTTTTTATTATTTAATATTAAAGAAAAATTTTATTAATATTTATACTTATTTACTTATTTTTTTTGTAGTAATTTGAAATGAGGTACTTTTGAGATGAAGCAAAAGTAAAAAGTCTCATCTTCATGAGCTCTATCTACTTAAATATTGATTTCTATAATTATAAATATTTAATTTTTTTTATTTGATTTATTTTAGGAGACATTTTAAATTGTTCGAGATTTCATGATCAAGAATGTGTCACTTGATCTCCTAAGTATCCTTGATTACAACTGCTTACATTATTTATCTCATTTCTTTCAATGTTATTCTTATACTTTTATTAAGTTATAATGAAGCTCTAGTTCTACTCTCATGTGCCTCTTATATTTATTTAGTGTAGTTAAATAATATTATTTCAATTTATCTCATTTACTCATAAATATTTATTTACCAAATATTAAAATAATAATTTATTATTAGTTGTTCTTACTTAGTTTAGTAAATTATTGTATTTCAAAAAATATTTGTCATGATGAATGGAATGTCATTGGACCCATCTAGAGTAACTCTATCCTATAAAGTATTAAATTTTAAATGCTTTAAAATTTATTTTGAATCTTAAATAATTTAATTGCCAAGTACAGAATAATATATTTCCATAGGATGTTGAAATGTAATTTTTTATACAATTATTTTATTTTTTATTTTTTGCTTTGATTTAGTTGTATTATTATGAAATTCTTACTCTTCTCATATGAGACCATTAAATTGTTTTAATTTTATCATATTATAGTGTTTCAATTAATTTTTTTTACAAATTTAATACATTTTAATATAATATTGAAAAATTAATGTATTGTTATTAAACATATTTATTTTTGTGAATTTTAGTAATTCCAAACAATGTCCACTCAAGACAATACTAATGTCATTGGACTATACTCGACATGTTTTATAGGATAAAATATGTGTTTCTATATTTTGAAATATTTTCTATTTTGTGGTTAAGGCTCAAATTTTGAGACATTTTGATTATTGCCTAATTTTACAATTAAGGATATCACGCTTGGTCTCCTTTGCCTCCTAAATATAACATTTCTATATAATTGATCCATTTATCTAATTTAATTACTTTTATTTATTGATTTTAGTTGTAATATATATTTGCTTGATAATAAGACAATAACGTTTTATGATTTATGCTTATTTAACATGTTAAATCATTATAATTTCTATCAAGGTCACTGATCTCATCTTAACAACGCTTATCCACTTAAATATTCAATTCTTTTGTTTTTAAAATGCTATTTTTAGGATTTTTGCTCAACTTATGAGATTTTTTTTGTACCCGCTTTGTTGATTAAAGCTGATCACTTTATCTCCTTAGTATCTTTGAATGCAATTTTCCTATATAATTGATCTCACTTTTCTATTTGTTTACTTTAATTTTTTTTTTATTATTGTTACCACCAAATTGTTTCTCATTTGGGGTTTAAATTAATTCTAATTAATCTTATAATATTGCTTAAATTTTTTTAAATTATATATATATAAATATATATATATATATTTATAATAAAAAAATTTTAATTTATTAATATTTTTATTTATTTAATGTTACTAATTATTTTAAAATATATATATGAGATCAAGATGTGACAAGACAAACATGATTAGATTAAATAAAAAAATCCAAAGAGTTCTATCAAAAAAAATATTTCCTTGTTTGTCATTAAATATTTCTATGTTTTATGGCCTTGCTACAGTTTGCAAGAAAATTTCATTCATACTATGCTTGAAAAATGAGGATATTACATTTCACCTCTTGAGTAACTTTGAATATAACTTTGCTATGCAATTTATCTCATTTCTTCTAATGTTTTGCACTAATTATTTTTTTCCTATAAAGGTCTAATTCTCTAATTTTGTGACTTTTACAACCCTTTAATTTTTTATGTAAAAGTTAATTCAATAGATCTCATTTCAACTTTATTAAATATTTATTTATTATTAAAATAATATTTTATTATTATTTTTTCTTCCCTATTTCAGTAATTTTATTGAAATTAAAAAATCAACGTTGAATTGAGACAAAAAAATTGTTTGACTTGTCTTCACTAGCTCTATGAAAAGAAACATTCATTTTTATATTTTTCTAAATTGTTTAGAGCCTTTTATGAGATATTTTTACTGTTATCTTATCTAATGATGAAAGATGTCACACTAAAATTCCTTATCATCTTTGTAAATGCTTTCCTATAAATTTTAACTATTTTCCTCAAATTTTTTTCTATCACTTGGTTGCTTAGTGCATAACCACAAGTTACGCTAATTAGACCATTGCATCACATTGACTTGGTAATATTATGTTGCTTAAATTTATTTAAATTTAGCTTCAATATATATTTACATCATATTGAAATAATAACTTATTGTTTTTATGCATATTTATTTTAGTAAGTCATGGCAATTGTAAATGTTGTTAGATAAAGTTTGAAGAAAAGTTAATTGATGTTAATGACTAGCTCTATCCAAATAAATATTAATTTTTATTTTTAATGATAATTTATTTTATATTTTTTAACAAACTTTATGAGTAATTTTGGTTCATACATAACATGATCATCGAGGATGACGCACTAGATCTTATTAGTATCTTACAAAGCAAAATTTCCAAAAAATTATCAATTTGTTAGATTTTTTTAATTTTAATATTTTATTGCATAACTATAAATCCCTTCTCATGTGGCATTTATATTACTTTGAAATCATAAAATTATATTACCTCAGTTTACACAATTTTAGTCTTAATACAAGTTTATGTTATGTTAAATTAATAATTTGTTATTTTTTATTCTTATTAAAAGAAGTAATTCATAATAATTCTAAATGAGGTTTAATTGTGATGAAATGAACATAGTTTGACTCATCATAATGAGATTTATCTCTTTAAATATTCGTTTATATATATATATATATTTAATATTTTATGTTTTAAAAGCTTTAACAAAATTAGTGAGGGTTTCTTACTCATAATTGAATTGATGATAAAAAAATATTACACTCAATCTCATCGGCATTATTAGATTCACGGCATACCAATTTCCTATATAACATAAATCACTTCTTTAATGTTTTCAATTAAATTTTGTTATATCATTATGTTGCTATAACTAGCTTTTTTCTTAGATTTACATCATTTTTAAGTTGTTATATTACATTACTTAATATATCTTATTTTATATTCAATATAAATTTGGTTAGAATAACAATTTGCTATTAAAAATTCTTATTTGTTTGGTTAATTCTTAGTAATTCCAAATAAGGTTTTATCTAGAAAAAATAAAAAATGTTGGTCTCATCACAATGAGCTACATTTAACTAAAATTTATTTCGATTTGCTTTTTTTAGTTTCTTCTAAGGCATTTTTATGCTTTGTTAGACATTTCATTTTTAACTTAATTTCATAATTGATGATGCTGCTCTTCATCTCTTTGGTCTTAGGAGTGTAAATGTTTCATATAATTTGTTGTATGTTATCAAAGTTTTTGCTTTTTGTTAGTTTTGTTCATATATAACTCCAAATCTCTTCTCTTTTCACAATTATATCACTTTGATTTAGTTATATTATATTTGTTCATTTATCTAATTTCACTTTCAACATTTGTTTTCTTAATTTTAAAATATAAATTTAAATTTTTTTTTTAATTTTGCAATTTTGATTAATTCCAAAGAAATTTTGATAGAGACAACAAATTTTGCATGACTAGTGTCAATAAGGTTTCTCTAATTAAATAATCATTTCCATATTTTTAAATATTTTATTATAATAACTTTAGTATATTTTATAAAGCATTTCGATTCATACTTGTTTTTATGAATTGTGATGTGACGCTTGACCTCCTTAGTATCATGGAATGCAACTTCGTGAACAATTTATCTCATTTCATTGAATGTTTTGGTTTGACTTTTTTTTGTGCTATTATGTAACTCTAATTCTCCACGCATCATGTTTCTCATAATTTTGTATTTATTATATTACTTTACTTCAATTTATCTAATTCAAATTTGTTATATATTTACATAATGTCAAAATAATAATTTATTATTATTTATGATTATTTACTTTTTTAATTTGTAGTAATTATAAATAAGGTGTTATTGAGACAAAACAATTCTTTTTTGACTCGTCTCAATGACCATTGTACAATTAAAGTTTATTAATATTTTTTCTTAATTTTTTTATTATTTTTTGCATAACTTATAAGATATTTAAATTCACACTTGATTTGATGATCATAGACATCACACTCAACATGCTTACCATGTTTGCAAGTAACATTCCTACAAAATTTTTTCCATTTCTTCAAATATTCTTCTTTTGTTTTGTTATAATACTACATCACACTAAATGTCCTCTCTTGTGGCCTACAAATGATTTTGAGTAGGTTATAATGCATTGGTTTAATTTATCTAATTTTAGCTTTTATATTCTTTTACTTAATACTAAAATAAAACTTTTATTTTTTATGAATAGTTATTTCAGAAATTCATAGTAATTCAAAGGAGGGTTAATCGAGATGAAATAAACATTACTCAACACAACAAGATGACCTATATCATTGTAAATCATATTTTTTATGCAATTTCATATTTTATTTACTTTTTTTTAGGCTTTCTTAAAAATTTTGATTCATATAAGATTTGGTAATAAGTGATGTTGCACTTGATCCCAATAGTATGTTAGAATAATAATTTGCAATGTAACCTAACACAGTTTCTCAAATATTTTTCTTTCATTATGTTTATTATCTTATAACTCTAAATCTACATATTGTGACTTTCTACTATCGTGGTTTTTATTAAACTATATTGTTTGAAGTTTTGTTTTTTTAACTTTAACGTATAGTTAAATTATATTAAAATAAAAAAAATTATTATTATTTCTTTTTTTTTTTATAAATTCATAAAATTTACAAATGAGATCTAGTCAAGATGGAATCAATATTATTGCACACATCACAATAAGCTTTATCAAATTAAAAATTCAGTTCCATAGGTTCAAACATTTTAATGTCTATTTTTAGTGGATTTTATTACTTTGATTCATACCTGACTTGATTAAAGAAGTTGATTTCTATGTCATGAGTATCTTGAGATACAAATTTTGTATAATTTAACACATCACTTCAAATTTATTGCTTAAATTTTTTATTTTATTCTATCAAACTAATTCATTTCTTGAGTGACTTACATCACTTCAATTTTATAAAATTATATTTCCTCAATTTATCTTATTTTACTTTTAATATGTATTTACATTATATTACAAAAGTATTTTATTATTGTTTATATTTATGTAATGAGTTAAATCATAGTAATTCCAAACAAAATCTAATTAAGACAAGACAAACATTATTTTACTAGTCTCAGTGATCAAAATCAAATTTAACATTCATTTTTATATTTTTTTAATATTTTACATTTTAGGGGTTTTATTCCTTTTAAAATACATTTTGATTTATAATTGATTCAATAATTAAAAATATTACATTTTTCTTGAATTATTAGTATAGCAAAATAAACATTTCTTATATTATATGACTTATTTCTAGAAAATTTTCCCTTTTGTTTTGTTATATCACTAAGTAATATTAAACCTTCCTCCATGTGACCTTTACTTTGTTTTTATTTTGTTATGTTACTTTTGTTAATTTTTTTTTATTTTAGCTTTAATGTAAATTTATTATGTTTTGTAGTAAAAATTTATCATTGGTTATGCATATTTAACTTTGTAAACTGTTGTAATTACTTAGCGAGGTCTAATCGAGATGAAACCACTGTCCTTATACTCATCTTAATAAGATCCATTCAATTAAGTATTTTGTTTCTATAATTTTTAAAAAGTTTTCTTTTGCTTTTCTATGCCATATGGAGCATTTGTATTTGTACTTGAGTTGATGATCTGGTGAGCTACATTTGGTCTCCTTAATGTCTACAAATGCAATGTTTCCATACAGTTTATCTTATATTTAAAAATTTTTTACTTTTATTAGTTATGTTCTTATATAACTTTAAATCTCTTTATGTTTGACCTTACAACACTTTTGTTTGGATAAATTCCATTTGTTCTAATTAGGTAATTTTTCTTTTAAAGTAAAGTTATTTAATTTTAAAATAAAGATTTATATTCACTCATGATTATTTAATTTTATAATTTAGGTTAATTCTCAACCATTTCTAAAAAAGGTAAAACAAATGTTATCACACACATCACAATGACCTTTATCAAATTTAATATTTGTTTCTTTACATTAACATATTTTATTTTCTATGACTTTTGTGCACTTTAAAAGTCATTACTATTCGCATATGATTTGATGAACAAGGATGCTATGTTTGATCTCCTTATTATCTTAGAATATAATTTTTCTATATAGTTTATCTTATTTCTTTAAATATTTTTCTTTCAATTTTGTTATGTTACTCTAATGCTCTAATTGTCCTTTATTGTCTCTATCACATTGTTTTGAATTGTTTATATTACTTTGCTTTAATTTGGAGATCAAGGTGTTACACTCAATCTTCTTAGCATCTTTGAAAGAAACTTTCCTATACAATTTGTCTCAATTCTTTGAATTTTTCTCAGTTATTTTCTACGGAAGTCTATTCTACACTAATACTATCTTTACATCACTTTAATTTGGCTATATTAAATTAATTAAGTTTATCTAAATTCTACTTCAATACATATTTTCAAAAAATTTTAATAATTATTTTTTAATATTTATGAATAATTACTTTTGTCTTCATTGTGATTTCAAAGAGGTTTGATCAAGTTGAAATAATAATTATTGTACTCAACTAAGTGACTTCTATAGAAATAAATTTTCATTATAATATAATTTTATATTTTAGTTATTTATTTTTTTGCATGCTTTACAAGATAATTCATTTGATACCAGATTTAATGATTTGTGATGTTATAGTAGATCTCATTAGTATCTTTGAATAACAATTTTACTTACATAGTATTTAATATTTTCAATTTTTTTCTTTGATTTTATTATATTTTTTATGACTCTATATTTCCTTCTATGAGGCATTTAAATAAATTTGATTTTTTTTGTTGAATAGCTTAAATTTAAGTCATTTTATTTTAAAAATATATATTTACATTTTTTCAATAATTATTTCTTATTATTTGTGCTTATTTTGTTTCGTAATTCATAGTAATTTCTAATGAGGAGAAAGAAAAGTGAAGCAAATATTCTTGGACTTATTTTGAAGAGTTTTATCCAATTAAATGTTTTTTGTATGTTTTAATATTTTTATTTTCTATATTTTTAACATTATTTTTGGGACATTTTGAATTGTACATAACTTGATGGTCAAGAATATTACTCTCAATCTCGTTAGCATATTGAAATGCAACTTTTTAGAATAAAGGTACTCATTTTCTCAAATGTCTCTTTTATTTTGTTGTATTGTTGTCCAAGTCTAAATCTCCTTTTATGTCACATTTAGATCACCTTGATTTTGTACAATTATACTGTTTTAGTTGATCATATTTTAGTTTTATATATATGTACATTACATTAAAATCATATTTTATGAGTATTTGTGCTTTTTTAATTAGTTAATTCATAGTAATTCAATGTGAGTATGATCGAGATGAATTAGGCATCATTGTAATCATCTCCTTGAGCTCTATCCAAACAAATATTCATTTCTATATATTTTTTAATATTATTTTTTAGAATTTTTGACATGTTTTATACGATATTTTCATTCGTAATTGAAATGATAATCAAAAATATTGCATTCGCACATTTAACTATTATTAGTATCTCTAAGTACAAATTCCCTATATATTATATCTCATTTCTTAAAAACTTTTCCTTTGAATTTCTCTATATCCCTATGTAATTCTAGATCTGCTTCATTATGACCATTATGCCACCTTAATTTCATTATATAATAATGCTTTATTTATAAAATTTTAAGTTTAGTACAAATTACTTATGTACTAAATAATTATTTTTATTATTGAATCTTATTCAATTTTGTAATATATAGTAATTCGAATCAAGGTCTGATTGATGGGAAAAAACCATTGGACCAAACTCAATAAAGACTATTTAATGAACTATTTTTTTTTATATTTTTTAAATTCTTTCTATGGATTTGGCATGATCTATTAGACATTTAGATTCAACCTTGATTTTATAATCGAGGGTGTTGCACTCCATCTCTTAATCTCCCCAGATTAAACTTTTTCATATAATTTGTCCTATATTTCTAAAGGTTTTGCTTTTGTTTGGTTATATTTTTATATAACTATAAATGTTATCTTGTGTGACATTTACTTCAATTTCATTTGATTATTTTACATTACTTCCGTCTATCTAATTTATGTTTTAATATATAAATTTAGTTATTTTTCAAAACAATTTATAATTATTTTTTTAAATTGGTGAGTTGTCAAATGCCAAATGAAGTTTGATTGAAACAAAACAAATGTCATTGGACATGTCTTAACCACCTCAATCTCATATGATATTTATTTATATATTTTTAAATGTTCTTTCTATTTCTTTGGTGCACTTTAGGAGGCATTTCTATTCATTCCTATTTTGATGAGTCAGTATGTTACACTCAATGTACATAGTATCTTTGAATAAAACTTTTCTGCATAATTTATCTCACTTCTTTAGTTCTTTTGCTTTGATATCTATTGGGCTTCTCTAATCATTTAATTCTCATCTCATCTATCTTTCACATCATTTTGTTTTTCTTATAAAACAATACTTAAGTTTATCTTTTTTTAACTACATTATATATTTAAATAATTTTGAAATAGCAATTTATTATTATTTATGCTTGTTTAATTTGATAATTTCTTGAAATTGTTATTGGGAATCGATCGAGACATCCCATTAGACACATCTTGAAGAGTTACAAACTTTTAAATATTTATTTCTGTATTTTTCAAATTTAATTTTCACTTGTGTTTATGATCAAGGTTGTTATACAAAATAACCTAAACATCATTGAAGGCAACTTCATTGCCCAATTTACCTCGTTTCTTTAAATTTCTTCATTTGATTTTGTTATATTATTATGTATATAATTGTCTTCTCATGTGACCAATACATCACCTTGATTTTGTTTATCTTAGATATCTTTAATTAATGTAATTTCAACATTCATATATATTTACATATTCAAATAAATATTTTTACTATTTATGATTATTTACATTGTTATTCCTCAACATAAAACTAACTCAATTAGATCAAAATAAATGAGGTCTATCAGTTAAATATTCATTTACATATATTTTAATATTTTTTCCAATTATTTGAATCTTTTATGAGACATTTTAATTTGTACTAGATTTGATGACTCTTGATGTTACACTTCATTTTGCTTATATCATGGAATAACAATTTCTTACGTAATTTATCTTACTTTTAAAATTTTTAGCTTTTGATTTGGCTATATTGTTCTAAAATTCTAAATCTTCTCTCACGCGACATTTACATTGCTGTAATTTCTCTATATTACGTTACTTAATTTTCTCTTATTTTTATTTTGGAAACTATGTTTAAATTTTTTTAAAATATAACTTTGTTATTATTTAAGTTTTGTTTTATTGGGTAATTTTTAGCATTCCAAATGACGACTAATTTTGATGAAGTAGACATTGTTGGACTCATCCTAAAGAACTATATGCAAATTTATATTTATTCAAAAGATTTTAAGTGTTGATTTCTTAAGATTTTGACATATTTTATTGAATATTTCAAATTTTACAATATTTGGGGATCAAAAATATTACACTTGATTTTCTTAGTATCTTTATTATATTGTAATACAAATTTCGTATAAAATATAACACATTTCTTCAAATTGAACCCATCAATTCGGCAATATTACCATATAACTTTTGATCTCCTCTCAAGTAGCCTTTGAGTATCTTTGATTTAGTTATGTTATATTGCCAATAGTTATCACTTTACAACTTTAATATATACAATAAATCAACATTAAACTATGATTTTCTTTTTTTATGTTATTTATTTTGTTATTTGGTGCTTAATCTGATTAAGATCAGATCGTGATTAATAAGAGTCATCATGCTCATCTCGACGTGCTCTATCAAATTAAATATTTGGGACAATATTTTCAAATTTTTTATTTACTAATGTTTTTGAATACTTTACAAGACATTTTTTAAACTAAATTTTGATATTGGGAATGTTATGCATGACTACATAGTATCCTACAATAAAATATTCCTTTCCAATTTCTCCTACTTCATAAAATGTTTTCCATTAACTCTACTTTGAATTTATTATATTAATTTTATTATACTACACTACTTCATTTGATTTCATTTTAGCATTAATATATATTTACGCATTGTTTAAATAATAATTCATTCTATAGATGTTTTTTTTTACTTTGGTAACCTATTGTAATTCAAAACCATTAAATATTTGTTTCTATAATTTTAAAATATTTTCTTAAATATATTTAATAACATTTTAACACATTTCCATTTGCATCTGATTTGAAAAACAAGGGTGTTAGACTTGCTCCTCTCAAGGAACTTTTTTATGTGATTTTCGTTATTTATCATAATGTTTTTCTTTAATTTGCTTTTATTATTATAAAGCTCCAATTCTCCTCATGTGTGAGTTTTTACATATGTCGCATTGCCTCAATTTATCCTAAGATAGCTTTAAAATATATGTAGTTAATGTCAAAATAATAATTTATTATCTTTTATGTCTATTTCTTTAGGTAATTTATGGTAATTCCAAACAATGTTTGATCAAACTAATGCAAAGAATGATGGACTCCTCACGATGAGTTCTATATAATAAAATATTAGTTTCTAAAGTTTAAAATATTTAATTTTTTAAGATCTTGGCATGTCGTATGAGACATGTTGTTTTGTACATGATTTGATCATTAAGATGTTAACACTCAATCTCTTTATCATTTTTGAAAGTAACTTCCCTATATGATTTATCTCATTTCTTTAATTTCTATTTTTTGATTTGGTTAAATTATAACATAGCACTAAATGTCATCGCATATAACATTCACATTACCTTTATTTGGTTGTACTACATTGCATTATTTTTTTAATTTTAGTTTTAATCTATATTTACTTAATATACAAAAATAATTTACTATTAGTTATGTATATGTGAAATGTTAAATTCATAGTAATTCATATCTATACTTTAAAATATATTTTCTTAATTTTTGGAACACTTTTTTAGTTATCTTTGCTTCCATCATTGATTATCAGGGATGATGCACCCTAAACACACTAATATCTTGGAAAGCAGCTTTTCAACACAACTTATCTTATATTTTCAAATTTTTCACTTTGATTTGGATTTATTTTTTATACTTATAATTCTATTCTCATGTTACATTTGCATCACCTTGATATTTTATGTTATTTTAGTTCAATTTATCTTGTTTTATTTTAAATATATATTTCATTTGAGTAAAATAATATATATATATTTTTTTTTCTTATTTATTTTGGAAAATAGTAATAATTTCAAATATGTTCTAGTTACCATGAAACAAATGTCATTCAACTTGTCTTGATGAGCTAAATTATCTTTAATATTTATTTCTATTTTTTAAATATTCTTTTCTTGATATTTCTACAGGTTTTATAAGTTGTTTTTATTACTAAATGTTTTGATAAATGAAAATATTACAATCAATGTCTATGGTAACATTAATATCTTAGAAGGCAATTTTCTTTTATGATATATATCATTTCTTCAAATGTTTTCAACCAATTTGGTATACTCAATATGTAGCTCTAACCCTCTTCATGTGTCGCTTTTATATATATATTGCTTTGATTTGGCCAAAATAAATTGCTTAAACTTATCTAATTTCAGCTCTAATATTTATTTTGTTAATATTGAATTAACATTATTTTTATTGTTTATGCTTATTTACTTTCATGAGACTCATCTCAATGACCTCTAGTAAATTAAATATTAATTTCTATGTTTATAGTTTTTAAAGAAATTGTTGAGCTTTACGAGACATTTTATTTCATAATTGATTTAATGTGAAATGGTACTACCCTTCATTTCATTAGTACCTTAGAAATCAATCTTTCCCATAAAAATGAACTCATTTCTTCAAATGCTCCCTTACATGTGGATATACCATGGTGAAACTATAATTCTTCTCTCATTGGACTTTAAAATTTCTTTCATTCGGGCATGTTAATCTATTGCAATTTCTTTTATCACAACTTTATTATTTGTTTAGTTATTATTAAATTTCTTTTTTATGCATATTTACCTTAGCAATTCATAGTAATTGCAACGATGCTTTGTTTGACTTGAAATTAACATCATTGAACATATCTAGATGAGCAACATCTATTTAAATATCAATTTTTTATATTTTTTAAATTTTAACTTTCAATTTTTTAGACATCTTTACTATGCTTTTTCATTTGCATCTGATTTTAATTAATTATGGACAAAAAATTTCATATATAATTTATGTTATTTCACAAAAAGCTTTGCCATTATTATCTTGTTTTAATTAAAGGGACAAATTCTTCTCTCAGGTGACTAGCAACATTAAACTTAATATCTTCTCCCATTAGATATTTAAATAGCTCTAGTTTGGTTATATTACATTGTTTATCTTTATCACATCTCAACCTTAATACGTAAGTTCTAACATCAAAATAGATTTTATTATTATTTATGCATAAATAATTCTGTAATTTTTAATAATTCCAACAATTGTGTAAAGGATATGAAATAACTTTCATTTTTCTATATTCTTTTACTTTCTACAATCTTGGCAAGCTTTACAAGTCATTTCAATTTATGCCACATTTGTTAATTGAGAATGGCACTTTTGATCTTCTTTATATCTTGGAATTAAATTTCTTCATGCTATTTAACCCATTCCTTCAAATTCTTTTCTTTTGTTTTGTTAACCTACCTTCGACCACTAACTTTCCTCTCATGCGATTTGCACATCTCCTTGATTTTTTTATATTACAACAATTTATTTCATTTTAGCTTTAATACATTTTTGCTTAGCATTTAAAACAAAAATATATTTTTTTATGCTTACTTACATTAGTAATTCATAGTAATTATAGATATGGTCATGTCGAGACAAAACAAACATAGGCTCATCTCAACATTCATTATGAAATAAAATAACCACTTTTATTTTTTTAAATATTTTTTTAGGAATTCCAAAATATTTTGCAAGTTGTTTTTATTTGTATCATATTTAATGGTCAATGATGTTACACTCATTCCCTCTAGTTTATTGGAATGCAAATTTCCAAGAAAATTTATATCTTTTCTTCAAATATTTTGCTTTAATATTGTTATAACTTTAATTGATCTTGATGAATTTATCTCATTTTTCTTAATTTTTCACTTTTAGTTTTTATATTAACACGAATGTCTAAATCTCCACTCGTGTGACATTTAAATTGCTTTTATTTTGTCATGTTACATTTTTTCAACTTACCTTATTTTAGCTTTAATATGTATTTGTTATTAATATTCAAAATAATTTAATTATTATATTTTCAATTTTAACTTTGGAATTCTTAGAAATTCTAAATATGGTTTGATTTAGATGTAGCCAACATACTTGAACATGCCTCAATAAACATAATGCAATTAAGTGTTCATTTTCATATTTTTTTAAAATTCTTTATGTTCTAGTACCTTTTGGATTCTTATCATTGCATTTTATTTCGTACTTTACTTGATGATAGAGAAAATGACACTTAATCTTTTTGATTTCTTATAATACAACTTTGTCATATAATGTATCACATTTTATCGAATGTTTTTTAGTGATTTCATTTTGTCACTATGGGACTCTAATAGTCCTGCAGCATGATTTGAACATTAGTTAGACATGTTTACATTACATGGTTTTAATTTCTATCATTTTATCTTAGTTATATTATTACCTTATATTAAAATATTCATTTAATATTATTATTATTATTATTATTTTAATTCATCATAATTCCAACTAAGCTATAATAAGGGTGAAATAATCACTATTGGTCATAGCTTGATGAGCTTATCCAAATTAAATATTTAATTATATGTTTCCTAAAAAAATGCTTTGTAATCTTTTGGCACACTTTAACATGCTTTATGTTTTATACATGTTTTTAGAATTGACTATGTTACACTTGATCTCTTTACTATTTTAAAATGCAACTTTCCTATACAAATTATTGCATTTCTTGAAACTTTTTCATTTTTATGTTGTTAAATATTATGTAACACATAATCATTTAATATGTGACCTTTATATCACATTGATTTGGTCTATTATACTTCTTCAATTTATCTTTTTAAGGCCTTGACATATACTTGATTAACATTAAAATAATGTTTTGTTATTACTCTTTCTTTTTTGAATATTAAAATTTCTTATAATTTTTAATGAGGTCTAATTGAGATCAAATAAACATCATGTGACATGTCTCAATAACCTCAATCCAATTAAATGTCCATAAAAAAATTTTAAATATTTTTTTCTAAGTTTTTACCATGTTTTACATGATATTTTTATCTATACCAAATTTGACAATCAAGATTGTCACATTCACTCTCCTTAGTATCTTGGAATAAAATTGTCTTGTATAATTTATCTTATATCTTCAAAAGTTTTTCTTAGACTTGGTTATATTACTATAAAACTCTTTACTCCATATATGCGACCATTGCACCGCTTTCAAGTTTTTACATTACTTTGCCTCAATTTTATCGTATTTTAGATTCAATATATTTTTCTTAATAATAGATTAACAATTTATTGCTATTTATAATTAATTACTTTAAAACTTCATAGTAATTGCAAAACAAGACTTGATCAATATGAAACAAATGTCATTAGGCTTATATCAACATGACCTATTTTATTATTTTTTTATAATTTTTAATATTGTAATTTTAAGGATATGGTGGTACTTTACTAAACGATTTTATTTCTATACTATTTCATGATCAAGGAAGTTCTAATCTATCTCCTTATTTCTTGAAATGTAAATTTCATGTATAATTTGTCATATTTCTTTAAAAATGTTTCCTTTGAATTCATTATACAATTATGAAACTCTAATTCTCTTATGTGTGACCTTTCATTTCTTTTATATGCTTGTATTACATTACATTACTTCCACTTAGGTTGAATATGCTTACACAGTACTAAGGTAATAATTTACCATTTTTTATTATCATTTAATTTCTTTAGTGTTAAAAATTTCAAATGAGGTATGATCGAAATGGAATAGACGTCATTAGACTACATGAGCTTTATTAAAATTAAATGTTTTTAAAATTGTTAAGTATCTTATGAATTAGTCTTTTAGCATACATTACAAGGCATTTTGACTTTTACATGAATTTTCAATCAAGAATATCATACTCAATCTCTTTGGTATCTTGTAATTCAAATTCTTAGAATAATTCTTTGATTTTTTCAAAAGTTTTTCTTTAATTTAGTTATAGTACATTGGTTATGTTTAACTCATTTTTGCTTTATGATATACTTGATTAATATTAAAGCAAAATTTTTTTAATTATTTATTTTTATTTAATTTTGACATTGACAGTAATTACAAATCACATTTGAGTCATATACAACAAATGTTCTTCAACTCACGTCGATGGAACATATCAAATTAAACATATTTGGTCAAGTTTCCAAGAGCTTTACTGATTTAAAATTTTTTTTTTATATTTTTAAAAAATTCCAACTTCTAACATTTTAGCTTTCTTTAAATAGAAATTTCTTTTCATAATTTATTTCATTAAAAAAAATTTACAATCGACCTGAATACATTGCAATGAAACTTTCTCATTATGAATTGATTTGATAATCGAGCATGTTGCACTTAGTATTCTAACAACTTTGAATGTAACTCTCTTGTATAATTTATCCTATTTATTCAAATTTTTTCTTTGAACTTATTATCTTAATATATAGCTTTAAACTTTCACTAATGTGTACTTTACTTTACTCTTATTTCATTTAATTATATTTCATTTTATCTTATGGAATCTTTAAATTATATTTTCTTAATATTCAAATAATAATTTGTTATTATATATGGTTATCTACATTAGTAATTAAACGTTTTTGTAAAGTATGTATGTTTATGTATATATATATATATATATACACATACATATATATATATTTATATATAAACTCCCATTTTCTTAATCATATGTGCCTAAAGAGACCCCATGCCCAACACAAATAATAAAAAAGGATTTCCCCTGATTGATAGGGAGTTTTCTTGAGATCCACATTGCCAATGATGAGCTTGTCATTATCAAACATCATTTTGAGGGAGCTAAGAATTTGAGGCCACTTTCATTATCGAGGATGTTCAATAGGATCAAAAAATTGAAAAAAGAGTTTGAGTATTTTTCTCACAATTTTGTTTCAATTATTTTTATCTAATGGAATGAATCAATGTAATTTTCCTTAAGTTTCTATTTAACTATGAAAATGATTTAAATGAAATTTGCTAAATATTTTGTTGTTTGGGCTTAAGGACAAAGGGAGGCTAGAAGAATGGAAGAAGAAAATCTTATTTTTGTGATCTAACATATGAGTTATGCTAGTCTACATTGACACATTAATGATTTTTAATTTCTGCAAAAATCTATAAATTGGGATGTGGAAATTACAATTGATTGGTCAAAATTGGCAAAAAAAATTGAATAGCTATATTATTATACCATACAATGAGAAGAGATATATGGTGGGCACTTTGGCATGGATATAATAAAAGTATATTTTTGTAGAGCTAATTGGTAAAATTAAGACAATGCATGAGATGTATGCTCTCTAACATAAATTTTGGCGGAAAATAAAAGTTGCATGTTCTTACTTTTTTTAACAGTTGACAACATACTCTCCATTAATTATATATCATATTTTCTTTTTATATTCAGGTTATCTTTCTTGCTTGGATGTTATAATTAATTTTTATAATTTGAAATTACTTGTGGCTATCACTAATTATTGTTTATTTTATATAACAATTTACTGTTAGTGATAGCATCTAAAACAAAAGATGGTTAGCTTAGCATTTTCTTGACACAAAAATTTTAGGTATGATGGAAACCAATAAAAAGGTTATTACCCATAACAATACCTAACAAGAAAATAAAGAATTGAAATTAAAAAGCTTTTTTCTACAAGAGGTGTATTGAATAATTTAGTAATCATGTGATGCACTTAGTATTGTAATCTTATGTGAAAGTTGATATAATAACATAAGAAGCTATTACAAGGTTAAATGCACATGTTATGGTTGTATTAATTACTTGCAGCGATTGGATTCAAATGTTTATAATAAAAAGTTGTAGATAAAAACTATCTAGTTTTTGTTTTGTTAAAACAAGTATTGTATTGTTGTACTTATAAATTAGAAAAAAGAGAACAAAATCAAGGTGTGGTTCTCATCCCTTGAATTCTAAATTTTAGAGAACAAAACTCCATAAGTGGAAAAGAAATAAAGACACCACACTTTTAGTATAAGAGCATGATTTAAATAAAAAATTAATTGAGCAAGAAAATGTAAAGAAAAAAAGGGATGCCATTTTGTTTGTACTAAAGTAGTTGAATTTCTTATGACTAATGCATGAATGCCATGATGCATTTATATTTGATCCAATTTTTTGTTTCGATGTTTATCAGAAAGGAAGAAAATTATTATAAATGAATAAGGTTCATAATCTCCCCCGCAACCCTTACTAAACAAAAATTTAGCCAAAGGTCATAATGTAAAATATACATAATGTCCTACAAGGTAGTGTCTCTAACCAAAGGAAACAAAATACATTGACTATCCACAGATCAACCATATTTTGGTATATTATCCAATGAATGTTGTACACCTGATGTTATCACAAATAATTTTATGTTCCAAGATATACTTATAAAGGCTCTATTTAATTTTGTGGCATTGTAGTCTTCTGTATCATTGATCTTATTTCATGATTGTTAGTTGAAATGCATGTAATAAAAACAAATCTTTTTAGTAAAATTATATAGATGAGAGGTGGTAAAAGTACATAAAAGTATCAAACAATATGTGAAAATCTATCAGACATCTTTGAAATCCTAATTGATTATCACAAAATCATCAATGTTTGTTATTATTCTAAGGATGGGTCGGCTAACATTTTATCAAGTCATCATTGACTTTTGAGGGAAGAAATTGAAGATTCATATCACAAGTGGTACTGATCCTATTTATTTTTATAAGGATAAGTAGGTACAAATAATATCTATTCCAAAACTTAAAAGATAGGTAAGCAAAGGTTGTGACTATTATCTAACATAAATATAGAAGCTTGAAAAGAAACAATTGCTACAACAAGAAGTTCTAATGAATGTTAATATCAAGATGTTGTTCTTAAAGATTTAATAGAAATAACACCTAATAAAGAGAAATCATTTATAATTGATTTGGAGCCAAAAGTAGTACCAATTTAAAAAGCACCTTTTAGAATTGTACTTAAATTACAAAATTTTAAAACTTAATTATGAGATCGAATTGATAAAGGTTTTTATCAAACATAGTGTTTTTCAATCTAGCATAACTATCTAAGTTGTGTAGAAGACAAATGGGAACTTAAGGATTAGTATTAATGGCATAGAATTGAATAAGATCATCATCAAGAATAAATATACTTTGCCTAGAATAGATGGATAATCTAATCAATTTTAAGGATCTAAGTTGTTTTCAAAGATCGACTTGAGAAGTAATTGTAGATAAGATACAATGATTTTTAATGTTTCACATTTCAATTTAGTTTAAAGAATGCTCCAATAGTTTTTTTGATTTGATGAATCGAGTGTCCAAGCAATAATTAGATTATTTTGTCATTATTTGTATTAATGACGTCTTGATTTATTCTACAATTGAAGCAGAATGTAAAAGACATTTGCATCTATTGTTATAATGGTTATGAGAGTACAAACTATATTGTATGTTTTTAAAAAATTATTTTTTGATAGCTAGTTTATCTTTCATTGGGCAAATAGTTAGTGTAAAAGGAATCTCCATAGATTTTTCGAAAATAACATCTATTATTGAATGACCCATGCCAACTACATATTTGAAGTGTGATGTTTCTAAGCTTTGACGGGGTATTATCGAAAATTTGTTAAAATATTTTCTTAGATTGCAATACCTTAACAATAGTAACCTAGAAAATAAAAGTTTTTGAATCAAATTTATATTTTGAAAGTTGGTTTTGAACTTTAAAAGAGAAGTTAACTTCAGCACCTATTTTAGCGTTACTTAAGAGAGAAACAAAATTTTAAGTATATGTTGAAGCAATTTTGCATGGACTTTGGTGTGTGTTAATAATAAAATATAGTAGTAGTATATGGTTTACGTTAGCTATAACATTATGAAAGAAATTGTTCTACACATCATCTTGAGCATATTTTAACTATGATTGTCGAAAAGATTTGAAGACACAATCTTTATTGTGCAAAAAATTATTTATTTAAACAATAAAGTTTAAAGTATTTTTTCATGTAAAAAACTTAAAAATTTAAGACAACAATGGTTATGGGAACTACTTAATATTTATGACATGGAGATTACTTATCATGTAGGTAAACTTAACATTGCGGCAATTATGTTAAGTTAGGATGGTAGTTTCCATAGCATGATATCAACCTTGGAAGAAGCATAAATAATTATTAAAATGAACAAGCATAAATTAAATGCAATATCCATAGCTATTAAAAGGAGATTTTTGAATTAGCTAGTGCAATAAGGTGGTTGTATGATTTAGAAGTTCTTTAAAATTTAGGTGAGGACATCCATCGAATCAAGGACTACTAAATGAAAGAAAACAAATTTTAGTTTAATGAAACAATTACATTTTATGAGAAAAAATAATGTATCCCTACAACATGTACATGGAAATAAGTTTTTTTTGAAAGAGCAACATGGAACAAGGTATGTAGTGCATCTAGGAATCATAAAAATATATTATAACCTTAAATAGAGATTTTGGTGGAATAGTATGAAAAAAAATGTCTATTATTTTTGTGAGTAAGTGTATTCTCATTCAATAGGTGAAAAGGGAGCTATGAAGGCCGAGGGGATTACTACATTGTCATCCTATTCAAACGTGGAAATGAGAAGAAATTATAATTCTTTTCTAGTTAGGTGGCAAAAAATCAGCCATGGATATGATGCTATTTTGGCAATTACATATATATTAATAAAATAAGCCTATTTTTTAATTGTTTGAATTTTTTATTCAATTGAAAGGTAACTAATATTTTTTGTTGATCAAACTATGAAATTATTTGGATCATTGAAGGCAAATAAATCTAATCAAGATTTTGCGGTCACCTCATATTTTTGGAAACAAATACACTAGGATTTTATACTCAATTAAGATTTAGCACAACTATCCATCCTCAAATAGATCATAAGATTGAAAGAACTATAAAGACTTTGGAGGATATGTCAAGACCAAGTATACTATATTTTTAATGAAACTAGAATACTCATTAAGACAAGTCCAATAACTTTTATTTCAACTTGATCAAAGTTTATTTCAAATTTCCATCAATTATAGAATCCGATTAGAATAAATATTAATAAATTAATAATATATATAAAATTTTTATTTTTGAATATAAATCTCCCATTTTCTCCTCTATACATGTAGAACAAGTACCCATAACTGATGCAAATCATACAATGGGATTTCCCATTCGTTGTTCAGGAGTTTTATTAAAAAGCTACTTATTGATGATGAAGATGTTGATTTTGAATATCTTTAAAAGGGTACTAAGGATTTGAGGTCAATTTCATTATTGAAGACTTTGTGTAAGATTGGAAAGCTACAAATATAATTTTGTTTTATTTCTTATTATTTGTATTAAAATAATAAGATTTTTTGTAAGAACCACAATATTTAGCATTACTTAAGTGTCTATTTGATTATTATAATGATTAGGAAGATACTTGTTAAAGATTTGTAAGCTAGGACTTTGCAATAATGAAAAATTAAGGAAAGCAAGTGGAACTACTTTTTTAAAAATAATTTCTATATTTATATATTGATATGATGATAATTTTTAATTTATTTGTTAATTTGTAAATGGAGTTGAGAAAAGTATAATTAAATGGCTAAAATTAATAAAATGGAAAGTTCAATAGAAAAAAATACTTAAACTATGAGAAAAACTTTGAGGTAGGTGCTCTAGCATGAATGCTTCATATGTATGTTTATTGTAGTGTTGACTATTGAAGTTAAGAACTTGCATAAGGTGTAAGCTCTTTAATACAAATTTTATATGCGAATATTTGATGTATTTTTTATTACTAAAATTAATAACTTACATGTGAATTTTATATAAAGCATTAAATTTTGATGCACTAATACATGCCATTATGTGCATTTTGCTCAAAAATATATACTTTTAATTAGATGTATGCTTTCATATTAATGATAAACTATTATGCAAAGTTATTGGGCATTATTAATTATATAAGCATGATATATGATAAGCTAATGAATAAATACTATAAAAATGAAAATTTTACATGTGAAACAAAATTTAAAAAAATGATAGTTCATGATATATTTGATGACATGAAGGGATAGTAAATTCTTTAAAAGTTAATGTGCTGTTCTTTCAAGTTATTCTCCATTGTGAGCCACAAGATTGAGAATTACAATTATGAGGATACTACTAATCTATTTGGTCACAAATTTAAGCTATTACCAACATGAGGTGGCTAATGCTCTTATGGACTACAAGATTGAGATATTACCATCGTGAGGATTCTAGTGGCCATATGACCCACAAGATTGAGATATTACCACCATAAGGTGGCTTGTGGTCATGTGGGTCACATTATGGAGATTTTACCACTATAGGGTGGTTAGTGGCCATACAAGACGTACTATTGAGATTACTACAAAGATAAGTTAGAAATATAACAACACTAAGGATGCATGGAAACATAATATGACAAATTAACAATGTAGTTTTAATTATAACTAACTAAACAAAAAAATTGTGGCACATAAGATTTACATAGTAAAGTTGAAACAGGAATCAATAAGTAAGAGCACATGAAGAAAAGATTAAAAAAGTAAGTGAAAAGCTACATTTTCTTATTATTTCTCTTATAGATCAAAACATTATTTTCTTTGATAATATAACATATTTTCTTTTGCATTCATGTTGACATGTTAACTTGCTTACTTACATCTTTTAGTTTATGTTGATGATTAGAACTTACATGTGGTTGCTCTAAATTGCCATTGATTTTGTTATATTACTATATAACTCTATTCTCATCCCATGTCACCCATGTAGTGCTTTAAATTTTTATGTTATTGTGCTGCACTTTATCTCATTTTAATTTTAAAAAATACAATGTTAATATTAAAAAAAACACTTTTTGGTTATGCATTCTTATTTTCTTTCACATTTTGTAGAAAATATAAATGTGTCTGATTATGTCAAAATTAATGTCTTTGGATTAATCTTGCATTCTATACCTAAATGAATATTCATTTTGAAATTCATAAATATTTTAATTTCTAGAGTTGTAGTAAGCCATAATCAATCAACAATTTGATTCAAACTTAATTTAACAATCAGGGAAGTTACACTCTCGCTCCATAGTGTCTTAAATACCACTTTCTAGTACAATTTATCTTAAGTTTTCAAAATTTCCCCTTGACTAGATCAATTAAAATGTAATCCTAAATCTCCACTCGTACAACTTACATCACTTTGACTTTGTTATTATACATTATGCCAACTTATATCATTTAAAATTTATTGTAAGTTTAGAAAATGTTAAAAAAATAATTTACTTTAATCTTTTTTTAATTACATTTGTAATTCAATGTATTACTTGGTGAGGATTGATAGAAATGAAACAAAAGTTGTTAGACTCATCAAGTTGAGCTCTATTCAATTAAATATTCATATTGAAATTTTTACACTTTTTTATTTTCCATTGATTTTGTAGGCTTCATAAAATTTTTTGATTATACTTGATTTGTTGATCAAGGATATTACATTAACTTTCTTTAGTATGCCAAGTGCAACTTTTCATTAAAATTTATCTCGTTTTTCAAAGTTTTTTTGGACTTGGCAATATCACTATATAACTTTGAATTTCTAATCATGTGACCTTTACATGCCTTTTAGTTGGTTATATTACATTTCTTCATTTTATATTATTTTACCATTAGGATATATTTATTTAGTTATTAAAAACATTTGTTGTTACTCACGCTTAGTTATTTTATTAATTTTTAGTAATTTTAAATTATGTCCAATTAACATGAAGTAAACATCATTGGACTTAACTTAATGACGCCTTTTCAATAAAATATTCAATTCCATAATTTAAAAAATCATTTTTTATAGCATACTTAATGAGATTTTTTCATTTTACCAAATTTGATTATTGATAATGCTATACTTGATCTCCTTATTAACCTAGATTGTAACTTTCTTAAATGTGTTAGCTAATTTTTTAAATCTTCTTCTTCACTATGGTTATATTACTATTGAGCTCTAATTTTTTTGTTATGTGACTCTTGCATCCATTTCACTTGTTTACTTTGCTTTTCTTTAATATTTCTAATTTAAGATATAATTTAATTCTACTTAACATCAAAATAATTATTAATTTTATTTACACTAATTTAGATTTCTTTTTATGAGAAATTTTAAATATTGAATAATTAAGATGAAATAAACATTATTGGGCTCATTTCAATGAGAAATGTTTAATTAAATATTTTTTCAATATTTTTAAATATTAATTTTCTAATATTTTGGCATATTTTGTGAGATATTTCTATTCATGCCTAATTTGATAATTGAGTAAGCTACCCTCAATGTAATTAGTATCTTGGAATGCAACTTTCCCACAACATTTTTCTCCTCATCTAAACTTTATAACACTTTGATTTGCTTAAATTATGTTTTTTTAGCTTATCTCATTTCAACTATAATATATTTATGTGATATTAAGTTATTATTTTTTATTATTGATTCCATGATATTTTGGAATGCTTTATATTACATTTATCTGATAATCATGGATGCCAAACCCAAAGTCCTTACCACCTTGTAATGCAAATTTCCCTTATAATATATCTGATTTCTAAAACCTGTTCACTTTGATTTGTTTTATATTTCTATTAAACCCTAGTTGTGCCTTCAAACAACATTTTTCTCCCTCTGATTTTGTTTTATTATCATGTTTAAATTTGTCACATTCCACATTTAACATGTTTACTAATTAATAAAATGATATTTTATTTTTATTCATGCTTATTTAATTTTATAATTCATAGTACTTCTAAAAGAGCTTTAAACAAGTTCAAACAAACATTGTTCAAGTCAACTTGATGAGCTCTAAAAAATTAAATATTCAATATCATATTTTTAATTACTTACTTTTCTATGATTCTGTATGATTTATGATAAATTTTGATTCATACTATATTTCATGATCGATGATTGCACACTTGATCTCCTTATTATCTTTGAATGGAACATTACAAAACAATTTACCTACTTTTGTAATTTGTTTTTCTTTGACTTTGTTATGTTACATTGGTTCAATTAATATAAACTTAGCATTAATATATATTAATGTATACTAAACTAATAATTTGTTGTTATTTATTTTTTTATATTTTAGTAATTTTCAATAATTCCAAATGAGGTATGACCTTAGTGAGAGAAATGTTAATAGACTAGCCTCAACTAGCATTATCGAACTAAGTATTTATTACTATATTTTTATTTTTCTATTTTCTAAGAATTTTGGACTCTTAAGGACACATTTTCATTCGTACTTAATTTAATGATCAATGATGTCAACAAGAACTCTTTAGCATCTTCGTGTGCAACTTTCCAATAAAATTTATCTCCTATTCTCAAATTGTTTTCTTTGTTTTTTTACATCAACATTAAATCTACTATAGTGTAACTTTATAGTGTGACTTTTATCTCTTTTCAGCTTTAATATATATTTCTTTATTATTGAAAAAATATTTTATTAATAATTATATCTTTACACTAGTAACTCATTGTACTTCTAAAAAATGTGCATTCAAGGTAAAGTAAATGTCGTTGTAGTCACCTTGATGAGCTATATAAAACAATATATTCTTGCTTATCCTTTTATCTTTTTTCTTTCATTTGGTTACATCACTTTGAAACTCTAAATCCCATCTCAAGTGACGCTTATAATTCTTTGCATTAGTTATATTTTTTGCTTGAATTTATCACTAATCCATAACAAATACTTACGAAATATTAAAATAACAATTGATGATTTTTGTGCTTATTTCCTTTTTTAGCTAAAAAGTGTCTTAACAAGATTAGATAAAAAAGAAACAAAAGTCATTATACTATCTCGATGAGCTCTAACCATTTAAATATTCATATTTATTTTTTGCAATATTTTTTTATTATTTTGGCATGACTTAATAGACATTTAAATTAATACTTTATTTGATAATCAAGAATGTTATACTCAATTTCTTTAGTATCTTGGAATGCATTCGTCCCATATAATTTGTCTCCTATCTTTTAAGTTTTTCTTATATTTGGTTATACTATTTTCTAAATCTAAATCTCCCCTCATGCCACTTTTATGTTCCATTGACTCTATTTTATTAAATTACTTCAAATTTACATATTTAACTTAATATATATTTACTTAATATTGTAATATTACTTTTTTATTTTTTATGCCTATTTTATATTTCTTAGTAATTTTAGGTGACATTCCATTGAGATAAAATACATGTTGTTGGACTTGTCTCAAACAAATCTACCTCACTAAAGATCCAATTTGTAGTTTTTTTTAATATTCTGTTTCTGGTGGCTTTAGGGTGCTTGATAGCACATTATATTCTTACTTGATTTGATGTTTATAGTTCCTGCACTATATCTCCTTAGTGTCTTAGAATATAACTTTTTCGTAGAATTTATCTCCCTTCATTAAATATTCTATTTTTATTTGGTTATCAACATTTAACAATATACCTCCTCCCACGCAAGTTTTACATCTCTTCATTTTGATCATAATAGACATTATCAATTTATATCTTTTCAAAGTTAATAAATATTTAGATAATAATAAAACAATAGTTTATTATTATTTATTCCTATTTAATCTAGTATGTCTTCATAAATCGTTTATAATGACATCTGTATCACTTTAATTTTGATATATTAGATTGTTTTAGTTTTTCTCATTTAACTTTGTTAGGTAAATATTTAATATTAAAATAATACATTATTATTATTATTGCATATTTGTTCATAAGTTCAATCATTGTAAATATTAATGTCCATATCTTTAAATATTTTATTTTTTATTACTTAGGCATGCTTGACAATCCATTTTGATTTTTTTTGACCTGAAGAATGGGGATTTTACATTAGATCTCCTTAGTGTCGTTAAATGGAACTCTCTCATAAATTTTTTTTTTATTTTTAGTAATTTTTATTTGTTGTAGTTAGAATACTATGTAAATGTAAATCTTCTCTCACATGACTTTTACATTGCCTTGATTTGGTTATACAATATTAATTCAAGTTATCTGGTTGAAGTTTAATGTAAATTAAGTAGACATTGACATAATGATTTTTAATTATTTTTTGCTTTTTTAACTTGAGTGTGTTATAGTAATTTCAAGCGAGCCATAATTGAGAAGAAAAAACACCAATTCACTCGACATAACAAGATCCATCTAATTAAATGTTAATTTATTTATTTCTAAATATTTTATTTTTTACAAATTTGCCATGTTCTAAGAGACTTTTTTTATTCATACATGATTTTACTATTTATGATTCAACACTAAATTTGTAATAATTTATAATGAGGTGAGATTGAGATCAAAACAATATCATTGGGTTCACCTAAATTAGCTGTATCCAACTAATTGTTAATTTCTAATTTTTTAAATATTCTATTTTTTTGCTGCTTTTGAATGTTTTATAACATTTTTTCATGCATAATAGACTTATGTTTTAGATTATTTTGCTTAATCTCTTAAATATCATCTAATACAAGTTTTGCATAAAATTTATCTCATTTTTTTCCATTTTTTTCCTTTATTTGGACATATTATTATGGAGGTCTAATTCTCCTTCCATGTCACCTTAATAACATTTTGATTTAGTTAGATTACAATGCTTCAATTTATCACACATCTACTTTGTTGGGTTGGAATAAAAAAGCAACTTAAAGCATGGTAAAATTTAAGATTTTATAGATGATCTCAGGATTATTTTGGAATGCAACTTTATAGCTTAAATTATCTCATTTCTTCAACTTTTTCCTTTAGTTATATTATTACTAAACTACATCTCTCTAGACTCATTATGTCCACACTGCTTTGATTTGGTTAAATTATATCGTCGCAACTAATACACATATAAATCATATTAAAAATTATTTTATAATTATTTATTGGTTTTAAAAATTGTGATTAGTGTTAATTCCAAATAAGGCTATATTGAGGGACAACAAACATCATTGGTGTCATCTTATTAAACTAAATCAAGTTAAACATTCATTTTTATATATATTATTTTTTTTTAATAAATGTTAGCGTGCATTATGATGGTGTTTTACTCCTACTTGATATTATAATTGATGATGTCACACTTGATCTTCTTATATATTGGAATGCATCTTTCTTTTGGAATTTGTCTCATTTTTAAAATTTTCCACATTGAATTAGAGGTGTTGCTTTGTAACTAAAAAATATTGTCGCAAGTGACTTTCAAGTCACCTAGATTTTGTTATTACTCCAAGTTATCTCATTTTACTTTTGATAAATATTAACTTAATATTATAAAATAATTTGTTTTTATTTAGGCTTATATATATTAAAAATTTATTGTAATTTTAAAAAAGATTTGATCAAGATGAAAAAATATCATTGGACTTATCTTGATGTGCTTTATCAAGTTAAATATTCATTTAAATATAGTTTAATATTTTAACAACTAGGATTTTTTCATCCTTTGCAAGAAATTTTTATTGGTATATAATTTAGGAGTCGAGCGTGTCACGCTTGATCACCTTGGTATCTCAAAATAAAACTTTCCTCTATAATTTACTAAAATTCTTTAATAATTTCGATTAATTTTGTTATATTGTTGTATTGCATAATACCTTCTCTTAGAAGACATTTACATTATTTTCATTTGGATGTATTATAATACTTCTTAATATTAATATGCATATTTTTAATTTTCTAATATGCATAACGTATAAACGATGTATGATCAAGATGATGCAAAGGTTGGACTCATATCAAAAAGTTTTATCCAATTAAATATTCATTTTTATTTTTTAAATATTCTTTTTTCAAGAGATTTTGCATGTGTTACAGGATGTCTCAATTTTTACATGATTTATTGATTGATTCGTACCTAATTTGATTATTGAGGATATTATATTTGATGAATGCAACTTTCTCTAATAACGTATCTCATTTCACTAAATTTTTTACTATGATTTTGTAATTTTATTTTGTAACACTAGATCTCCTCTTATGTTATCTTTACATAGACTTAATTTGGATATATTACATTACTTTACTTCAACTCACCTCAACATTTGTATTATTTCATGTATTATTAAAATAAAAAAATTTTATTTAGTCTTATTTTACATGATAATTCATAATAATGCAAATTGAGGTCTAATCAAGGCTAAATAAATGCCACTATATAATCTTGATAGGACATAAAAAATTAAATTATTTCTTTCTAATATCTAAATATTTTCTTAAAGTTTTTTCTATTTTATGTCATATTTTGACTACTGCTTGTTTTCATGATGCAAGATGATCCATATAAGTATTATCTAATATTTTGTTTTTAATGGATTTTTTTTGCTTTATCGGATATCTCAATTTGTGCTTGTTTTGGTGATTGATGATGTTGGACAAACACCTTTGTTTCTTGGAATTCCACTTTTTTCTTTGATTTGGTTATATTACTATGCAACTCCAAATCTACTCTAAGACCTTTAGATTGCTTTAAATTGGTTATGCTACATTTCTTCACTTTATCTTATTTTACCTTTAGTAGATTTTTACTTAATATTAAAATAATATTTTTTTTATGATTTATAGCTTTTTTTAGTAATTCATGAAAATTCAAAATGAGGATTCATTCAAAAGAAACAAACGAGTTTTGATTATGCTCAATGAGCTCTATCTAATCAAACATTATTTTTTTATTTTAAAATATTTTATTTGGTAAGGATTTGTCATGTTGAATAAGATATTTTTAATTGCTAGATTTGATAATTGTTGACTTTACACTACATATCCTTACTACACTGTAATACTACTTTCCCTCCTAATTTATCTCTTTTCTTCAAGTTTTGTTATTAATTAGTTATATTATTATGTGAGTGTAATCTCCTCTCATGTCATTTAGATTGCTTTGTAATTGTTATATTATAGTGCTTTAATTTATCTCAATTGAAACTTGATATAAATTTGCTTAATATTAAAATAATTATTTTTTTTTATTTTTTGTATATCCTTTTGGTAATTCATAGCAATTCAAAACAAGTTGTGATTAGGAAAAAACTTATCATTCAACTTTACTCACTAAGTTGTATTTTTTTAAATATTCATCTTTATATTTTTAAATATTTTATTTTCTACAATTTTCACAAGTCTTATGAAATATTTTGATTTATACATGATTTGAGTATTTAGGATATTACACTTGTATCCTTAGTTTCATAAACTATAACATTTTTTTAATAATTTACCATATTTTTTCAAATCTTTTTCTTTGATTTAGATATATTACTAACTCTAATTCACCACTAGTGTGAAATTTAAATTTCTTTGATATTTTTTTATTACATTACATTAATTTATTTCTTTTTGTTTTAATATATATTTAATTAATGTTAAAATAATAATTTATTACTATCTTTGAAATTAATTTGACAATTTACAATATTTCAAACTAAGGTTTCATCAAGACTGAAATAATGTTGTTAGACTCACTTAGATTAACTTTTCTAACTAGATATTTATTCTATTATTTTTAAATTTTTTACTTTTTAATATTTTTGTATGCTTAGAGAGATATTTTGATGTGTGAAAGATTCGACAATTGAGATTGTAATTATTGATCTATTAAGTATCCTGTAATGTAATTGTCTATTATAATTTATCTCATTTGTTTTAGTGTTTCATTATGGTTTGGATATATTATAAAGAACCTCTAATTCTCCTCTCACATGACCTTTACGTCATGTTAAATTGGTGAGATGAAATTACTTCACTTGATCTCACTTAAAATTTACTAGCTAGAAATCAAAAACCTTCTTAAAGTAGGAAAACATTTAAGATGTTCTGACTTGATCACTTGAGTATCAGTATTGAAGCTTTGGAGTACAAATTAACTCATTTCAACTTTTTTAGTTTTCTTTAGTTATACTAATATTGAACACCAATTCTTCTTTCTTATTTTATTGACATCACTTTGATTTTATTATACCATATAGCCTCAATAAATATACATTAACAAAATATTATAATAATTGCTTACGTATTTTTTTGGTAATTTCTAGCAATTCCAAACCCAACTTGATCGAGATTGAAAAAAATCATTGTGGTCATCTAGATGAGTTATATCCAATTAAATATTTAATTTTTTACATTTTATTTATTTAATTTTCCTAAAGTTTAACATAGTTTATGATGGATGTTTTTTTTACCTGATATTATAATAGTGGATATCACACTCAACCACCATATATATTGAAATACTACTTTCGCAAAATAATATTCCCATTTGATAAAATTTATCCTATTCATTTAGTTCTGTTACTATCAATCTCTAAACATTGTTTCATGTGACTTTAAATCACCTAAATTTGTTATATTAAATTACTCTAATTCATCTCATTTTAGCTTTAACATATATTTACTTAATTTTAAAAAATAATTTTTCACTATTTATGCACAATCCTATGGCAATTTATAGAAATTCTAAAAGAGGTCTAATTTAGGCAAGAAAACATCATTGCACTCATCTCGATGAGCTTTATCAAATTAAATATTCATTTAAATGTAGTTAAATGCTTTAATTTGTTAGATTTTGTCATGTGATTCATGAATTATTTTTGGTATATCATTTCATGATCAAATACGTTAGACTCTACCACCTCGGTATCTTGGAATACAACCTTCCAGTATAATTTAACTCAATTCTTCAAAAGTTTTACTTGAATTTGGTCGTCAATAAATTATAGTATATCATCTCTCAAGCGACATTTTCATTATCTTCTTCTGTTGTATCATAATGCTTATATCTATTTCATTCACATTTAATTAATATTTATTTAGTATAAAAAAATTATTATTTTTTCTTATTTACTTTGGAAGCATGCATTAATTCCAAATTATGTTTGATCAAGACAAATTAAAATTTTGACTCATTTCAAGGAGCTCAATCCAATTAAATATTTATTTTTACCTACCTACATATTCTATTTTCAAGGGATTTTGCATGTTTTATAAGACATTTCAATTTTTACACGATTTAATGATTGAGCTTGTTACACTCGACCTGCTTAACATCCAAGAATGCAACTTTTGACTAAAATTTATCTCATTTATTAAAATTTGTGGCTTCAACTTGGAAAAATCACTAAGAAACCCTTCTTCTTATCTCATTTTACCTTTACTTTTCTTTGAGTTAGTATTATTACATTTGTTCAATTAATATCATTTCAACTTTAATACATATATATATATATATATATATATATATATATATATATATATATATATATATATATATATATATATATATATATTACATGAAATTAAAACATATTTTTTGTGCTTTTTTATTTTTGTAATTCCTAGTAATTCCAATGAAGATACAATCCGGATGAAAAAAACATCTTTTGTCTTATCTTGACGAGCTCTGCTCAATCAAATATTTTTTCAATGTTTCGAGATATTTCATTTTTTAGGGTCGTTAGATATTTTTTGGCTCATTTCTATTCAAACATGTTTTTTAAATCGAGAATTTTGCACATAGTCTCCCATACTATCATGCAATGCAACTTTATTGTAAAATTTGTCTCATTTCTTTAAATCATTCACTTTTATTTTGTTATATCACCATGTAATTTAAAACATCCTCTCCTATAACCTTTACATCATTTTTATTTAGTTGTATTATATTCCATTATTTAAATAATTTTTTTTTTTAAATATTTATTTTTATTATAAAAATATCTATATTTTATTAAATATTTTTCTTCTGTTTCTTAATTTGTAGTAATTCTAAATAAGGTTTGCAATAGGTGGAACAAACTCCATAAGAGTAATCATGAAGAGCCTTTTCTAATTAACAATTTTTATATATAAATTCTTTATATTTTATTTTAAAGGGTCTTCAAACCCTATAATAAGCTTTTTGATTTGTTTGTGATTTGATGCACTTGCATGATGCAGTTGTTCTTCCCAGTATCCTAGAAAGAAACTTTGTCGTACAATTGACCTTATTCACACAAATATTTTTGTTTGTTTTGGTTATATTAAATTATTTTAATTTATCTTACTTCAAACTTAATAAATACTTGCTTAATATTAAAAATTAATTATTTATTATTTATTTTTATTTACACTCATCATTTGTAATATCATAAAACTTTTTTTGATTGAGACAAAAAATATTATTGTATTTTCTTGAGAAGCTCTATCAAATTAAATATTCAGTTTTATACTTTTTAAATATTATATTTTTGGAAGATCTTGCATATTTCATGTGACAATGAGCTTACTTTGATGATCAAGGACATTATATCGATGAATGCTAAGTACTCAAACAATTTATCTCATTTCATCAAATGTTTCACTTTGATTTTGTTATTTTACATCATAACTCAAAATCTCCTCATTTTACCTTTACATAGACCTAACTTTTATCTATTATATTGTTTCAATATTTTTATTTCAACATTAATATATGCTCTCTAATTATTAAAATAATTAAACATTTTTTATTTATGCTTATTTAACCTATAATTTATAATAATTCCAAATGAGGTTCGTTTAAGACTAAACAAAATAGTTGTATACAACTTGATGAGCTATATTAACATAAATATTTAATTTACAATATTTAAATATTTTATTTTTTATGGTTTTGCTATGCCTTATAAGGTTATTTGATATCTACATATTTTTATGATAAAGGATGTTATACTTCATCTTAGTATCCAGGAATACAACATTCTCATACATTATGGGATTGATACATCACTTTGATTTAGATATATTAAATTTATCAATTTACATAATTTCAATTATAACATTTATTTCCTTAATATTAAAATAATATTTTACTATTATTTATACTTATTTATTTCAGTAACTTGTAGTAATTTAGAAAGAGCACCTATTTAAAAGAAATAAACATCATCAGACTCGTTTAGACAAGCTATAATAGATTAAGTATTCTTATAAACTTTTCTTAATATTTTATTTTTAATTGAGTTCACATGGTTTACGAGATATTTTTACTTGTAATTGATTTGATTCATAACATTACACTATATCATTAGTTTCTTGGAAAACAAGTTTTTCTTGTGAATTATCTTATTTATTCAAGGTTTTTTCTTTGTTTAGGTTATATTGCTATGTAACTCAAAATCTGATCTAATAAAAGTTTTACATTTCTTTAAAGTTTTACATTATATTGTTTCAATTTATCACATTTATATAATATATTGTTTGTTAATATAAAATAATAAATTTTTATTTGGATATGTTTTGTTTAGTAATTCATAGAAACAAATAATGAGAATTGTTTAAAATGAAACAAATATAATTTCATTAATCCTGACAAGCTCAATCTAATTAAAAAATATTTTTTATATTTTTATATTTTTAAATTGTTTTATTAACTAGGGTTTGATCATATTAAAGTAGACATTTTTATATTTTTATATTTTTAAGAAAATTTCCCTTGTAATTTGTGTCTTTTTTTTTCATTTTTTATTTTATTTTTTTTAATATTATTATTTAACTCTAAATCCCCTCTCATGTGATACCTACATTTCTTTATATTATTAATGTTACATTCACTTCAACTAATATCAATTAAATTTTAATATTTGTTTGCTAAAAATTAAAATAATGATTTGTTACTATGTTTATATTTCTCTTCTAATAATCGACAGTAATTCTAATTGAGATTTAATATACAAAAATTAAACTTTATTTCATTAATCATAAAAAGCTATATTCAATAAATATATATTTTTTTAAACATTTTATTTTGTAAGTTTCGTTATAGGCTTTGTGAGACATTTTTATACATACTAGATTTGTTGATCAAAAATATTTCCCTTGATCTACTTAATATGTTGGAATGTAACTTAAATAATTTATAAGTTTTTCAAAATTTTTTCTTTGATTTGGTTATATTCCTACATCATTCTAAATCCCTTATTATTTGACGTTTACATAACCATTATTTTGTTACATTGCACTACTTCAATTAATCATAATTAATTTCATATATATGTTAAATTTTAAAATAATAATTCATTATTATTGATTCTTATTCGCAAAGAGCTCTCTCTAATAAGATATTTATTTTTGAAAATTTTAAATAATGTTTTCAGAATGTTTTGCTTACTTTATGGGGAATTTTTATTTGTACATGAATTAATGATCAAAAATGTTACACACAATCTACTTTATATCATAGAATGCAACTTCCATGTACAATTAATCTGATTTTTAAATTGTTTTCTTTTTATATAGGATATATTACTTTGGAATTTTAAATCTCCTCTAGCTTAACGTTTACATCACTTTCATTTAGTTGTGTTACATTGCTTCAAATAACACTATTTTAGTATTAATATATATATATATATATATACATGCTTAATATTGAAACATTAATTTATAAATTATTTATACTTATTTGATTTTTATTCATTGAAATTCTAAATTAATGTCTTTTTGAGGCAAAATGAATGTCATTAAACTCTTCTTGATAAACCTGATAAAATTAGTTAATCTTTTTTAAAATTTTTTAATATTTAATTTCTTGTACTTTTGTCTTGCTTTATAAGATACTTTTATTCATTATTGATTTGATTATTGAGGATGTCATACATGATCTTCCTCCTATCATAAAAAGCAACTTTCATATTCACATTGTCTAATTTCTTCAAATTTTTTGCAAAGATCTCCTCTTATGTGATATCTACATCTTTTTGGTTTTGTTATGTTAATTTTCTTCGAGTTATGCCAATCATCTTTAATAAAATTTTTTTAATATAAATATAATAATTTATTAGTATTTTTCTTATGATATTTTTAGTTTGTAAGAATTCTAAACATGGTCTAACCAAGATGAAAAGCACATAATTAACACGTCTCAATAAGCTCTATCCTCTTTATTTTTTATTTCTATATTTTAAATTTTTTGTTTTTAAGGATTTTTGCATATTTTATGAGATATTTCAATTCATTTCTATTTTGATAATCAAAGAGGTTACACTTAATCTCTATAGTATTTTATAATGCAACTTTGAATAATTTATCTCAATTCTATAATAATTTTACTTTGATTTTGTTATATTACTATAGATCGCAAATTCTACTCTCATGTTAGATTTACATCTCCTCTATTTTGTTATATTACATTACTTCAAATTACTTTGTTTCAACTTTAATATATTTTATGTAATATTAAAATACTAATTTATTATTATTTAAGCTTATTAAATGCATGAATTTGTTGAAAAAACAACTGAGTTTCTATCGAGATGAAACAAACATCATTTGAATTTTCTAAATAAGCTCTATCCAATTAAATACTCATTTTTATTATAAAATATATTTTTTTCTATTGTTTATTCTTGCTTTGCTAGACATCTTTATTCTATTAAATTTGATAATCAAGGATGTTACCCTTTATCTTCTTAGACTTTGGAATACAATGTTGCCTTATAATATGTCCCATTTCTGTAAAATTTCTACATAGCTTTGAATGTTTTACTATGCAGCTATAAATATTTGACCTTTACATTACTATGAATTCATAATTATATATTACTCCAATTTATCTCATTTCAACTTTCTATATATTTTTACTTAATATCAAATTAATTATTAATTTTTACTTTTACTAATTTATTTTTTAATTTACATAAATTAAAGATGACGAACAATAATGACACAATAACCATCATTATATTTGTGTTAATAAACTTTATCAAGTTAAATGTCAACTCTTTAATTTTTTAAAATTTAATTTTAGAAACTTTCTGGAGTCTTTTTTGGGATATTTTGATTCATAATTGATTTAATGATCTACAATTTTATAGTTTTTCTCCAAATTTTCTTGGAATCAAACTTTCCTGCAAACTTTGTCATTTTCTCGAAGTTTTCATATTTATCCCATGTGGCCTTTACATTTCTTTCAATAGGGTGTAATATATTTTTTTCAATTTATCTTATTTCTAATTTACCATATTTGCTTAGTATTGGAAAAATATTTTTATAATTTATTCTAATTTAATTTAGAAATTAATGGTAATTCTTAATGAATTCCAACATAAATGAAATAGACAATCCTTGATTAATCTAAAAGATCCCCTTCCAATTGAATATTAAATTTTATATATCTAAATATTTTATTTTATAGGCTTTTCCATGTTGAACGAGACATTTTTATTCAACCTAATTTTCACGATCGAGTATGTTAACCTTAATCTTCTTAGTATCATTTAATGAAACTTTAATTATAATTTTCTCATTCCATCAAGTTTTTTTACTTTGAATTGGTTTTATTACTATCAAACTCCGAATCTCCAATCATGGAATATCTACATCACTTTGAATTAATTATATAACATTCAACTAATTTATCTCATTTTTGCTTTAATGCTTGTCAAACATTAAAATAGTTATTTGTTATTATGTATACATATCTAGTTTATTAATTTGCAAAAATTATAAAAAGGTATAATTGAAATGAGATAGACATCATTGGACTTATTTCAATAAGCTGCATACAATTAAATATTTTTTTATATTTTTAAATATTTTATTTGTTAAGGATTATGTAGGTTGTACATGATATTTCAAAACATACTAGATTTGATGATTGATTATGTTAGGCTTGATCTGCTTAGTATATCAAAATATAAAACTCTCACAAAATTTATCTTTTTCTTAATTTTTTTCTTTTTCAATTGCTTAAATTACAACGTAACTCTAATTCTCTTTTTTGTTGACCTTTATATTTCCTTAATTTGGCTATATTATATTTCTATAATTTATCATTGGACTCATATTAACTAGCTCATTCCGACTAAACATTAATCTCCTTAATTTTAAATTTTTTTATTTTTAGTAAATATGCAAGTATTACAAGATATTTCAAATTGCACCAGATTTGATGATCGAGGATGTTACCCTTGGTCAATGTAGTATCTTAGAATGCTACTTTCCCATTTTTATTAAAACTTTTCTCTTTAATTTTGTTATACTACTCTATAATTAAAAATAGTCTTTGGTGTATCATTTACATATGTTTAATTTAGTTATATTACTTTGCTTCAATTTAAAATATTTTAGTTGTAATATATATTTAGTAAATATTTTAATAATACTGTATAATTATTACACTTTATTTCATTTTATAATTCATAATTATTTAAAATTATGTTAGATCAAGATGAAACAAGCATAATCTGACACATCATGAGGTGTCCTATTTGCTTAAATATTTTTTTTAACTTTTTTAAACATTTTTTTCAATTGTTTTAGCATGCTTTCCGAGGGATTTTGGTTGGTAATGTAGTTGAGAAAAGTTGATTTTGCCCTCAATTTTCGTACCATCTTTGAATGAAACATTCTAATACAATTGAACTTGTTACTTCAAACATTTTCTGGCTAAGGTACATTTCTTTAGTTTTTATAGTTTTAGCTATAATATTTTTTTTCATAGTACTTCACTAATAATTAAAAATTATTTATGCTTATTTATTTTTCTAATTACCAATAATTACATATAGGTTTAAGTGATATTAAAGTTAGCTAATTTAATATCTTTTTAATTTTTTTTGGCATTATTATGAGACATTATGAATCCTACCTAATCAGAAAACAAAGGATGTTATGCTCAATCTACTAATTGCCGCATTATTCAACTTTCATGTATAGTTTATATAATTTCTTCAAAGTTTTACAATTAATTAGTAGTTTTACTCTATAACTCTAAATCTCTTCTCGTGTCACCTTTATAACAACTTTATTCGATTAAATTACTAAGTGACAAAAAACTTACTCTCGTGTGACATATGCATCAATTTAATTTGATTATATTATTTTATTCATTTTAACTCATTTGAAATTATATATATATATATATATATATATATATATATATATATATATATATATATATATATATATATATATATATATATATATATATATATATATATATATATATATATATATATATATATACATATATATCTAAATACATATATATGTATATATATTATAATTGAAATAATTCCCTTTTATTTTTATGGTTATTTACTTTAGTAATTGATGGTAATTTGATAAAAGTTTTGAAACCGACAAAACAAAGATCTTTGAAGTCGTCTCAACAAGCTATATGCAACCAAATATTCATTTTTCAATATTTTAAATTTTTTATTTCGTAAAGTTTTGCATGGTTTGTTTGACATTTTTATTTGTACCAAATGTAATAATTGAGAATGTTGCACTCAATCTCCTAAGTGTATTAGAGTACTATCTTCTTGTATAATTTATATAATTTATTTAAAATTGTCACTTTCATTTGATTATTTTACTATTTAATTGTGTATCTTCTCCTATGCTTACTATACATCACTCATTTTTAGATTTATGATATTATTTAAATTTATCTCATTTTATTATTATATTATCATTAATTTTCATTAAAATAATATTTTATTTTTATTTACATTTTTTTTTTACTTTAGAAATTTATAGTAATTAGGAAAAAGTCTAATCAAGATGAATTAATGATTACTACTCTTGTCTCGATGTGTTCTATCGAATTAAATCTTAATATTTAAACTTTTAAATATGTCACTTTTTTTTTTCTAAGTAGTATTAGTAGAAATTTTTATTTCTACCTGATTTTATAATCAAGAATATTACACTCAATCGCCTAAATATCTAAGAATAGAACATTATAAGACAATTTATCTCATTTCTTCAAATTTCTCACTTTTATTTGGATATATTTCTTTTTATCTATAATTCTCTTCTTGTAATACCATTGCATTAATTAGAATAGGTCATATTACATTGATTCAAGGTTTCTTAATTTAGCTTGGACATATATATATATATATATATATATATTGCTTTCAAAGGTTTTATCTCTATTTGTAAAACTTTTAACTATGAATAAGTAATATTATTACATAAGCCTTAATTATTTCTTGTGTGACAAATAATTGTCTTGATTTTGTTATATTAGAATGCTCAAATTTATCTCATTTAATTTTGAATATGTGTTCATCGAACATTAAGAAATAATTTGTTAAGTTTTATGTTTATTTAAGTTTGTAATTCATTGTAATTCAAAATGACATCTAATCGAGAGGAAATAAGCATTGTTTGACTAATCATGACGATCTATCTCCAATTAAATTTAAATTTCAATGTATTTAAATATTTTAATTTCTTAGATTTTGGCATATTTTGTGAGAATCTTTGATTGGTATTAATTTTAAGATTAAGGATGTAGCAATCAATCATCTTAGTATCATGGAGTAAAACTTTCTTGTACAATTTATATCAGTTCTTCGATTTTTTTATTTAGTTATTTTACTTTGTAACTATAAATCTCCTTTCATGTGATGACTATTTCTTTTTTATTTAACAATTTCATATAGCTTGAATTTGTCATATTTTTTTTGATATAGGTTTATTTGATATAACAATAACATTTTCTTATTATTTGTGCTTATTTAACTTAGAAATTTTTAATAATTTCTAACATAATATAATTGAGAAAAATTATCGTCATTGTAATCATCTTGAAAGGTTTTAAGTAATTGAATGCTCCATTTTATTCTTTTAATAATTTCAAACATGATTTCATGATCAAGGGTTCTATACTCGATCTCCTTACTATCTCGGAATGCAATTTTTTAGGATAATTTATCTCAATCCTTCAATTTTTTATTTGGTTGTATTACACGAAACTTTAATTATTGTCTTATATCACCATTACATTCCCTTCAGTTGAATATATTACAATTCTTCAATTAATCTCATTTCAATTCTAATATACATTTACTTAAAATTAAATTAACAAATTATTATTATTTATGCTCATTTAATTTGATAATTTTTTTAAATTCAAAAAAAGTTCAAATCAAGATGAAACAAACATCAAATGGCTTGACTCGATGACCTATACAACCTCGTCATGCACTTCGTCTCGTTTATTAAAATTTTTTAATTTTCTTTTTTAAAACATGTAACTTTAAATCTTCAATTATGTCACCTTTAAGACATTTTAATTTTGTACAATTAGATTCTTTGGAATTCAATTCATTTCGGTTTCAATCTATATAACTTAATATTAAACTAATAATTTTATACTTTTTATGCTTGTTTATTTTTGAAATTTGTAATAACTCTAAATGAGGCATACTTGACATGAAAAAAGCATTATCTAGATTCAGCACAATGAGCTCTATCCGATTAAATATATATTGTATATTTTTAAAACATTTTCGTCATCCTTACATGTTTTACAAGACATTTTAATTCTATCCTAATCTAATAATCAAACATGTTATACAATTTTTCTTCAATATTCTGTAATGCAAGCTTTTCATATATTTTATCTCATTTCTTCAAAAGTTTCACCTTCATTTGGTTGTATTGTAATGCAACTTTAAATCTCCACCTGTGTCTTTTTACATCATTTTAATTTCTTTATATTATATTACTTCAATTTTACTCATTTTAGCTTTAACACATATTTATTTTAAAAATAATTCTTTGTTATTTGTTATTCTTATCTATTTTTTTAATCATGTAATTGTAAATGAGTTCTACACAAGACAAAATAGTTGTCGTAAGACCTATCTTGACTAACACTACCAAATTAAATTATTATTTTTCATATTTCTTTAAATATTTTATTTCCAAGCGGTTTGTACACTTTATAAGGCTTTTTATTCACGCTAGATTTGATGACCATCGATATATGATTTGATCTCTTTAGTGTCTTAGAAAAAAACTGTCACACGACTGATCTTATTTCATTAAGTTTTGTTCTTTAGTTTGGCTATATTACATTTCTTTAATTTATCACATTTTAGAATTAAAATATATTTTCTTAATATTAACATACTATTTTATTATTATTATGTTTATTTACATACAAAATTTGGGACAATTCCAAAAATAGTCCATTAGAGAGAAAACAAATCTTGTCAAACCTATTTGAATAAGCTCTACCAAATTAATTACTTATTTCTATTTTTTAATATTGTTTAATGTTTTATGAGATGTTTTAATTTTCTTGTATTTATTTCATTCATCTTATATCATTTCAACTTTAATTTATTTTTTCTTAATATTAAAATAATACTTTATTATTAGTTATACATTTTTTTGTAATTTGCAAAACATTCAATCATGGTACTATCTAGAGAAAAAATGTCTTGTAGTTAGTTATATACAATTAAATTTTCATTTCTATATGTTTAAGTACATTTTTCTTAATGGTTTTAGCATGCATTATCAAGCATTTTGATTTATACCTGATTTGATAATCAAAGATATTACACTTAATCTTCTTATTACCTTGGAACATAATTTTCTATTATAATTTATATAATTTATTAAAATGTTTTATTATGATTTGTATATAATACCATGTTACTCTAAATCTTCTAATGTGTGAGCATTATTGCTTCAAATTGGTTAATTACATTGTTTTAAATTATCTCATTCTTCCTTTAGTAATACTTATATAATATTAAAATATTAAGTTGTTTTATTATTTATGCATATTTGTGTTAGCAATTCATACTAATTTCAAATGAGATTTGATTAAGAAAATTGAAACCTCATTCGATTAGTCTTGATGAGCATTATCTAATTAATCATTATAATTTATATTTTTATATATTTTATTTACTAAGGCTTTAACATGTTATTAGAGTATCTTTTATGATACTTCATTTGATAATTGACATGCTATACTCGATCTCCTTCTTACCTACAATGCAACATTCCTTTATAATATATCCTAGTTTGATAAGTTTTTGTCATGATTTTGTTATACTCCATTATAACTCTAAATCTCCTTTCACTTTGCAATTGCATCACTTTGTGTTAGTTATTTTATATTGCTTCAATTTATCTTACTTTTTAATATTTATTTCAATGATTTAAAAATAATTATTTCTTATTATTTTTACATATATACTTTGGTAATTTGTTGTGGTTATAAACAATATTTAATTGAGATGAATTAATTTTCATATTTAAAAATATTTTATTTTCTTAGGTTTTGACATCATTTATGACAATTTACAAACATACTAGATTTGGCTATCACTGATGTTACCATCAGTATGCTCAATATATTACAATGAATGTTCTTGAACAATTTATCTTATTTTCTCAAATTTCTCTCTTTGATTTGGATATTTTTCCATACTACTGTCATTCTCTTCCCATGTGACCTTTACATCAATTAGATTTAGTTACAATAAATTGCCAAAACATAACTCATTAAACCATTGAAAGACACAAACTTAATATTTAAAAACAATTTATTATTGCTTATACTTTTTTTAAGTAATTCATACTAATTGTAATTGATGTCTAGTCAAGATAACATAAATGTCATTTGACTCACCTTGATGAGCCATATCTAATTAAATATCAATTTCTCTTTCTTAAATATTTCATTTTCGGTTATTTTTCATGTTCTATGAGACATTTTGACTCAAATCTTATTTGATGATCGAGAATGTTACCCTCTGATATCTTAGTGTCATGGAATGCATCTACCTTATATTTATTATCTCATTTCATAATTCGGAAAATGTAATTCGAATTTTAGAAATGAAAATGTGGAAATTTTAAATTCGGAAAATTTAGAAAGGGCAGAATTTGATTTTTTTTGGAATTTTTAAATTAATTCGGAAATTAATCCGAATTTTCGGAAAAAAAAGATATATGTGGAATTTATTAATCCGAATTTTCGGAAAAAGGATATATGTGGAATTTAAATTTTATTCGGAAATTTATTCCGAATTTCGGAAAATGGATAAAGGGCGGAAATTGAAATTGGGATTTAAAAACTTCCTGAAGTAGGGAAAATGTTATCAATGATGACAGTACAGTTGAAAACAGTTAGACAGAGGCATGGTACATGGATGTTACCAGAACAGTCAGTAACTGGTACAGTTTGTATTGCTTGGATGGCAATGGCATGGATTGAGTCAGGTTACTCAGTGTTGGCATATTTCATGGATTGGCATATTTCACGGATTGGCATATTGGACCGGACTACTATAGGCCCTATATGATGTTTTAGGGTGGTTGTGGTAGATAACTATGCGGTACAGACTTAGCTTCCACAGTATACATGTGGACTGGTATGCGCCTTGTTGTATCTGGACACATGTTGCCGAATCTTGGAGTTATAGCTTGGCAATGACTATAGGGGCGTGGCTTCTATGCAAATTGTTAGGAGAGGACTTCTTGGGACGGTGGCTGAGTCGATCTCTTCTAGTCCATGAGTGTAGGCCTGAGAGTGGCAGTGGCAGGGGTGACTCGTCGTGGCTAGCCAAGTGTGTAGGCCTGCGTGCCTGAGGGTGGCAGGGGTGTCTCACGTTGGCTAGAGATCTATGTGACGGGTTCTTTCTATAGTCTCCAGAAGATTGATTGACGAGAGACGCTGCGGTGTCGGGTGCTAGGCGTTGTGATGCGTGCGCAGAGATGGGCGTGTCCCGCTGGCATGCTTTGCCTAGGCACCATGCGTGCGCAGAGATGGGCGTGTCCCGCTGGCATGCTACCTAGAACCCCAGAGGAGAGCTACTCTGGTGTGACTAGGGGTGACTGTGGTTGGTCAGAGTCTAGAACTGGGAGTGCCTTTCCACCATACATTGTTATGCTGTATTCCTGTACTCTTGCTATTATCCTTCTCTTGCATGCGAGTTTTTACTAGCTGTATTTCCTACTGGGCGTAGCTCATTCCTTTATTATCTATATTTTTCCAGCGGCTCGGCAGACTTGACGCCACCCAGATTAGGTGGGATCGTGATCAGCAGGCTAGTGGAGGATATCTAATCTGTGATTTCTGAGACATTTTGGTTAGTGTGATTGATGCTATTGGATGTATTCCGTGAGACTATTATTCTTATGTCAGGTATTGAGTGAGGATGAATCTGACTTATGTATCTGGTTGGATGATGTTGCACTTGTTAGACTTGGATCTTATTCTTGTGATGTAGTTTCCATTCACTGTCTTACTTATTATTTTGGTGCTATAGTGTGTGGAGTGCTATATTCTGTGGATGTTATATATTTTTGTTTTGATGGTGAGATCATTACATGACTATGGAACTTACCGTGGGGGTTCAGACTTCTATTAGATCGGTTCTCCTATCGGTATAGGATAGGAGTATTGGGTCTAGTAGGAGTAACATTGCGCGAGTCCATCTGTTAATTCAGGAGTCATGAATCCTGAGTTGACGGTGTACCCGGGAGATGGGATCCACATTGTTAAGGAAAGTAGGTGTGTAATGATGTGTTATATCCTATGTTTTTCGTAGGCTACTCAGGTTGGTATGGGACGATCTGAGCTGTCTATATGTAAAAAAAAAAAAAAAAAAATGTATGCCAAAAATCAGCCTAGGAAAAATGGGGTGTAACAATAATAGTTCTAAATTGAGATAAATTGTTAAAAGTAATATCATAGAATCAATACAAAGTAAAGTTCTTATAGTAGTAGATTTAGAGTTTCATAGTAAAAAATCAAAGAAACTATTTGAAGAAGTGAGTTATTATTCTAGAAAGTTATGTTAGAAGATGTTAGGGAGTATGAGTTTAGCAACTTTAGCCATCAATATAGTTATTAACAAAAAACCATAAAATTTGCCAAAACCTTTGAAAATGAAAAATTTTAAAAATATATATTAAAAATGAATATTTAATGTTATAGAGCTCATCTAACTAATCCAACAACATTGTTTGATCTCCATTTAACGACATTTAGAATTACTACGAATTGATAAATAACATAATCATTAATAATAATTAAATATTACTTAAATATTTAGTTAATATGTATTATAGTTGACACGAAAATTTTAAACATTCTAATATAACCAAATTAAAGAAATGTAAAGGTCATATGAGTAGAGATTAAGAGTTGCATAATATTATAACAAAATCAAGGAGAAAAACTTGAAGAAATAAGACAAAAATGCTGCATACTACGATAATAACGAGCTCAAGAGTAACATACTCAATCATCAAAAGGTGTAAGAATTGAAATGCATTATAAAATAGAGTGAAGCCAAAGAAAATAAAAAATTTAAAATAATACAAAATATTTTTTTTCTTTGGTAGAGTTCATTGAGATGGGTTAAACAACATTTATTTTGTCTCTATAGAACCTAATTTTTAATTCTTATGAAATATAAAAATAAAAGAGCATAAATAATAATAATAATGTATTTTTAACATTACGAAAATATTTGATGATAATGCTAAAATTTGATAAATTAAGGTAATGTATTACAATGATGTCAAAACCATGTAAATGTCATAGGAGAGAATAATTGGATATTCAAAAAATAATAACAAATTAAAAGTCAAAATTTTAAAAGATTTGATAAATTATATAACAAATTTTTATTCCACGATACTAAAGAGTTTTATTATACTATCCTCAATTACAAAATTAGGTGTGAATCAAAATACCTTATTTAGTATGAAAAAATACTGAAAATAAAATAAAAAATAATAAAATTAAATCTTTAATTAAATATAGCACATCAAGATATGTCGATTGATGTTTTTATCATTTCCATCGAACCACATAATGAGTTAATATGAAATACCATATTAAATAAACAAAATAATAACAAATTATTATTATAATATTGAGTAAATATTTATTAAATCTAAAATAACATAAGTTGAAGAAAAGTAACATAACCAAATTGACGTGATCTAGGCTCACACGAAGCAGAAATTGAATTTCATAGTAATACAATCAAATTAACTGAAAATTTTCACATAGCATGATAAATTATATAGTTATGTTCTACTCCAAGATACTAAAAAGTTTGAGTGTAACATTCTTGCTCATCAAATCTAGTACATCCAAAAATGTCTCCAATAGTATGCCAAATCCCTAGAAAAGAAAATTTATAAAATTACAAAATTGAATATTTAATTATATAGAAATTATAGAGATGAGTATAATGAGGTTCATTTCATCTTAATCAATCAACATTTAGAATTTTTATGAATTACCAAAGTAAATAAACTTAAATATTAATAAACTTTTATATTAATATTTAGTTAAAATATCTTAATCTTGAAATATGATAAATTAATAAAGTGTAACTTAACAAAATCAAGACATTGTAAAGGTCAAGTAAAAGGATATTTTGAGTTGCATTATTGTATATCCTAATCAAAGAAGATATTTTGAAGAAATAATACAAATTATTGATGAAAGTTGTAGTGTATGACACTGTAGAGGTCTATTGTAATATCCTTAATCAATAAATAACATTAAAATAAAACTATCTCATAAACATGTCAAAACATTTGAAAATAATCTATTTGAAAAGAAGAAAAATGACTATTTAAATAGAAAAGAGTCACTTAGATGAGTTTGACAACATTTGTTTCATGTCTATCAAACATTATTTTGAATTATCATGAATTACAAAATAACATAATCATTAATAATAATTAAATATTATTTAAATAATTAGTTAATATGTATTATAGTTGACATGAAAATTTGAGTCATTCTAATATAACAAAATTATAGCAATGTAAAGGTCATATAAGAGGAGATTAAGAGTTGTACACTATTATAACCAAATGAAGGAGAAAACCTAACGAAATGAGATAAAAATCTATTAGAATGTTGCATACCAAGACATTATGGAGCTTAAGAGTAACATACTCAATCATCAAAACATGTAAGAATTGTAATGCAAAACAAAATAGAATGAAGCCATGAAAATAAAGAATTTAAAATAATACAAAATATTTTTTTCAATGATAATGTTCTTTGAGATGAGTCCAACAACATTTTTTTATATTTATAGAATCTCATTAAAATTCCTAACAAAAAGAAAAATAAATTTATATAAATAATAATAATATATTATTTTAACATTAACTAAATATATGATCATAATAAAATTAGGTAAATTAATGTAATGTAATATAATGAAGCCAAAATTATGTAAATGTCACACGAGAGAAGAATTAGAGATTCTAAAAACAATAAAAAAATTCAAAGTGAAAAATTTGAAAAAATAAGATAAATTGTATAAGAAATTTTTATTATATGATACTAAACAGATCTATTATACCATCCTCAATTACAAAATTAAGTGTGAACCAAAATACCAGATTTAGTATGGTAAAAGTATTGAAAATAAAATAAAAGAATAATAAAACTAAAAATTTTTATTAAATATAACGCATCAAGATATGTCCATCGATGTTTTTATCACCCCCATCGAACCATGTTTTTAATTATAATGAAAAACCAAAAAAAATAATAACAAATTATTATTACAATATTAAGTAAGAATTTATTAAAGCTAAAATGACATATGTTGAAGAAAAGTAATATAACCAAATCAATGTAATGTAAGGTCACACAAAAGAAAAATTGAGTTAAGTAATAATACAATCAAATTAAAGTAAAAATTTTCAAATAAACAAACAAGTTATATAGTTAAGTTGTATTTTAAAATACTAAGAAAGTTGGAGTGTAACATCCTTAATCATCAAGTCTGATACAACAAAAAATGCCACCAATAATATGCCAAATCTTTAGAAAATAAAATATTTTAAAAATGTAAAATCGAATATTTAATTATATAGAGCTTATAATGATGAGTCCAATGAGGTTCACTTTATCTCAATCCATCCTCATTTAAAACTTCTATGAATAACCAAAGTAAAAAAACTTAAATATTAATAAACTATTATATTAATGTTTAGTTAAAATATGTTAAACTTGAAATATGTTAAATTAATGAAGCATAATTTAACTAAAACAAGACATTGTAAATGATCAGTAAGAGGAGATTTTTAGTTGCATTATAGTATAACGTAATCAAAGAAGATATTTTGAAGAAATAATATAAATTATTGGTGAAAGTTCTAGTGTAAGACACTACCGAGGTCTATTGTAATATCCTCAATCAATAAATAACATTAAAAAAATATCTCATAAACATGTGAAAACATTTGAAAATAATGTTTTTGAAAGGAAAATAATTATTTAATTAGATAGAGCTCCCCTAGATGAGTTTGACATCATTTGTTTCATCTCCATCATACTTCATCTAGAATTATTACAATAAGAAAAATAAATATGTAGAAACAAATAAAAATTACTAGTTTAATATCAAAAACATGTACAATAAAATTGAAATAAGAAAAATTGATGGAATATAATCAAGAAACATCAAAGAAATGTAATTGTTGAAGTAAAAGAGAGATAGAGTTTCATATTAATATAATCAAATCACAACGAAAGCTTTGAAGAAATCAAATAAATAGTTTGGGAAAGTCACAATCATTGACAAAATAGAGAATGAATGTAACAAACTTAATAACAAAATAGACAATAAATAAAAATACTAGAAAAAAAATTCAAAAAAATTAGAGGTTAAGATTTAAAAGTTTACAACATACTAAGATGACTCCAACTACCTTTGTTTCATCTAAATCAAACATCATTTAAAATTCCATAAAATTACTAAAGTCAAATAAGCACAAAATAAAATTTAATTATTATTTTAATATAGATTAATACATATTAATGCTAAAATGAGTTAGATTAAAGAAATTATATATAAACAAATCAATATGACTTAATGATTATACGTAATGAGAAACAGAGTTTCAAAATAACATAGCCAAACCAAGGGAAAAATTTTAAAAAATAAGATAAAGTATATGGGAAAGCAACATTCCAAGATATAGAGGAGGTTATAGGTAACATCATTAATTATCAAGTTACGTATAAATCAAAATGACTCATAAAATATGCAAAAATCCTGAAAAATCAACTTCTTAAAATATATGCAAGTGAATATTTAATCTCATCTTTCTCATCGAGACAAGTATAACGATGTGTATTTAGTCAAGATAAACATTGTTTTGAATTAACATGAATTACCAAAATAAATAATTTTAAATTACTATGTTAATACCAAGAAAATATATATTGAACCTAAATTAAGGGGAACTAAAGTAACATCAATAACATATTCAATGCAATGTAAACTTGTCACAAGGCAAAACTTCTGTTCCACTATACTATAACAAAACAAAAGAAAAAACTTTGAAGAAATGACATAAATATTATGGGAATGTTACATTCCAAGGCACTAAGGAGATTGAGCATAACATCCACGATGATCTAATTAGGTAAAAATCAAAATATCCTAAAAAGCATGATAAACTCTAAGAAAATAAAATATTTAGCAAACAAGTATTAAAGTGAAAATGAGATAAACTAAAGCAATGAATAAAACTAAATCAAATTGGTGTAAAAGTCACATGAGAGGATGAGTAGAGTTTCATAGTAACATAAAAAGTGGAAAAAAAATCTAAATAGCAGAGTTATTTTGTGTGGGAAATTATAATTCTAATATATTAGGGAGATTGTTTATAACATCCTTAAATTTCAAATTAGTTACTAAGTGAAATGTCTTATAAAGCTTTGGAAAATCATTAAAAAAATTAAAACAATGTATTTTTGAGGCCTATTATTAATACTTAATTAGACCATGTAAATGAAAATAATAGTTTATTTTTATTCAATATTTAGAAAACGTATAATATTGTTTAAATAAGCCTAAATGAAGTGTTGTACTATAGCCAAATTAAAATGATGTAATGCTCACATGATAAAAGAATTAGTTTTCATTATATTATAAACAAATAAAAGTAAAAGCTTTGGGCAAAGGGGATAAATTATTTGAAAAGTTATATTCAAAGATATTAAATAAATTGAGTGTAATATTCTTGATATTCAAGTCAGGTATGACTCAAAAAGTATCATAAAGCTTACCAAAATACATTAAAGTAGAAAATATCAAAATATATAAATAAATTTTTAATTACACATTGTAAATCAAGATTACTCCATCAATGTTTATCTTGTTTCAATTAATCCAATTTTGAAACTTCAAAGAATTTCAAAAAAAATAAAAATAAATTATGACCTTAATATGAAGTAAATAAATATTAATGTTAAAAATGTGAAGAACAGAAATAATATAAAATAATAAAAATACATATTTGTAGAGGCCACACGATGAGGGTTTAAGATTTCAATAGTTATAAAATAAAAAGAAGGGGAAGATTTTGAGTAAAGGAGATACATTGCACAAGAATGTTGTATTCTGTTATACTAACAAGATTGGGTGGAAAATTCATGAATTTCAAATAAGATAGAAATTGAAATGCCTTGTGAAGCGATATAAAAATACTAGAAAATAAAATACTTAAAAATATATAAACAAGTATTTAATTTGATAGAGCTCTTTGAGTGGAGTCCAAGGACTTTTATTTCATTTTGGTCATGCCAATTTTTAAATTACTACGAATTGCAAAAATAAATAAACAAAATTAATTATAGATTGCTATGTAATATTTGAAGTCAATATATATTATAGTTTAGTTGACGCAAATTGAGGCAATCTAATCCAACCAAATATTTATGATGGAAAGGTTACACAAGAAAACAATTAGAATTTCAATTTAATAATACCAAATTAAAATAAAAAATTAAAGAAGTGAGAAAAAATAAGGGATAGTTGAATTCAAAGATATTAAGGAGATCGAGTGTAAGTTTCTCGATTATAAAATAAGGTACAAATCAAAATAACTCATAAAATATTCCAAAAACTTAGAAAATGCAATATATATATATATGAATATGAATATATATAAATATTTAATTAATTAGAGCTCAATGAGATAAGTCTAATAACCTCTTCTTAATAATGGACTAATCTTAATTAGAATTGTCGTGAATTATGAAAGTAAATAATCATGAATAATAACAATTTGTAATTTTAATATCAAGAAATATATGTTACTAATGATATCTGACAAATGTAAATAATGTAATATAAACTAAAAAAAAGATGAGTGGGTCACATGAGAATCTAGTGGGAGTTTTTTAGTGAAATTAACGAATACAATCAGGAACTTTTAAAAGATGAGATGAACAATACATGAAAGTTGCATTATAAATGCTACAATGATCTAGTGTAACATCTTCGATTATCAAATCATGTCTAAATTGGAATAACCCTTAAAGCATTTAAAAATTATTGAAAATATAATATTTAAAAAAATAAATGAAATATTTAATTAGATAGGGCTCATCGAGGTAACTTTGATTGCTGAATCAATTGACATTTGATTATTCTGAATTAATAACATAAAAAGTACACATAATAATAAATTATTATTTATAAAGAAAATATATTTTAAAATTGAGTTGAGATAATCCAAACAAATGTAATATTTCAAATAAAGGTAATAGAATGTCATAAAAGAGAATAATTATAGTTTTATAGTAATTTAACAAAATAAAAATAAAAACATTTGAAGAACTGAAATAATTTGCACAACATAGTTGAATTCCATGATATCGAAGACATCAAGTGTAACATCCTCAACCATCGAATCAAGTATCATGTGAAAAGTCATATAAAGTGCACCAAACCTCTAGAAAATAAAGTGTTAAAAAAAGTAAAAAGTAATATTTTATTGAATAAAACTCAAGGAAATGAGTTAGCCGTCCATTGTTTAGTCGAATTAATGGCATGCTTTGAATTATTGTGAATAATAAAGTTAAGTAAAAAATAATAATAAATTCTTATTTTTAAATTCAATTGACATAAATTAAATCTTAAATAAGTTTAATAGATTCAATGAAATATAACGAAATCAAAATGATGTAATGATCATAGGGTAGGAGAACTCGTGTTGCATAGGGACACATCTAAATAAAATCAAACAATTTAAATAAATGTGATAAATTTTATTAACCACTAAGCTATTGAACTATAACATCCTCATTCATCAAATTAGATTTGAATTGAAAGCCTCGTAAAACAAACGAAAATCATTAAAAATAAAATATTTAAAAATAAATAAATAAATATTTTATTAGATCTAGCTATAAAGGTGACTACAATAATATTTTTTCAATTTGTTTCAACTTTATATTAAATTACTAAGATTTATCAAATTAAATAAACACAAATAAAAATAAAATATTGTTTTGTATTGAGAAGATGTATGTTAAAGTTGAAATTACGAATATTGAAATAATACATTTTGATTAAAACATAGTAATATGAAGGTAACATGCGAAAGAATTTAGACTTACATAGTAATTTTACAAAATCAAAGCATAATATTTTAGAAAATGAGAAAAATTGTATGATACATTCCTTCTGAAGATACTCTAGAGATCTCATGTGACATACATGATAATAAAATAAACAACCATTTAAACTATCTCATGATGCTTAAAAATAATTAAAAAATATATTTAAAAATAATGAAACAAATAATCTATTAGATATAGATCGTTGAGATGCGTCTTATGACCTCTATTTTTCTCAATCAAAGGTAATTTGAAACTTTTTATAATAACAAAAATTAATCAGAAACCCATAATTATATATTGTTATCTGATATGTGAAGTAAAGATATATTGAAGCTAGAGTAAGATAAATTGATGACATTTAATCTATCCTAATCAATGTGATGTAAAGTTTTTGAGAGAGGTCATTTAGAGCATTCAAGTATTATAAGAAAATAATAGAAATCATTTTGAAAGAATGAGATAAATTATACATGAAACTTGCACAAAAAAATGCCAAATGGATAGAGTGCAACATTCTAAATATCTAATTAGTTATGAATCAAAACATCTCTTTAGGTATGCCAAAATTCGAGAAAAGAAAATATTTTAAAATATGTAAAAAAAACATATGTAATTGGATAGAGCCTATTGATAGAAGGGATCCTCACTTAATCATAGCTCATTTGCAATTAATGTGAATTTGAAAACTAAATAACCATAAATAATAATGAATCATTAATCCAAAATTCAGTAAATACATATATTAAAACTAAAAGTAAGCTAAATTAAAAAAATTTAATTGAAAGAAATAAAAATGTTGTTATTGCCATATGAGTCTAAAGTTAGAGTTCATAGAATAAAACAAAAAAGCATGAAGGGAAAAAGATAAACTTTACAAGAAAGCTACATATCAAGATAATAAGCAAGTCAAACGTAACATTCTCGATGGTAAATTAGCTATGGATGAAATATTTTGCAAAACATGTTAAAAAGTTTGAAAAATAAATTCTTTATGGGATAAAACGAGACATCTTATTATATATTACTCGTTGAAGGGAGCCCAATAATGTTTTTTCTATCTCAATCGAACCTGATTTAAAATTTGTACAAATTAAAGAAAAATTAAGAATAATTAAAACAAAAATATCATTTTAATAGTAAGTTGATACATATTATATCAAAAATGTAATAAATAGAGTCAACATAATATAACTATATTTTATTTAAGGTCACCAGAAAAGAGAATTAGAGTTACTTTATAAAATAAACATGTGAAATTAAAACTTTTAAGTTGTTATATAACTTTCATAGGATATATACTTTCCATAATGCCAATGCTATCGAGCATAATTTTCTGATTTGTCACATTTAGTTTGAATCAAAATATCATATAAAGCATGCAAAAAAAAATGAGAAGACAAAATATTAAATAAATAGAAAAGCAATATTTGACAAGGTAGAGCTTGTCTTGATCACTCTGAAGACCCTTTCTTAATTTCGATCAAATCTCATAAGGAATTTTAGCAAATTACCATGTTAAATATGTGTAAATAATAATAAATGGTTGTTTTCAATTTTATTTCATATATACTAAAGTTGAAATAAGATAAATCAATGAAACATAATATAACTAATTTAAGGCATTGTTTGGTCACTCAAAAGAATATTTATAGTTACAAAGCAATACATAAAAATAAAGGTAAATATTTTTAAATTAAATGAGGCATAATATAGGGAAAAGATGTATTGCAAGACACTAAAGAGATTGAATGTAATATCCTCGATCATTAGATATGGTAAGAATTAAAACATATCATAACGACTACTAAAAACATAAAAAATAAAATATTTGAAAATATAAAAAATAATTATTTAGTGGAAAAGAGCTTGTGGAGAGGAGTCCAACAATGTTTGTTTCATTTAGATCGAAACTTGCTTGAATTATTATAGATTATAGAAATTAAATATGCATAATTAATAAACATTTATTACTCTAACATAAAGTAAATATATCTTAAAGCTAAAATGTGATAAATGTAAGTAGAGTAATTTAACCAAATCAAAGAAATGTAAACATTACAAAAGAGGAGAAATAGAGCTTCATAACGATATAACCAAATGAATGTGAAACATTTAAGAAAATGAGATTAATTATACAAGAAAGATTCATCCAAGTTACTACAACATTCTCGATAGTTAAATAAGTTATAAATCAACATGTTTTGTAAAGCATGTAAAGCTTTAAAAAATGAACTCGTTGAGTGGAGTTCAATATTGTTTTTTGACTCCACTAGACCTTGTTCAAAATATTAAAAAGTATAAATTAAAAAATAAATTATAATTTTAAAATTTACTAAATATATTTTAAGGATTAAATAAAATAAAGTGAAAAATACAACATAACTAAATCACTATAGTATAAGTGTCATGTGAGAGCAGATTTAAAGTTACAAATCAACACTAATAAACACAAGAAAAAAAGTTATAAAAAAAGGAAGAATTTTATAGAAAAAGTTATATTCCAAGACATTAGGAGGTCAAGTATAACAATTTTGTTGGTCTAATTTCTTGTGAAACAGTATAACTTGTAAAACATGCCAACGCCTTAGTAAATAAATTATTTCCAAATTTAGAAATAAATATTTTTTGTTATGGTGCTCTTTCAGATAATTCTAATGGCATTTGTTTGTCCTGATTAAACTACGTTTGAAATTACTATAAAGTACCAAAGTAAATAATCATAAATAATAATAAAATTTATATTCATGTGAAATAAAATTTTATTAAAGCTGAAATAAAATAAGTTTAACCAATATAAAAACCTAATGAAAGTGATGTAAAGGCCACAAAGGAGGAGATTTAAAATAAAATTGTATTATAACCAAATGAAAGAGAAATAATTTAAGAATGAAAATAAATTTTACGGATATGTTGTCTTCTTAGAACACATATTAATTAATATATCAAGTAAAACATGACAATAGAAAAGAAAACAAATATTAAGAAATCTTCGAAATAAATTTTCATTGAAAAGAACACATTAAGATTATTTCAATGATGTTTATTTGTTTGTAATTGGACCACATTTGGAATTACTTATAGTTACAACTGCAAAGAAGTATAAATAAATAAAATTTATTATTTTATTACAAAGTAAATATATAATAAAGCAAAAATATGATAAGTTGAAGTAATATAACATTGTCAAATCGAAGTGGTGTAAAGGCTACATAAGTGAAGAATTAGTGTTTCAAATTAGTATAACAAAGGTGAAGCAAACTACTTTAAGACATGACCCAAATTCATTGAGAAAGTTCCATTTCATTATAATAAGGAGATTAAAGGTAGCATCCTTGATTGCCAAATCAATTAAGAATTAAAAATATAAAAATAAGAATGTTTAATTTAGTCAAGCTCATTAAGATTAGTTCAATGAAATCTATATCACCCTATCATACTTCAATTGGAATTACTACTAATTACAAAGATTTGCATAACTAATAATAAATTTTTATTTCAATATCAAATAATATATTTTAACACTAAAAGAAGATACACTATGATAATATAAAATAAATAAATCAAAATCATTTACGGTTATATGATTTAAAAATTAAGTTTTCATTATCATGTAAACAAATCAATCTGACTCGTTTAGAAAATTGAAATAAATTATGCAAAAAAATTGTATTCCAAGATACTATAGTGATTGTGTCTAACATGCTTGAACACTAAATTAGGTATTATACAAAATGTCTTGTTAGACATGCCAAAATATAAGAATTTAGCATATTTGAAAATATTAAAAAGATTATTTTATTGGATAAAATACATCGAGATGAGACTTACGATTTTTATTTTGACTCAACCAATCCTCATTTAGAATTACTATGAATAAAAAAGTTAATAAGGTATTAAAAAATTACTTTAATAGTAAGAAAATAAATATCAAACAAAATGTGATAACCTAAAGTGATAAAATAAATAAAATCAAAATTATGTTAATGTTACATGAGGCAAAGATTGTCACTGATAATAACATAACCAAATAAAAAAATTCAAGAAATAAGATAAGTTGTTTAAGAAGGATGCACTTCAAGATAATAAAGAGAACGAGTTTAATATCCTTTTTAAAAAATTAGCTACAACTCAAACTGACTCATAAAACAAGCTAAAATCTTAAATAAACAATATCAAAATTAATGAAATACTTTTGGCATTATAGTGAATTATAATAACAAATATGCACATATAATAATGATTTAATTTTGTAATATTAAGAAAATATATAACAAATCTCAAATTTGATAAATTAAGAAAATTTAACGTAACTAAATAAATATGATGGGAAATCACACGAGAAAAGATTTATATTTCCATAGAAATATAACAAAATTAAGGAAGAAAGTTGATGAAATAATATAAATTGAAGCGAAAGATTCTTTCCAAGATACTACGTAGATCTAGTGTAACATCGTCGATCATTAAATGAAGCATGAATTAATATATCATGTATGGTGTGCTAAAGCTAAAAAAATAATATTTAAAAATTTAAAATTAAATTTGTAATTGGATAGTGCTGATTAAGACGAGTCCTATCGTATTTGTTTCATCTGCATAAGATCTCATTTCAAATTTTGTTAAATTACCAAAATGACTTAAGATTAAAATATTTTTTTTAACATTAAGTAAATATATATTGGAGCTTAAAAGATATAAATTGAACAAATAGCATTATTACAAAATTATAAAGTGATGGAAATGTCATACCAAAAGGGAGTTAGAGTTTCACAAGATGTAACATAATCAACTAAACAAGTTTCCAAAAATGAGATACATTGTATAAGAAAGTTTCATTCCAAGAAACTAAAGAGATAAAGTATGACATCATTAATCTTCAAATGAATTACTAATAAAAAATTTTTGTAAAGAGTTGAAAACTATTCGTGAATAAAAAAATTTTAAAATTAAAAAATAAAATATTTAATTGGATGAAGATCATTGAGATGAGTTTAAAGGCTTTAAATTTCAATTGATTAGACCTCATTTATAATTACTATGAATTTCCAAGATAAAAATTTCTAAATAATAGTAAATTATTATTTGAATATTAAATATATTTTTTTAAACATGAAATGATGTTAATTGAAGCCATATAATGTATCAAAGTTAAAAACATGTAAAGCACAAATATTCAAAGAATTAAAGTAATATAGTAATATAATGAAAAGCGAGCAAAACATTTAACAACAAAAGATACATTATAAAAAAAATTGTCAAATTAGCTACCAATCAAATTATCTCATAAAGTATGCTAAAATTATAGGTAATAAATATTTAAAAAATATTAATAAATATTGAATTGGATAGTGCTTATTAATACCTCTCCAATAATGCTTTTTTTGTCTTTATTTAAAATTTTTTGGAAATACATTGACTTATTAAATTAAAAAAAAATAATAGAATATTAATTAAATATTCAGTATATATATAAATTAAAGCTAAAATTAAAAAATTGAAGCAATGTAATATGACGTAATCAAAATGATGTAGATGTCACATAAAATGAGATGTAGAGTTACATGGCAATATAGACAAATAAATGATAGAGGAAAGTTGAACACAAAGATATTAAGTAGATAAAGGGTAAAATCATTAAGATGATCCCGATGACCTTCGTTTTGTCTCTATTCAACTCCTTTTAAAATGACTACAAATTACAAAAGAAAACTAGAAAACATAAATATAAATGCTTTTAATAATAAATAAATATTTATTAAAGAAAACATATGATAAATGTAATTAATGTAACACTACAAAGCAAAAAAAAGATGTAAAGTGCACACGACAAGACATTTACAGTAACATAGAAATATAATAAAATCAAAATAAAACATTTGAAGAAATGAAAGTATTGTATGAGAGGATTGCATTCTAAAATAACAAAAAGGTCAATTGTAATGCCACTAATCATTGAATCCAGAAAAAAAGCTTCATGATGCATGACCACCATGAATAAAATAAAATATTTAAAAATAAAAGAATAAAAATTTAATTAGAAAATGCTTGTCGAGAAAAATAAATGACACTTGTTGCATCTAATTAAGACTTAGTATGGAATTAATGTGAATTACAAAAGTAGAAAGGTAATAAATATGAATAAGTTATTATTTTAAGATTAGGTAAATATATTTAAAAGTTTGATTTAGATAAATTGAAGAAATGCGATATAGCCGAACAAAATCAAACTAAAGGTTAAAAGAAAAAAAATCGAGTCACATCGTAATATGATGAAATCAAAGGGAAATATTTATAGAAAAGATACACATTATTTGGAAACGTAGCATTACAAGATATCAAGCGAGCCAACAGAATCATCCTCGACTATGAAAATATGTACAAATCAAAATGACTTGTAAAGTTTGCTAAGACTTTATAAAGTAAAACATCTAAAAGTGTAGAAACAAATATTTATTTGCATATAGCTTGACTAAACGAGCCAAAAGAAGCTTAACTCTCCACTATGAGGCCATGTTTTGAATTACTAAAAATTAAAAATTTTACTAAACCTCAATAATAATAAATAATTATATATATTAATGTTGAAATGATATAAATACAAATAATATGAAATAAATAATCAACTAAAAGTCACACGATAGAAGATTTAGAGTTCAATAGTAATATAACCAAACCAAATAGAAATATTTTAATTAACAAGATAAATTGTATCAATAAGTTATATTCTCTATCTATAAACAAGTCTATTGTATTGTCATTGATAGTCGAATTAAGTAAATATCAAAATGACTTGTAAACAATGACAAAATATTAGAAAAAAATTTAAAAAATATAGAAGATAATAATATTTAAGTGAATAGATCTATCAAAGAGAAGTATAGTGACATACATATTATTATGATCAGACCTCATTTAGAACTATTGTGAATTACTAATGCGAATAAGCAAAAAAAAATAACTATTTTTTAAATATTCGAAAAAATGTATGTTAAATTAAAAATGGGGTTAATTAAATAATGTAAAATACCAAATTGAAATGATACATACTACATGTGAGGGGAGAATTTGAGTTTCACTGTGATATACCAAATTGAATTGGATGTAAAAGTTACTTTTTATCTCACTTTCATTTGGTAAGGCTAAAATGTTTTAGTTTGTGTCATTTTAGCTTTAATATGTATTTACAAAAATTGAACTAATAATTTGTTAATATTTGTGCTTATTTATTCATGTAATTCTTAGTAACCCAAAATGATGTTTGATTGAGAGGTAGCAAAATACCTTCAACTTGTCATGATAATCCATATCCAACTAAGTATTCATTTTTATAGTTAGGAATATCTCCTTTTTACCATTTTTTCTTTCTTTATGAGATATTTTTACTTTTATCTGATTTAATATCCATAATGTTACACTCCATCCCATTATTAGTTTAGAATGATATTTTCTCATACAATTTATCTCATTTACTCAAATCACTCTCATTAGTTTAGTTATTCTATTATGAAGCCATATTTCTCTTCTAGCATGACATTTAAAACTCATTTTTTTGGTTTTATCAAATTGCTCCAATTCATCTCATTTAAATTTTATTATATATTACTTAATATTAAAATAAAAATTTATATTATTCATTATTTTTTTAAATGAGGTTCGATGTAGACAAACAATTTTCGATGAACTCATATTAACATGCCCTCTCTAATTAAATATTTTTACATTCTTTACAATTAACCTCTACCATATTTAGATTGATAAATAAGTATAATTAATTATATATAGCAATTAAGAAGTTTTCAACATGTTTTCTTCATTTTCATAAGAACCTATTTAAAATTTCTACAAATTATAAAACTAAACAAGTACAAATGATAGTATTATTTTAACCTTAAATAAAAGTAAATTATTTCTAAAATAAAATAAATTGTAGTGATCGAATATAATAACACAATAATTATGTAAGGGTAACATCAGATGAGCTTAGATATTCGTTCTATATAACTAAAAAAACTTTAAAAAATGAGATAAATTTTATAAGAAAGTTGAATTCTAAGTTACTAACAAAATCTAATTCAACACACTAAATCATCAAGTAACAAAAAAATATCAAAATTAACATTTAGTTTGATAAAGAAGCACAAGATTAGTACAAAGACCATTGTTTTGTCTCAATAACACCTCATTTGGAATTACTACCAATTAAAAAATTAAATAGGCATAAATTATAATAAATTAGTATTTTATTATCAAGTAGAATATATCAAGCTTGAATAAGCTAAGTTTATGTAAAGGTCACATAAGAGGAGATATTTAGTTATTAAAGAAATCAAGAGTAACATCCACAATTATTAAATTAGCTATGAAACAAATGTCTCGTAATGTATGCTAAAATCTAGAAAAGAAAAAATTAAAAAATTTTAAAAGTAAATTTTTATTAGGCAAAGGTTATTTAGATAGTTTGGTGACATTAACTTCATCTCTTTAGAACTCATTTTTATTTTATCTTTAATGTATATATATTTACTTCATTTTAAAACAATAAATTAAAAAATATTTGAACTCTTTCGCTTTTGCAATTCACATGCTTCAAAATGAGGTTTGATTGTGACAGTAATGTCATTTCAGTCGACTCGATGAGCTCAATGTAATTAAATATTCGTTTCTATGTTTTAAAATTTTTTATTTTTAGAATTTTTGTGTACATCATGAATCATTTCAAATTGTACAACATTTTATAATTAAGAATGTTAAGTATCATGGAATATAGCCTTGCAATACAATTTCTTTGATTTGTTAAAAGTTTTTTCTTTGAATTGATTATGTCACTACAAAACACTTATTTTTCTCTAGTGCAAACCTTACATCACTTTGATTTTTGATATTTGATGACTATAATTTCTTTCGTTTAAATTTTAATATAAATTTTCTTAATTGTAAAGTAATAGCTTTTTTATTTTTGCTTATTTACTTTGGAAATTTGAACCAATTCCAAATGCGGTTAAATCAAGATGTAAGAAATGACTATGGACTCATCTAAATTTGTTTCCAAAAACAAATTAAACATTTTTTTTTTTTCATTTAGTTAGGATTGCACATTTTTTACTAGATTATTTGATTCGTACAACATTTGATGATCGAAGATGTTACTTCAAATCTTCTTAATATCTTGGAGCATAACTTTCTAGTAAAATTTATTTTATTTCTTCAAATTTCATAATTCAATTTTGTTATAACTTTATGTATCTCTTAATCTCTTCACATGTGCCCCTTGGAATAGTTTGTATTGGTCATATTACAATTCTTCAATTTATACAATTTTAATATTAAAATATATTTACATAATGCTAAAAGAATAATTATCTTTTATTCTTATTTTATTTGATTATTTATAATAATACTAAAAGATGTGTAATTAAGGCAAAATGAACATGATTATACATATCTCAATGACCTCTATCTAGTTAAACATTAAATTTTGAATTTTTACATATTTTATTTTCAAGAATGGTGGCATGCTTTAGCAGTCATTTTGAACGCCACTGAATTTGCGATTGATGAAGCTATAGTGGTTCTATTATTTAAAAATGCAACTTCCTCATAAAGGTTATCTTATTTTATCAAATATTTCTCTTTCACTTGGTTATATTACAATGTATTGCATAATATCCAATTACATGAAATTTAAACCATTACAATTTTGTTGTATAAAATTAGCAAAATTTTTGTAACTTAATGTTTAATATATATTTACTTAATTTTAAAATAATAACGTTTTATTATATGTGCTTTCTTCATTTTTTATTCATTGTAATCCAAATGTGTTCTGACTGAAACAAAATGAATATCATCAAACTCATCTCAATGAGCTTCATCATATTAAATATTAATTTTTCATTTTTTAAATATATTTTATTTATTTTTTATGATTTCCTCATTCCTTATGAGACATTTTAATTTTGAAAATTGAGGATTTCAAACTCATATTTAGTATCTTGGATTACAACTTTTCCTTAATTTTTATCTTATCTCTCTAATTTTGTTTTGATTTTTTTATAATACTACGAAACTCTAAATATACTATCTTGTAACTCTTTCCTCACTTTAATTTGGTTACATTTCATTATTTCAATTACTCACTCAAACATTAATATGTATACATACATACATACATGTACGTATATATATATATATATATGTATGTATATGTATACAAATATGTATATATATTTAATGCTGAGATGATAGCTTATTGTTATCTTAGATCAATAATTTCGTGAAATGCAATAATTAGAATCTACATCAATTGAGAGAAAGCAAGCATTATTGGACTAGCCTCGATGAGCACAATACAAATAAATATTCAAATAAATATCTAACTATTTTTTTTATTTCTCCAGCATCCTTCATCATAAATTTTGACTCACTTGATTTGACAATCAATGATTTTACACACAATCTATTTGGCATCTTAGAATGTAAGTTTTAGTACAGTATATCTTGCTTCATAAATTGTTTTTCTTTGATTTGGATATATTATTTCTAAATCCTTATTCTCTTATCGTTTAACCTGTTATACCACTTAGACATTTTTATATTACATTGCTTCAATTTATATATTTTTTGCATTTAACATACAATTTCATAATTATAACATAATAATTTATTGTATCTTATGCTTATTTATTACATTAATTTGTAGTAATTCCAAACAAGATTCAATCAACATAAAACAATTCTATTCGACTCTTTTACATTACCATTGTTGAAACTAATTTTCATTTATATGTTCTTAAATATTTTCCTTTCTAGGGATTTAGAATGTCTTAAGATAAATTTCATGCTTGGTTTACCAATTGACGAGGTTACACTCAATCAATTTTTTATCATGTAGTGAAAGGTTTTGACATAATTAATCTCATTTAGTCATAGTTTTTTTTATTTGGTTGTATTACTATATAATTATAAATCACTTCTTATGTTACCCTTGCATCTATTTTTTGCATTACTTTTATTTTAGTTATCTCATTTTTGCTTTAACAAATATTTCTTATTCTTAAACAATAATTTGTTATTATTTATGTTTATTTACTTTGGTAATTCATAGTATTAAAAATGAGGCCCACAAGAAAAAATAAACATAACAAGGATCATTTTAACAAGCTTTATCCAATTAAACACTCAAATGTATATTTCTTAAATATTTCATTTTATATTGCTTTGGCATGTTTTACATGGTATTTTAGCTTGTACCTAAATTCATAAGAAGGTTTTTGAGCTCGATTTCAATAATATCTGGTCACTCAACATTCTCATATAATTTGTCCCAAGTTTGGAAGGTTTTTGTTTGATTTGGTTCTATTACTATTTAAGCCAAATTCTCTTCTCAAGTTGCATTTAAATCACATTCATTTGGTTATACTATATTACCTGAATTGATAACTTTTGAATTCTAATATTATAATAATAAGCTTTTATTATTTGGAATTTTTAACTTTTGTAATTATTAACCAAAAAACATATGATCAAAAAAAGGAAATGTCATTGGACTTGGCTCAATGAGCTCTATCAATTTAAATATTTATTTTGATATTTTTAAATATTTTATTTTCTCTTTTTTTAGATTCTTTATTAGGCATTTGAAATTATACCTCATTTGATGATTAAGGATAAATTACTCAACCTCCTTAGTATCTTAAAATTCATTTTTCCATTGTAATTTAACTCTTTTTTTCACTTTTTTCTTTAATTTAGTTTTATTACTTTATAACACTAAATATCCTCTCATATCACCATTATATGAATTTCATTTAATCAGAGTACTTTGCTTCAATTTATATCATTTCAATGTTAATATATTTTAAATTATTAGTAAAATAATAATTTGTTATTATTTATTTTGCAATTTTATAAAAATTCCAGATATTGTCCAACTGAGATGAAACAAATGTGATTGACTTGTCTCATTGAGCTCAATCTTACAAAATATTTAAATTTAAACATTTACTTATTTTATTTACTATTATTTTTATAATATTTGTAAGACATTTTAATTCTTCCTAGATTTGATGTTCATGGACACCGCACATGATCTCTTTAGTGCGTTGGAATTCAACTTTTTTATATAGTTTATCTTATTTATTCATATTTTTCATTTCAATTGGTTATGTTACGTTGTAACACTTAATCTCCTCCATTCTTACACTTGCATCGCTATCATTTGCTTATATTACAAAGTATAGTTTATCTCATTTTAGCATCAACATTTATTTACTATATACAAGATTAAAATTTTTTTATTATTTATTTAATTTTATTTTGCAATTCTTGGTCACTCCAAACCATAGTCTATCTAAATAAAACATATATCCTTTGTCTCATTGGGAATAACCCCAACCATGCAAACATTCATTTCATTATTTTGAAATATTTAACTATCTCATAGTCTATCTTTTTCCTAAAATTTATCTTATTTATTCAAATTTTTTTCTTTGATTTTGTTATCACTATGTTGCTCCAAAAATCCTTTCAAGTGTCATTTCATTACTACTATTTTATTATGTTACTTTTCTTACTTTATCATATTTTTGCTTTAATATATATTTTCTTAATATTTAAATAATAATTTATTAAATTAAAGTTATTTAACCTTATTTTAATTGGCATTTTTACAATAACTCCTAAGTAGTCATGATCGATAAAAAATGATTTAGTTTTTTTCAATTTTTTATACATTTGATGACTATGATTGCCACATATAATATCCTTAGTACTTTGGAACACAACTTTTCTATTACCATTTGTCTCATGTTTTATAATTTTTTTCCTTTATTTTTTTATATTACTATGAAATTTATATTATCTCCTTATGTAACCATTGCATCACTTTGATTTTGTTAAATTATCTTTTTCAATTTATCTTGTTTCAATTTTAACATATATTTGCATTATCTTAAAAGAAATTTTTTTTATTATTTATTCTCATTTATGCTTATAATATATCGTAGTTCTAAAATGGGTCTAATCAAGATGAAACAAATATTATATTTGATAAGATGAGCATATAAGTCACACTCAAATTTTTTGTATCTTAGAATGCAACTTCTTAAAGGAATTTATTTCATTTTTATGAATTATTTTCTTTCCATTGGTTAGGTTACTATGTAACTCTTAGTCTTTACTCGTGTCACATTTACATCTCTTTGATTTAGTTAATTAAAATCATGAATGAATGTGTAGTTGAATAAACTTGTTATCATGTAAAGCGAGGCATTTCGATGTTCACTTGATTTGTTGTTTGAAGAAGCAACCCTTGAATTACTTAGCATTTTAGAATTCAAATTTTCCATATAATTTATCCCTTTTGTTTAAATATTTGGCTTTATATTTATTGTATTGCTATGTAACTCAAAATCTACACAGGTGATGCTTACATCATTTGTTTAACTTATAATGAAATAATAATTTTTTATTTCATTGATTTGCAAACATTACTTCAATATATCCCATTTTAAGTTTAATATCTATTTTCTTTGCAATAAAATAATATTTTTTTATTATTTACTTCCCTTTTCTTTAGTAATTCGTTATAATTCGAAATGATATTCGATTTAGAGGAAGCAAGCACTAATATACTTGTCTTAATATGTTACATTTAATTATATTCTAATTTTTTAATTTTTTAATTTTCATTTTATTTTTAGGATTTTTCTTACTTTAAAAGACTTTTTTATGCCAAACTTGATGATTAAGGATGTTACACTCGACCTTATCAGTTTCTTATATCTTCAAATTTTTTGTAATTTTTTGGCGTTGTTGTTATGCAACACAAAATATTCAATTTTGTGACATTTATATCACTTTAAGTTTTATAACATTTCAATAATTTCTCTAACTTAAATTATTCTATACATGTTTTTAATTTTTAAATAATAACAAATTATTATTTATGCTTGTTTAGCTTGTTAGTTCTTCATATTTCCAATCAAGACATCATCAAGGTAAAATAAATGTCATTAGACTCATCTTATCATGCTCTTTTTAATTAAATATTAATTTTAATTATTTTAAATAATTTATTTCTAAAAAGTTTTATATCTTTTACAAGCATTTGGAGTAGAAAAATACATTTACTTAATATTAAAATAATAATTTCTTATTTTTTATTAGTATTTAATTTTTCAATTCATCATAATTCCAAAGCAGGTTACCTCTTGATGAAAAAGATGTTGTTGGACTCATCTCAAAAAGCTCCATCTATTAAAAATTCATTTCAATATTTTTTAAATATTTTATTTTTATATATGTTTTTACAACCTTTATAAGATTTTTTTATTTGTACATTATTTAATAAACAAAGATGCTACACTTATCTTTGTTATTTTATAATACAATGTTTTCATAAAATTTATCTTATTTGTTTAAATGTTTTGTTTTATTTTTTTAATTACTATGAAATTCGAGTTTTCTATCATGTGATCTTTATAATATTTTAAGTTGGTTATATGAAATGTCTTGAATTTAACTTATTTCGACTTTATTATATATTTACTTAATAGTAAAATAATTACGCGTTATCCCTTATTCTTATATACCTTGGTAATTTAAGAAAATTCTGAATAACATTATATTAAGATGAAACTAATATCATTGTACTATTCCCTTATAAGTTCTGCTCAATTAAATAATTATTTTTATATTTTGAAATATATACTTTCTAATGTTAAGAATAATTTACAAATAGTTTTAATTCATACCTTATTTAATCATCAGTTATTTTATACTTGATCTCCTTAGTATCTAAGAATTATTTTACTTTTGTCACATCATTTATTTCATTTTACATTAAATAAAATAATGGATCACCACAACATGGAATTGATTTCGTTAGATTATGCTTCAATTCGTCCCATCACATCTTTAATTTATATATACTTTAAATTAAAATTATAATTTATTATTATTTATGCTAACTTCCTTTGTTAATTGTCACTAATTCTAATTCAAATTTGATTAAGAAAAACAAAAGTTTTTTTACTCAACAAAAAAGAGCACTATCAAAAAAGATATTAAATTTTATAATTTCAAATATTTTTTTCTAAAGTTTTGACATATTTCGGTGGGCATTTGATTCATACCTGATTTTTTATTAGTGATCTCTTTATAATTTTGAAATCCAATTGCCAAATAAATTTTATCATAGTTCCAAAATTATTTTTGTTTTAGTTGTGTTACATCTCTCCAATTTGTCTATATTATATTTCCCAAGCTAATATAATTTCTACATTAATATTTATTTCACTAACTTAAAAATAAAATTTTATTATTCTTTTTGGATGCTTACTTTTGTATAATGTACTAATTCCTTAAAAAGTTAGATCAAGATGAAATAAATGTCGTTGAACTTGTTTTGAAGAGCTCTAACTAAATATTCATTTTCATATTTCTGAATATGATTTCTACGGTTTGTGTTTTTTCCAAGATATTTCAAATTATATAATTTTTTCAATTTGTTTCTCATAATTTTTATCATTTCTTTAATTTTTTGCCTCTATGACTTTTATATCTCTTTTATTTAGATACAACATATTTCTTCAATTTATCACATTTTATCATTATTATATATTTAATAAATATTAAAATGATATTTTTTTTATTATTTATGCTTGCTTAGTTTAGAAATGTGTAGTTATTCGAAATAAGGTGCAATAAAGGTGAAAAAATGGTTAGTGGACTTTGCTTAATTAGCTTTACCTAAGTATAGATTTATTTTTATATATTTTTATAATTTATTTTCTTTGGATTCAGCATGCATTAGTACATACATTGACTTATACCTAATTTCATTGTTGAATGTTACACTTCATCTTGTTAGTATTTTGGAATGAAACTTTTTTAAATAATTTATCTAATATTTTAAAAAGTTTTGCATTGTTTTCATTATATTACCATGCAACTTAAAATCTCTTGTCATTTCATTATTATATTATTTTATTTAGTTCTATTATATACATTGAATTATCTTATTTCAACATTACCATATTTTTGTTTAATATTAAATAATAATATACTATTATTTATGGATATTTTTTTTAATATTTCAAAGTAATTTTAAATGAAGTCTAATTGGGAAGAAATGAATGTCTTTAGACACCTCTTAAGGTGCTCTATCTTTTTGAATATTTGTTTTATATTTTGGAGCATTTTTTTCTATATAGTTGATCTCATTTCTTTAAATTTTTTTCTTTTATTAGATTATATTATTCTGTTGCAATATTTTTGCATTTTAGTTTTTACACTTGTTTAAAACTAAAATAGTAATTTATTATTATTTATGCTAATTTTTTTTTTGGAAACTTATATTTATTTCAAAGCGAACTTGATAGAGGCAAAGAAATAATATCAGACTTGCCTCAATTAGCTCTATTTAATTAAATATTTTTTTTAATGTTTCTAAATATTTATTTTCTATGAATTTTGTATCCTTTACCAAGCATTTCAATTTCTACTTGATTTGATGATCGGGTATGTTACACTCGATCTCCTTATTTTTTGGGAATGCAACACCTTAAAACAATTTATATCATTTTTTAAAAAGTTTACTTTTCTTTTGATTTATTACTATGTAGCTCTCAATCTTATTTCATGTGATTTTTACATTACTTTCAATTGATACATTATGTTGATTCAACTTATATTATTTCATGTCTATCATATATTTATTTATGTTAAGATAGTATTTGATTATTATTAATGCTTATTTATTTGGGAAATTCATGGTAATTCACAAAGTCCTTCTATGAAGTAGAACTAAATATCATTGAACACTTTGGGACAAGTGTTATCTAATTAAAAAGTAATTTTTATATTTTTAAATACTTTTAGTTTCTAGACTTTTATTATATTTCATGAATCATTTTGATTCGTGTTTTATTTAGTGATTAAGAATAACACACTTGATTTCTTCTAATATTAGAGCGAAACTTTCTTACTAACCTTATCTCATTCCATTAAATTTTTCATTTTTGATTGGATATATTACAATGTAAATTTAAATCTCCAATCATGTGACCATTTCATAATTTTGATTTAGTTGCATTGCATTACTTTAACTTATCTAACTCAGTATTATTACATATTTTTTCTTGCATATTTTTTAATTTATAGTAGCTCTGAATGAGGTCCAATCGAGAAGAGGCAAATAACATTGGATTCTTCTCATCGAGCTCTATATATGAAAATATTCACTTCCATATTTTCAAAAATTTTACTTTAAGAATTTTGGGCAACTTTAACAAGAAATATTAATTGATATCTAATTTGATGATTGAGGACATCACTCAATCTTCTTAACATCCTATAATATGCCTTTCTTGTACAATTTATCTGATAATATTAAACTTGTGTAATACACTATGAAACTCCAAATTTTTTTTTGTGTGACATTTTCATCATGATAATTTTGTTATAATATATTTCTTAAAATTATATAATTCAAGTAAAATATACTATCACTTAATCTAAAGATAATAATTTATTATTATTTACCTTTTCTTTGGTAATTGGAATGAATTCCAAAGGAGGTACAGTAAAGATAAAATAATCATCAATACCATTGTCTAGACGAGCTTTATCTAATTAACAAAATCTATTTTAAATTGCAAATATCTTAGGCAATTTATCTCATTTTTTCAAAATTGTTGTTTTGATTTGGTTATGTTACATTGTAATAATAAGTCTTCTCATAGAAGACTTACATAAGACTTTGATTTGGTTATATTATTTTTTTATCAATTTATAAAATTTCAATATTAATATATATTTATTAAATTTAAAAAATAATAATTAATTCATATTTATGATTATTTATTTTAGTATTTCATAGTAACTCAAACCAAGGTCTCGTTAAGGTGAAACAAAGATCATTTTACTACTCTTGAGAAGCACTATCCAATTAACTACTTATTTCTACATTTTTACATATTAATTCTTTGCTATTTTTGCTTAATTATACAAATGATTTTTTATGTATACAAAATTTGATGATCGATGATGTTATACTTGGTCTTCTTTTTATCTTGGAGGACATTATTTTGGTAGAATTTAACTCAATTTTCTATGTTTTTGCTTTGATTTAATTATATTACTATGTAACTTTAAATCTCCACTAATGAAACACTTGCATTGCTTAGCTTTGGTTATAACACATTAATTTAATTTTTTAGATTTCAACATTAAAATATAATTAATTATTATTAAAATAATAACTTATTGTTACTTAGGATCGTTTACATAGGCAATTTGTAGGAATTCCAAAAAAAGTTCAAATGTGGTGAAAAAAAATTTGTTACATTTGCCTTAATGAGCTCTATAAAATTAATTATTCATTTTTATATTTTAAATTTTTTTAATTTCATGGGGTTTCAACATATTTTAGGAGAGATTTTGATTTTTTAATTAATTTGATAATCAATATATTACACTTAACCTCCTTAACATCTTGGAATTGAACTTTCCTACACAATTCACCTCTTATTCCTTTATTTTTCTTTGCATAGAATTTATTATAGCACTATTTAATTTGAAAACTACTCTTATCTTAGGATTATAGTGTTTTTATTTATTTTACAAAACTTTTTTAATTTGTCTCATTTTTGTTTAAAGATATATTTATTTAACATTAAGATAGTAATGAATCTTTTTTATTTTTATTAACTTTGGTCTTTCGCAGTAATTCTTTACTAGATCCAACCAAGAAGCAACAAAGGTTAATAACTTGTCTTGATGAGTTTTATCCACTTAAAAATTCATTTTTTAAAATTTTTTTGGCATGTTTAACCACACATTTTTTTCTATACCGTATTTAATTATCAAGGATGTTAAATCAATGTTTTTAGTACCATAAAATTCAAAGTTTTGTTATAATTGGTCCTATTTCTTAAAAGTTTTTGAATTTATCTTATTTAAACATTAATATATACTTACTTAAGATTAAGAAAATAATTTATTATTATTTATTGTTCATTCATTTTGGTAATTTATTGTAATTCCAAAAAGGGTTTGATAGATCGGTGAAATAAATGTCATTAGAGTCATCTCTATGAGTTGAATATAATTAATCATTAATTTTTATTTCTCAAAATATTTTATTTTTTTTATGATTTTAGCATAATGTATGAGGAATTTAGATTCAATTTTTATGTGATAATAGAGGATGAAAACTTTATATCTTTAGTATCTTCAAATACAACTTTCATTTAAAATTTTTCTCCATTTTTTAAGTGTTTTGCCATATCTAATTTCATGATTAAGGATGTTACACTAGACGTTTTGATTATCTCTAAATGTAAATAAGGTAAATTAGAGTAATATAATATAACAAAATACAAGTAATGTTAAGGTCACAAGGGATAAGATTTAGAGTTATATAATAATATAAAAAAGTAATACAAAAAACCTAAAAATAAAAAGATTAAAATATACAAATGAATATTTAGTTTAATAGAGTTTGGCAAGAAAAGTTGAACAATTTTTGTTTTTTATTCTGTTGGAAATTTTTTTGAATTACTATAAATTACAAAAGAAAAAATCCATAGATAATGATAAATTGTTATTCAGATATCAAGTAAAGATATATTAATACTGTAATTATTTAAATTGGAGCAATGTAATACAAAACATTCAATGTAATGTTGAGGTGACACAAGAAGTAATTTAGTGTTTCTTAGTAATTTTATGGAATCAAAGCAAAAAATTTGAGGAAATGAGATGAATTGTATGACGACATAGTATTCCAAGAAACTAAAGGGATTTGGTGTAACATCTTTGGTCATTAAATCAAGTATGAATTGAATAAACCTATAAAGCATACCAAAACCAAAAATGATATAATTATAAAAAAGGTAAAAATGAATATTTAATTACAAGGTGGTATTTTAGCAACTTTGATGGCATTTTTAACCTCAAATGAATCTCATTTAGAATTACAAAGAATTGTTAAAAAATAAATCATGACAAAATATTTTCATATTACTTAAATTTGTAAGAATATTAAAAAGACATGTACTGAAGAAATAGAATATAACAAAATCAAAGAAACATAAAGGTCACACCATATGAGAATTAGAGTTCCATATTAATATAACAAAAAAACAATAATTTTCAAAATAAAGATAAATTGTATGAAAAACTTGCATTCCAATGTACTAAGGTGGTCTGGTTTAGCACTATTGATTGTTGACTATGTTATAATCAAGATGTGTAATAAAGCAAGAAAAAACTTTAAAAAGTAAAATTTTTAAAAGTATAGAAATGAATATTTAATACAATAGAAGTCTTCGAGACAAGTCCAATGATATTTGTCTCAACTTTATCACACTTCTTCTAAAATTACATAAAATTATCAAAATAAATAAACATAAGTTATATTAAATTGTAATTTCATTATTAAACAAATATATATTGAAAAGATAATATGATAACTTGAAGCAATATATTATAACAAGAATAAAAATAATATAAAGGTCACATAGGAGAAGATTTACACTTACGTAGCAATGTGATCAATAAAATGCAAAATATTTAAATAAATGAGATTAATTATATAATAATGTTACATTCTAAGATATTTAGGTGATCAAGTGCAACATCTTTTATCACCAAATCAAGTAAAAATAAAATTTCCTCAAAAAGCATATCAAGTACTTAAAAAATAAAATATCTAAAAATAACTAAAATGAATATTGAATTACATCAAGCTCATTGAAATGTGTGTAATCTCTATTCCACCTTAATAAGATCTCTACTTTAAAACATCAAATTATTAAGGTAAATAAACAAAAAAATTAATTAGTTTAATATTAATTAAATATAAATAAAACTTATCCAAGAAAAATTAAACTAATGTAATATAATCAAGTCAAAAAGATATATTGGTAAAATGAGTAGATAATTTTTATTTAATTGTAATATTACCAAATTAATAAAAAATATTTGAAGAATTGAGTTAACCTATACATGACAAGTGCATTCCAAAATACAAAAGACACCAAGTGTAACATCCTTAATCTTGAATTGACCTAAAAAATTAAAAAATTTGTGAACCATTCAAAAACATTCAAAATTAAAACAATTAAAATTATAAATTTTTTTGAATTGGTATAGTGTGTCTACACGAGATAAACTATGATTACTTCTTTTTGAATACACCACATTTGGAACTACTATGAATTAGAAAATTAAATAAAAGTAAATAATAAAAAATTATTATTTTAATCATAATTACTGACATATTCAAGTGAAAATAGTTGTAAATTGAGGTAATATAATAAAAAAAAATATTTACTAGACATGAAGGTACACCATATAAGAATAAAAGTTTCATGTTAATATATACAAATCAACATGAAAAGTTCAAAGAAATTTCTTTTATTGCATGTGTAAGTTGCACTCCAAGATGCCAAAGAGATCTATTATAACAACCTTGATCATCCAATTAGATATATAATATAGAACAAAATAATATAATTTTTTTAAAAACATAGAAATAAATATTTATTGAGATAGAGCTAATCAAGATAAGTATAACAACATTTATTCATTCTAATGAAAGCTCATTTGTAATTATTGTAAATTAGAAATATAACTAAGCACAAATAATAATAAATTATTATATTAATGATAAGAAAATATTTATTAAATCTAAAATTAGATAAATTGTGCAATCAAATGTTACAAAAAAAATATGATGAATAGATCACATTGGAGGAGATTATGAGTTATATAGCTATATAACTAAATTAGGCAAAATATGGAGTGAAATAGATAAAATGTCTGGAAAAGCTGAACTCCAATATACAATGAGAATCATGTATAACAACCTTAATCACTAAATCATATATGACATAAAATTTCTCATAAACAAATCCAACTATAAAAAATAAAATATCTAAAAATATAGAAATTAATTTTTAATTAGATTGAATTCATCTAAGAAGGTTAACAACATTTGTTTCATCTCTATTAATCCATGTTTGTAATAACTATGAATTAGCAAAATAAATAAGAATAAATAATCATAAGTTATTATTTTTATTCAAAGTAAATATATCTTAAAGCTAATATAAAAAAATTTGAAGTAATATAATATAAAAATAAAGGCAATGTAAAGGTCACGTTAGTGGATATTTGGAGTTGCAATGTAATTAGCCAAATCAATGTGAAGAATATGAATTAATGAAAATAGTTGTGTGGAAAAGTTCCATCAAAAGATATTGAGGACATCAAGTATAACGTTCTTGATCATGAAATCATGAATGAGTTAATACCAACTAAAACATACCAAAATCTTAGAAATTAATATAATGAAAAATTTTTAAAATGCATATTTAAATTGGTTGAAAACATTGAGTTCAACACAATGACATTTATTTTATCGATATCAACACATGTTTGCAATTAGATGGAATAATTAAAGTAAGCATAAATTACAATAAATTATTATATAAGATATTAAAAAATGTATACAAAAAATAAAAATTAAATAAACTAATACAATATACATTAATTGAATAAAAATGATGAAAAGGTGATAGGAGAATAGAATTAGAGTTTCATAGTATTATAAGAAAATTAAAGAAAAAACTTCTAAGAAATGATTTAAATTATTTAAGAAAGTTACACTACAATACACAAACGAGCTTGGGTGTAGCACTCTTGATCGTCAAATAAGAAATAGATAAAAATATCTCCTAACGACTACTAAAGCTCTAAAAAATTAGAAATTTTAAAATACTAAATTGCGTATAACTCATTAAGATGACACCAACTATGAGTATTCCATGTCAATGAGACTTCTTATAATGAATTACTTTGAATTACCAAATTAAAAAACCATAAATAATATTGAATATTTATTGAAATATAAAATAAATACATATTGAGTCTAAAATAAGTTAATTGAACAAATCTAATACAACCAAACTAAAGAGATATTGATAAAAAGAGGAGAGTTATAGTTTTATAGTAATATAATCAAATCAAAACAAAAATTTTGAACAAATGTAATAAATTGATGGGAAAGTTAAATTCCATGATATCAGGAAGATTGATATTAACATCCTTTATCATCAAATTATGTAAGAATCAAATTTTCTTACAAAACATGAAAAATATACAAAAAATTTAATATTTCAAAATATAGAAATGTATAGTTAATTTGATATAGCCCATTTGGATTAGTCTGATGATACCTTTTTTGTCTCGTTCTGATCTCATTTTTGCATGGCTATACATTACCAAAATAATATGTTCAAATAATTAAAATTATTATTTTAAATGAAACACTAGAAAATGATTAGAGTTACATAACATTACAAAGAAATCAAATCTAAAATAATGAAGAAAATGAGATAAATTATATGAGAAAATTGAATTCAAAAATACTAAAAAGATTAAGTTTTTGTATCCTCAATCGTCACATCAAGCATCAATTAAAAGCTCGCATAGAGCACTAAAGAAATAATTCATATTCCAAATTGAATAATTAATTTTATGAAGATTAATAAGACAAGTCTAATAATGTATATTTCATCTCAATAAATCATCAATTAGAATTACTATAAAATACAATATAAAGTTGAGATAATTAAAAATAAATTATCATTTTAATATTATGTAAGTATATATTAAAGTAGAAAAGAGATAAACTTAAAAAAATATAATAGATTAGAATCATAGTGATTTAAAGAGCATTGTAGAGGAGAATTATAGTTTTGAAGTATTATAATTTTTGTAAAGTAAAATATTTAAAGAAATGAGATAAAGTACAAGAAAAAGATCCATTATTAGGTAATAAATAGATCAAGTGTAAAATCCTTGATCATCAAAAATGATAAAAATCAAAATATTTCATAAAACATGTAATGTTATGAAAAATAAAGTATCTAAAAGTTTGAAATTGAATATTTAATTAGATAGAACTTGTCAAGACATTTTGAGTTACATTGTGATTTAAACAAATCAATTCAAAAAAATTAAGGAATGAGATAAATTGAATGGTTAGGTTGCATTTTAAGTTACTAAAGAGATCATGTGAAACAACATTGATTTTAAAACCTTTTAAGAATTGAAGTGCCTTCTAATATTTTTTAAAACCTAAAAAGTATAATATTTTTAAATATAAATGATTGAATATTCAATTGAATTTGGCTCATCAAGCTAAGCATAATAAGTTTTGTTTTTTCTCAATTGGGCCTCATTTTGAATACTCACAAATTACTAAAGTAAATATACATTAATAAAAATAAATGTATACTTAAATATTAAGTAAATATATATCTATGGTAAAATAACATAAATTAAAGCAATCCCATATAACCAAATAATGAAAATATAATTATAAATTGAGAGAAGATTTATAGTTAAATAGTAATATATCAAAATCAAATCAATAAATTTGAAGAAATAAAGTAAAATTAAGAGAAAGTTGAATTCCATTATACAAAGGAGCTCAATTATGACATTATCAATCAGCAATCCATGTACCAATCAAAATATCTAGTAAATCATCATAAAAAAATTTCAAAATGAATATTTAATTAAATGTAGCTTTGTAAATCCAATGACATTTCTTGTCTCGATCAAAGCACATTTTGAATTACTACTAATTACTAAAGTAAATGAGCCTAAATGCTAATAAATTAGTATTTAAACACTAAGTAAATATATATTAAAACAAAAATGAGAAAAATTTAATTAATGCCATATAACAAAAATCTAATGCATCTAATAGTCACATGAGAGGAGATTAACCATTATATTTTAGCATTTCAAAATCAAAGAGATATATTTTAAGAAATGACAAAATGTAAAGGAAAGTTGGATTCCAAGATACTAAGCAGATCAAAGTTTCCATCATCATTGGTCAAAGCTTTTTTAAATCAAAACACCGTATAACATGTGCCAAAATCTTAGAATAAAAAATATTTAAGAATATGAAAATATATATTTAAAAGAATAGAGCTCAATGGAACGTGACCATTGATATTTGTTTCATCTCGCTTGGACCAAATTTCCAATTTTTATGAAGTACAAAAATAAACATGAATTAAAAATAAAATAATATTATTTTAGTTTCACATAAATTTATATTAAAGCTGAAAATGAGAAATATTGAGGCAACATTTTGTTACCAAATCAAATCGATGTAAATACCAAATGATAAGAGATCTAGAGTTTCGTTGAAATATAAAAAAATAAAATGCCAAAATAAGAAAAGTCAAATAAATTACACGAGAAAAATGCATTATGAGATACTAAGGAAATCAAGATTAAATATGAAAAATTGAAGTAAAATAATATAACCAAGTCAATGCAAAAAATTTACTAAAGTGAGAAAAGGTACTTTAGAGTTGTAGCCTGATATATGAAGGAAATCGAGTTTAACATCTTTATTTCTTAATTCAAATACAAATTAAAAGCACTCATGAAACACAACAAAACTTTATAAAATAAAATATGTTAAAATAATGTAAAAGTTAACATTTAATTTGATAAAGCAAATCGAGATTAATACAATGACATTTGTTTACCCTCAATCACAGCACATTTCAAATGAGCAGAAATTAACAAATCAAATAATAATAATAAATAAAATATTATTGTAATACCAAGTGAGTATATATTAAATGTAAAATGAGATAAATTTTTGTAATATAATATAACAAAATCAAAGCGATTTAAATGTCTAGTTTGAGTGGAATTGGCGTTGCATAGTAATACAACCAAAGAAAAGTGAAAAGTTTAAAGAACATAAATAAGTACAAATTATAATAAATTATTACTTTAACATTTGTTAATTCATATTGAAATTAAAATAGGATATCTTGAAGATATTTAATATAGCTTAATCAAAGTGATGTAATTGACACATAATTGGAGATTTAGATTTACAAAGTAAAGTAACCAAATAAAATAAAATTTTTATGGAAATAAGATAAATTATAAAAAAAAGTCGAATTCCAAGATACCAAGGTGGTTGAGCCAAACATCATCGATCTTAGCATCGAGTACGAACTAAAATTCGAAAGTGTACTAAAGCCTTAGAAAATAAAAAACTTAAAAATATAAATAATTATTTAATCAGATTGAACTCATCAACATGAGTCAAATAACATTTCTTTTGTATCAACTTGACTTCTACTTGATTTATAATGAATTAAAAATTTCAACATAAATACTAATTAATTAATATTTTAATATTATGTAAATATATATTAAATTTGAAATTAAGTTAGTCAAAGCAATGCAATATAACCATATTGAAGCATATTAAAAGTAAAAGACGAGTAGATTTAGTGTTACATAATAATAAAACAAAATAAAAGGAAAATATTTGAAGAAATGATATATATCATATTGAGAATGAGTGTAATTGCCTCAATTATGAGATGAAGTACAAGTTGAATTATCTCAAAAACCATGCCAAAAGCATAGACAAAATCTTTAAAAATGAAAGAATATTTCATTCGATAAAACAACACAAGATTTATCAAACATCATTTGTTGTCTTGATCACACCTCATTAATGTTATGCAAATACACATTTTGGAAGAAATTTATAATTTGAATTAATTTAATATATATAAATAAAAAAATGTAAAAGTCATATTAGAGAAGAATTAAAGTTTTGTAGTAATATATCCAAATTAATGAAATTGTTTTTAAAATGAAATAAATTATATAGAAAAGTTGCATTCCAATAAAAGAAGAGCATCGAGTGCAACATCATCGATCATCAAATCAAATTCAATTTGAAATGACTATAAAATTGTTCTAAAATGAAGTAAAAAAACGTTTAAAACTATTATGATCAATATTTTATTTGATATACCCATTAACTATAATCAAACATATTTGAAAATATAAAATCAATATTTAATAAGATAAACCTCATCACGACAAGTGTGACAACATTTGGTTTATTTTGATCAAAGCTTGTTAAGTATTGTTATAAATTACCATAATAAATCAGCATAAAAATAATAATTTATTTTTGAAATATTAATTAAATGTAGAATATTATAAAAATAAGAAAAATTAAATCAATATAACATAACCAAAAAAAAGAGGTATGAAAGTAACACAAGCAAAGAATTAAGTTACATAGAAATATAACTAAATCATGGCAACAACTTTAAGTATGTTCGATAAATTTTACGAGGAAGTCACATTCAAAGATACTGTCGACATCAAGTGTAAAGCCTCGATCATCAAATCTTCTTCAAATAAAAATGCCTTGTAAAATCTAAAAAATTCTAGAAAATAAGATATCCAAAAGAATAAGAATAAATGTTTAATTAAAAAGAGCTCATAATGACAAGCCTAACAGTACTTGTTTCATAATGATCGAACCTTGTTTGAAATATCTAGAAATTGACAAAGTAAATAAGCATAAATAATTTTATTTTTTAATAATAAGTAAAGATATCTTGAATTTGAAATAATAAAAACTTGATCAATTTAATAAAACAAAATAAAAATGAATTAATGGTCACCATAAAGAACATTTGTAGTTACATAATGCAATAGCCAAATCAAAGAAAAAATTTTAAAAACAACATAAATTATAAGAGAATGTTTTGGTGCAAGATACTAAAGAGGTCTAGTGTTACATCCTTATTGGCCAATTTATGTACAATTAAAGTATCATATAGCCTAAAAAAATTGAAAACAAAATTTTTTAAAATATGAAAAATTATAACTAATATTGTCAAGCTCATCTAAATGACACTGATGACATCTATTTCATCTTTATTGGACCAATTTGAGAATTACTATGAATTACCAAAGTAAAAAAAAATAAACCATCATTTTAATATTTTCTAGGCATATATTATTACTAAAACAAGATAAATTAAAGCAATGTAATATTACAAAATCAAATTTTGTATAGTTCAAACAAATGTAGGTTTAACGTTACATAATATCATGAAACCAATGTGAAATAATAGAAAAAATGAAAAACAATTATTCAAAAAACACATTCTAAGATATTAAGTAGATCAAATGTGGCATCGTAAATTACAAAATCAAGTAAGAATTAAATTAAATATAAAGGATACTAAAATCCAAAAAAATCAAATAATGAAAAAAGAATATCTAACTATATAGAGCTAATCGAGCTGAGTGGAACGATGTTTCTTTCTTCTAAATTGGAGCACATATCAAATTATGTTAAATTAATTAAATAAAAAAACATAAATAAAAAAAATAATTATTTTAGTATTTAGTATATATTAAATATAAAATCACATAAGTTAAAGTAATATTATCAAATCAAATTGATATACTAAACACATAAGAGAGAATTGGAGTTTCCAAGAGATTTAGGAGATTGATGTAACATCCTTGATTGTCAAAAAAGCTATGAATCAAAGTGCCTCATAAAACATACGAGAAACCTTAGATAATAAATATTTAAAAATATCAAATTGAATATAATCCAATAGGCTGAGTCCAATGAGGTCTTCTCTTGTCTTAATTTGACCTCATCTAGAATTATAATGAATTATTAAAAAAAGCATAAATAATTTTTAATTTTTATCTATTATTAAATAATTATATGTCAAAGGCTAAACGAAAAAAATTAAAGTAATGTAATATAAGCAAATCAAAATGATCAAAAGTTCACTTGATAGTACATTCAGTGCTAACACATATTATAAAAAGCCAAAGTGTAAATTTGAAAAAATAAGATAAATTATATGCAAAAGCTACTTTCAAATATGTCAAATAGTTGGATTACAACATCCATGATCATCAAATCATATACAAATTAAAATGACTAATAAAATGAAACAAAATCCATGAATGATTTTTAAATGTATAAGAATGAATATTGAAATTAATATACTAGTTGTGTTGACTCTAATAATATTTTCTTCATCATAGTTTGATCTCAATTAGAATTACTATGAATAACAAAAATAAATATAAATAAGTATTAATAAACTAATATCTTCATATTAAGTAAATTTAAATTAAACTTAAAATGTGATAAATTGATGTAATGTAGTATAAACAAATAAAAAAACTTTAAAGATCACACAAAAGGAGATTAAGAGTTACATGATGATTTAGTTAAATCAAGGAGATATATTTGAATAAATAAGAAAAATAGTATGAAAAAGTTGTATAAAAAATACTAAGAAGACCAATAGTAATAGCCTTGATGTCAAAAAATATTTGAATTGAATTAGCTATTAAAGCGTGGAAAAAAAGGAAAATAAACATTATAAGTATATAACAATGAATATTTAGTTGGATAGTCCTCGTTTAGCTGAGATTAATCATGTTTGTTTTTTCTCCAGCACACTCCATTTAAAATTATAATAAATTTCTAAAAGAAACAAACATGAATAATAATATTTTACTTTTTAACATTATGTAAATATATATTACAATTAAAACAAATATATTGTTTAAAAGTAATATAACAAAATTAAACGGATGCGATGATTACATATATGTAGAATTAGAGTTCATTATATTATAAAAAATTTAAGGGAAAAAGTGAAAGAAATAAGATAAATTTTATGAGAAAGTTGCACATAAAGTTACTAAAAAAATTAGCATAACATCCATGATAATGAAATTAGGTATATTTACAAATGTTTTAAAAGATATGGAAAAATCATGGAACAAAAATATAAAAGTAAATTATTAATTCATTAAATCTCATCAAGATTGGTCCAATGGTGTTTGTTTCATCTCAAACAAAACTCACTAACATTTTTAGAAGTTTACAAAGTAAAAAAAGACATCAATAAAAAATTATTATATTAATATTAAGTTAATATTTGTTAAATATAAAAATAAAGTAAACTAAAGCAATGAAATATCCAACTCAAGGTGATGTAAAGATCATAGGAGAAGAGATTTAAAGTTATGTTGTAATATAACCAAACCAATGAGAAACATTTTGATGATCAAAGATTAACTAGTATAACTTATCACTACGGAGTTTTAGTATAATGGCCTCAACAATTAAATTATGTATAAATCAAAATATCTTATAAAGGATAAAAAATATTAGAAAATTAAATGTTAAAAAAGAAAAAAAATTGTATGTATAATTTGATTGAGCATGACAAGATGAGTCTACTCCTATTTGTTACTTATAGTTGTAACTAGGTTTAAGATAACTTAAAATTGTAATGATAAATAAGCATAAATAATAAGATAAATAAATAAGTCTAAATAATAATAAATTTATATTTTAATACTACACATTCATATAACCAAAGCAAGTTGATATAATGGTCACGATAAATAAAAATTAATGTTTCATTATAATATATCTAAATCAAAGCAAAAAACTTTAAACCAATGAGATCAATTGTACTAAAAGTTTGTAGTCCAATATACTAAGAAGATCATGTAAAGCAAACTTAATCATTAAATATTGTATAATTAAAACAAAATAAACATCATTGAGTCATGTCAAAGAGCTCCATTAATTTAAATACTTAATTTTATATATTAAATATTTTATTTTCAAAAATTATGCACATAGTTTACAAAGAATTTTGATTCAAATCTTATTTAATGATTTAAGATGTTATAGTTGATCTCCACATTATCTTGTGATGCAAATTTTCAATTTAGTTTATCTTATTATTTAAGATTTTTTACTTTTATTTGCTTATGCTTCTAAGAAGCTCAAATTCTCTATTTATGAGACCTTCATAAAATTTTTATTTGGTTGTTAAATTGCCCCAATTTTTATCAATTCAATTAAAATATATATTTTCTAAATATTAAAATAATAAGTTATTATTATTTGGTCTTATTTACTTTTGTAATTTTCATTAATTTCAAACAATTTTTAATGAAGATGACCTTGATCTAATAAAATATTCACTTTTTATAATTTCTCATATTTCATTTCCTAGGTTTTTCGCATACTTTACGTGATATTTCTAATTGTATCCTATTTGATGATCAAGAATGTTACACAAAGACTCTTTAGTATCTTAGCATGCAACTTTTTAGAACAATTTCTCATTTCTTTAAATGATTCTCTTCGGTTTGGTTAAATTCCTATGTCACACTAAATCCCCTCTCAAGCAACCTTTTTTATCACTTTGATTTGATTGTATAGTTTTTCTTCATTTTATATAATTTCTACTTTAGTATATATTTAATTAATATTAAATTAGTTTCTTAATTATATTTATCTTTATTTACAAAGGTAATAAAGAAGAAGCTTAAACAAGGAATTATGATCACAAAAAAACATTGTCACACTCAACTTGATGAGTTCATTGTATTAAATCGTCATTTTTATATTTTTAAATTATTATTTTTTTTTGTGTAGTGTATTAATATGTTTTGTGAGATTTGAATCATGCTTGAATTAATGATCGTTGTTGTTACACTTGATCTCCTTTGTATATTTTAATGAAGCTTTCCCACAAAATTTATCCTATTTTAAATCTTTTATTACGATTTGGTTATATCACAACAAAACTCTAAATCACTTGTCTTAATTTATCTAATTTTAGTATTATTATATTTTTCTTAATAGTAAAATAATTATTTCTTATCATTTAGGAGCATTTAACTATGTAATTCATATGAATTCAAAATTAGGTTCAATGAAGATGAGAAAAATATATTTCGACTTCTGTCAACAAACTCTATCCAATTAAATCTTTATTTTTATGTTTTTAGATATTTCATTTTCTTATGGCTCGGCACATTTCATGCTAAATAACTTCAGTATCTTAGAATGCAACTATCTTATATACTATGTATCTCAGTTCTTGAAAAATGTTCGCTATGATTTTATACATTATAATGAAACCCCAATTATCCTCGAGTGACCTCAATATTGCTTTTAATTAGTTATATTGCATTGCTTCAATTATCACATTTCATTTTTATTTATGCTTATATATTTTGCAAATTCATTGTAATTCTAAATGCCATTTGGTCATAACAAAATATAAAACATTATAGTCATCTCAATGAGCACTATACAATTTATATTAATTTTTTAGTTCCTAACTATTTTATGTTTATATTTTTTTTGGCAAGCATTATATGATAATGTGATTTATTAATTATTTAATGATCAAAGATGTTACACTCGATCTTCTAAGAATCTCAGCATTATTTTTTTGTTATTCAATGTAATTCCAATTAAAAATTTATTTTTTAATTTTAAAATATTTTCTTGCATTGTGCAAACTATAAGAGAAATTTCAATTCCTACTGGAATTCTCGATCAACTATGTTGCACTTAATCTATTTAGTATCTTTAAATACAAGTTGCTTCTATAATATATGTCATTTCAAATTTTTTTCTTTAATTAAATTATATTACTATGAAACTCTAAATCTCTTATCACGTGACCTTAACATTCTCAAGATTTTATATATCACTTGGATAAATTTATCTTATTTTAGTTTAATATATAATTCTTCAATATTAAAGAATAATGTATTTATTTTTTTGCATATTTAATTTTTTCCATTCATAGTAGTTCTAAATGAGAACCAAGGGAGACGAAAGAAACATTGTTGAACTTATCCTAATGTGCTCAATACTGTTAAATAACCATTTTCATATTTTTGAATGTTTTTCCTATAGTTTTAGCAAGCATTAAGAGAAATTTCAACTTGTAACAATTTTGATACTTGACATTATTACAATGGAGCTCCTTAGTATCTTGGAATGTGACTTTTATGAGTAATATATCACATTTTTTTAAATTTTTTGCTTTAATTTGCTTATATTAGTATAAAACACTCACTCACTTCTCACTTGACATTTACATTGTTTTGATTTGGTAACAATACATTGTTTAAATCAATCAAATTTTTGCTTTGATGTGTATCTTCTCAATATTAAAATAATAATTTGTCTAAATGAAGTTTATCTAATTTAATATTCATTTTAATATTTTAAATATTTTCTTTTTTTCGGATATTGTTACACACAATATCCCTAGCAATCGAAGTACAACTTTCTCACAAAATTTACCTCATTTATTCTAATTTTTCATTTTAATTTTGTTATATTTTTGTGTAACCATAAATATCTCATTATGAGACTTTTAAATTGATTTGATTTTGTTATATAGTCTTAACTTACTTTAACATTAATGTATATTTTCTTCCGATAAAAGAAAATTTTTATTATTATTTGTATTTATTTAACTTTTTCATTTTATAGTTATTTAAATTGTTGTCCAATCAAGGAGAAACAAAAGTCATTAAACTTATCTTTATGAGCTCTATTCAATTATATATTTATTTAATACGTTTAAAATTTTTGTTATTATTTTTTCTTAGTTTACAAGATTTTTTTAGTCATTTCTTATTTAATGATGGAGTATGTTACACTTGATTGTCATAGTATCTTGGAATACAATTTCCTTATATAATTAATCTAATTTCTTATAATATTTCACTTTGGTTTAGTTATACTACTTTGAAGCACAACTTTATATCTTATGTGATCTAAAAATTACTACAATTTGGTTGTTTCATATTTCTTTGATTTTCTACATTTGAAATTTATTATAGATTTATGCAATATTTCAAAAATTATTTTTTGCTATTTTCTTTTAATTTTGTAATTCAAAGGGTTTCTAAATGATGTCTAATCGAGATGATGTAAACATTTTTAATGCATCTCAAAGAGCTCTACCTAATTAAATATTTATTTTTATATTTTTTATATGTTCAATTTTTTAAATATTTCACATACTTTATAAGACATTTTCATTCATACTTTTTTTACACTCTAAGATTTTATGCTAGATGTCCTTAGTATCTCAAAATATTACTTTCTTATATAATTTATTTTTTTCCTTAGATTTTTTTCTTTTATTTTGATTTATTAATATATTTCTCTAAGTCTTCTGTCATGTGACCTTTATATGTCTTTTATTTTGTTATATTATATTGTCATAGTTTATATCATTTTAGAACTTGTATAAATTTACATAATTTAAAATAAAAAGTTATTATTATTTATGTTTATTTATTATTTTAATTCATAGTAAAAAAATGTGCCAATATTTTAGGTAAACAAATATCATTAGACTCGTCTTGATCAGCTATATCCAATTAAATATTAATCTTAATATTTTTAGTTATTTTATTTTCTATTTTTTTAGTGTGTTTCACAAGAGTTTTGAGTCATAGATGTTTTGATGAACAAGGATGTCACACATGAACTCCATAGTATCTTTAAATGATGCTTTCTTATATAATTTATTTAATTTCTTCAAATTTTTAGTTTTAATTATGTACATTACTAAAAAAATATAACTTTTCTATTATTTGACTTTTACATCTATTTGAGTTCATTATATTATACTACTTTAATTCATCTTAGTCATCTTTATTATATATTTATTTAAAATTAAAACAATATTTGGTTATTCCTTATGGCTAATTATTTTTGTAATTGGTGAAAATTTCTAATGATGTCAAATCAAGATGAGAGAAACACCATTATACATGTAACAATGTGCACCATCCAAGTATATATTTCATTTTTTCTTTTTTACCAATTTTATTTGTACTAGTTTTAGATATTTTATGAGTCATTTGAAATTGTACTTTTTTATGGTAGAGAATGTGACATAAGATCTCCTTAGAATACTAAAATTTAACTTGTCTGTCCAATTTATCTCATTTCTTCAAATTTTTTCTTTTATTTGGTTAAATTACTATGTAACTTCGATCTCCACTTGCATAAGCTTTTTAGCACTTTTTTTGTTATACGACAATGATTTAATTTTTCTTTTTTAATATTTAATATATATTTACTTTATTTTAAAATAATAATTTATTTATATTTATGCTTATTTATTTTTGTAATTCATAGTAATTTAAATTGAGGTCTAATTGATTAGAAAAAACATCATGTACTCATATCATGACGTATTTCCAACTAATATTCTATTCTCAATATTTAAATATTTTTTTGCAAGGATTTTAGCAAGCATTATAATTTATCTTAGGTATCTATTTCGATGATCAAAGATGTTACACTCAATCTCCTTAATATCTTGGAATGTAATGTATCCAGAAAATTTAACTCATTTTATAAAATGTTTTGTTTTTAATTTTTGATATATGAGCATATAAATCTCCACTTGTGTGACTTGAACCTTTCGTTTGATTATATCATATTGCTTCAATTTATCTCAATTTTTCTTTAAGATATCATTACATTGTAAAAAAATAATAATTTATTTAGTACATAATTTGTAGTAATTATTAATGTGGTTTGGATCAAGATGAAATAGTTATGATTGGGCTTGCCATGATGCTTTGTTTGTAATCTAATATTCATTTCTATCTTTTAAAATATTTTATCATCCAAGGTTTTACATAGTATGGTCATTTTTATTTTTAATATATTTAATGATAGGGGATGCTGTACTCAATCTACTTAGTATATTGGATTACAAATTTCCTTTACAATTTATCTTATTCATACAAGTTTTATTTCATTTGGTTATGCTACTATAAAACATGAAGTCTACCTTAACGTGACCTTTGCATTAGTTTATCTTGTCATATTATGCAGCTTTAAGTTTTTTAATTTAACCTTTACATTTATTTTCTTAATATTAAAATAATAATTTGTCATAATTTATTCTTATTTACTTTATTAATTCAATGTAACTCAAAAAGTTGTCTTATTGATACGACATAAATCTCTTCGAACATGTCAAGATGTGCTCCATCACATTAAAAGGAGTTTCTATAATTTTAGATGTTTTAGTCTTCATTATTCTAAAATGGTTTATGAAATATTTTAATTCATACATGATTTGATAATTAAGGATATTACAATCATCACTTTAGTATCTTAGCATACAATATTTCTAAATAATTTATCTCATTTCTCAAAATTTTTCACTTTGAATTGTTATATTACATTGAATCTCTTAATCTACTATCTTGTAAGTTATAAAATGTTTTTATTTTCTTATGTTACATGGCTTTTATTTGTCAATTTTAATCTTTATTATATGTTTACCTAATTTTAAAGTAATAATTTATTTTTATTTATGATTATTTAAGTTTGTAATTCATAGTAATTTTAAAAAAGATATAACAGACATGATAAAAACATTATTGGGCTTGTCTTCACGATCTTTATTTTATTAAATATTAATTTCTATATATTGAATATTTATTTTTTAGAGATTTCACACTTTCATAAGACATTTCCATTAATACCATTTTTATGATCAAGTATGTTACACTTGGTCTCATAAGTGTCTTAGAATGCAACTTTCACATATAATGTTTCTTTTGTCTTCATGCTCTTTTCTATGATTTGGTTATATTACAATACAACAATACTTCTCATATCCAATGACCCCTATATTGCTTTGATTTAATGTTTACTATATTACTTCAGTTAAACTCATAACGCTTTATTTTTATTAGCTTAATTTTAAAAGAATAACTAAATATTATTTTTGCCTATTTATTTTTAAATTTTGAAGTATTTTAAAATGAGCACTGATTGAGATGAAACAAATATAATTGGACTCTTTTTAATAAGCTCTATCGAACCAAATATTCCTTTTTTTTATTTTTAGATATTTTTCTTTCTAGTTTTTGGCATATTATTGAAGATATTTGATTCAAACTTTATTTGAAAATCGAGGGTTCTACACACAATCTCTTTCATATAAAATACAACTTTATCATGTAATTTATTTTATTTTTATAAACATTTCAATTTTGTATTGTTTTAATAGTATGAAACAATAAATTTTCTCTATGTGACATACACATCTCTTTAACATGGTTATATTTTATTACTTTACTTTTAAATCTCTTTATGCCTATTTAGTTTATAATTTGCAATAATTCTTAATGAGGTCCAATTGAGATATAACTAATATTATTCCAACCATCTTAATGAGCAATATCTTATTAAACATTTAATTTCAAAATTTTATAATTTTTTAATTTTCTATAGCTTCGACATGCTTTTGTGAGACATTTTGATGTGTACCAGATTTGATGATTGAGGATGTTTCACTCGATCTATACAGCAACTTGGAATACAAATATCTTGTGTAATTGATTTTATTACTTAAAATTTTTTAATTTGATTTGGTTATATTACAATGAAATTTTAATTCTCCTCTCTTATTTTCTTTACATCTCTTTAATTTGATGGTATTGTAATGTTTCAGGAAATCTTATTTTAAGTTTACTAAATATTTAATTAATATTTAAATAGTAATTTTCTATATATGATTATTTACTTTTATTATTCACAATAATTTCAAAGATGGTTTGATTGAGACTAAAAAAACACAATTAGATACATTTAGATGAGCTATATTATTAAGTCACATTTGTATTTGATTAGTCAAGCATCAAATATTCAGCATTCTATTCTAGTGGGCTTTTTTAGAGTGAACTAGGTGTAGTTCTTAATCAAGAGGCCATGCACCTTTGAAGATGGTTAATTAGTGGTCTTCAAAGCTCCTTAAAATTTTCAGTAAGCTTTAAGGATTCAAGACATGTGCATTAGCATCGATAAGATTTCCCTTTACTATGAAAAAGAATTGTAGCTAGTAGATTTCATTTACAAAATAAATTGCACTACATTTTTGACACCCACAACAATTTTCTTCGTGAAATTATATTTTTGTCAAATTCCATGATAGACATCTCATCCAACTTTATTAAATGACCTAGATTAGTTCTACCTCCTCCAATCAGAAATAATGACCCAAGTCTATTCAGCATAATTTCTAATTATTTAACCATTGGGTTAGCCTTTTTCAAAAATCATTTTAACAACTATTTTTGGTTGTTTGGCTGTAGCTTTTCAAATTGCTTTTTACACTTTTTAATGGCTACAATCAAAACTTTTCTATAAAACCTAAACATTATAAAAAACAAAGTTTGCGTTCGGCTCACAAATGTAAGGGTTGTAGTTGAATGTCAAAGTTTAGTTGGTTATGGGTGAACCACAAGAAAGAATCTCAAGTTATAAGCTTTTATAGGTGAAGTTTTTCTCGACCTTGATAGGGTGTTGATGCTGCTTCTAATTTGAGCCACACAACCTAAAAATTTTGGTGTCTCATTTTTAATTTTTATCTTCATTTTTTGTTATCATATTGAAAATAATATATACATCTATATATATATATATATAATTAAGGTTTTCTACAAAAAAACTATTATTTTTGAGAAATAAAAATGATTAAATAACCAATTCACCCCCTCCCCACTCTTGTTGGTTCACAAACAAGTTTTTATTTTAATTAGTGTTAGGGTGAGTTTCCTTAAAACAGTGTGTCAATTCCCTTTGGTGATCCATTTTGTGTATTTTAATTATTTTACTTTTCTTTATTGTCATTTGGTTATACACAAATTTAAATTTCTCTTTTATCACTTTTGCATGCTTTGTAAACTAAGTCATTGTTAGTTTACTTCTTAAGTTTTTAACTTATCTTCATACATGGTTGATATTGGTATGACACTTATTTAAGGGTAAATTTTATTTATATTTTAAAAATAAATTTAGAATTTTTATTCAATCAATTAATTTAGAACTTTTGGAAGTATACACTAAACCATGTGATTTATCTAGATAATCTTGCACAAATGAAATCAAGTTATTTTGTGAACTTAGTAGTCATCAAAGTAGAGTGGCACAACTCAAACCAAGTTCACTAAATTTTCTTCATTGTGGCATATCTCAAAGTGAAGAACTTATGAAGTTCAGATACCATACCACACATGAAGTTTCGAAAAAATTAGAAGTTGCTTATGAAGATACATTTAAACTAAATGAAATTAAAATAAATCTTCTTACATATCATTATGAGCTATTTAGAATGGATTCGAGAGAAACTATAAATATGTTTATGCAATTTACTTATATTATGATTGGATTAGCAAATCTTGGAAAAGCTCCTGCTTATGAAGGTCTTTAAAGAAAACTTCTACGAATTCTACCCAAAGACTATGATCATCTCCCACAGTAATAAAGGTGGCAAAAGACATAATTTCACATTGAATTAGCAACTTAGAGAATTATTAATGACCAAAATTGAAATGAATGAAAAGGCTAAATGGAAGGCTTCTACTCCAAAGCATGGATGAAGAAATGAGGAACTATTGGAATTTAAACTAAGGAAGAAAGATTCAAATGCATCATCCATCTTTTTTGTGGACTTAGTAAAAGAGGAAAATTTAAATATTAAAGGTCTTGGAAAAAATTTGGCAAAATTTTTGTAAGTAAGAATTAGCAATGGAACAAAAGAATATACAAGATGATGGAACAGAGATGTTATGATTGTCATTAAACTGACCTTGTTAGACTAGATTGTCCATAACTAAAAGAAACTACTAGAAAAGGAGTTAAAAAGATTGGAATAAAGAAAAAAAAACTTTTTAAACTCCTTTGATGCTTCAAAACATTCTCAAATAGTGAGAAGAAAGTTTTGTTATGCTTCATGGCAAATGATGACTCAGCAACATCTATAATGAAGAAAAAGAGAATGACATATGCTCTTGACCATGGGATGTTCTTGAAAAAAATTATACATAATTTATTTGTGTTATAACTTCTTTAATGTGTTAACATAAAACATTAAAAAAGTTTCACAAAAAAAGGATTGAACTTCTAGTTTTTTCATGAAAGAAAATGAGAAAATGAAAATAGAAATTCATCAAAGTTTTGAAGAAAAATTTTGTACGATTACTGAAAATACATCCTTGAAAGGGGTATTACCAGTTAAACAAAATTTACTTTCTTGACCATGCAAAAGTTTCTATTGCTTCACATTTTTCTGAACACAAGAATATGACTTCTTTTGAATACAAGAAAAATATTTCAATTATTACATGTTTTAATTGTTGTAGAAAAGAACATAATATCAAATATTATAGAATTAAGAAAAACATTTATGGTTCAAGGTCTTTTTTCAAATGGATAATTAAAAAATATACTGTGAATGCTCCCATAATGAATATTAACACTCAACCCAAGCTTTCTTAGGTTTCTAAGGTTAGAGAATTAAAAAATTAATATAAGCTATCTCTACATCTATGGTAAAGAAATATGATCTATTGTAAATAGCCATAGGTTAGAAATAATATACTTGGAAATTTTGTGTATGAGAAAGCATAGAACTAAGCAAATAAAATAAATATTTCGTAATTATTAAGCCAAAATTTTACAATTTATGCAGCCATACATAAAGAAAAAATCAAGATCTAGCTTTTCTATCTTGGATAATGGATGCTAAAGACATATGATTGGAGACTGACAAGACTTTGTATCAATAAAACATAGACCAAATTGATGCATAATGTAAGGAGACACATCTAAGAAGAAGACGATTGGAATTAGTAAAATAGGAACATCTAAATTTACCCTTTCAAATATTTTCTTTGTTGATGGATTAGAATTTAATTTAATTAGTGTTAGTCAATTATGTGATTATTATTATTTTGTTAATTTTGATACTCAATGTTGCAAAATATTAATAGATGATCGAGTACTATTTTGTGGAATAAAGGGTGACATTTATGTCATTTAGTTTTGTTAAATAGAATCTAGTAGAATAGAATACCTTATTATAATTCAAATGAGAACAATTTATGCTTAAAAGACTAAGTCATGTAGGTTATTTCACCTTAAAGAAAATAACTAAGATATTGTAGAGGTTTTTCCAAACCAAACAATAATAATTTCAAAATGTATGAATCATGCAAGAAAATACATCAAGTTAAATCATCATTTAACCAAAAAAAAATGAGTTAACCACTTGTACACCTTTACAGTTAGTTTATTAAATCTTTTTGGATCCATACAATCTTTATTTGGTTATATAATTACAAAATAGACATTAACATTACTTTAGTTTGTTTATATTACACAGTTCAAGTTATCTCATTTTTTTCTTTATTATTTGTTTACTTAATGTTAAAATAATAATTTATTATTTATTATGACGTTTTTAATTTTATATTTTGTAGTAATTCAAAATAAAATCTTATCGAGATTAAACAATTGTTATTTGACATGTTTTGATGAGCTTTGACTAATTAGATTTTTTATAAATTGTTTTAATTTCTTATTTTTTATGATTTAGCAAGTTCTAGATCTCATATAGATATGTGTCTAATTTGATTATCAAAGATGCTATGCTCTACCACTTTAATATCTTTGAAAGTGACTTTCTTATAAAATTTAACTTATTTTTTCTAATATTTTTCTTTTATTTGGTTTTGTTACAATCTGACTAAAATTCTTCTCTCAAGTATCTCTTATATCATTTTAATTTATTCATGTAGAATTGATTTATTTTATCTCTTTTTAACTTCAATATTTTTTTAAATTTTGTAAACTATAATAATTCAAAACAAAGTTTGGTCAAGACAAAAAGTCTTAGCAAGATTTATCCATGCAAATCTTCATTTCAATATTTGTAAATATTTTTTCTCTAAGTTTTAGTATGCTTTCAAGGTATTTTGATTCGTACCATATTGCATGATCTAGGATATTATACTAAACCTCAACATCTTGGAATGCAACTTTTTAAGTCAGTTTATGTAATTTTTTAAAATTTTATGTTTTGGTTTGTTTATTTTATTTATTTAATTTCAATTTATCTTGTTTTGGCATAAATATATTTTATTTTTATTAAAAAATAATTTATTATTATTTATCTTTATTTAATTTGTTAACTCTTACTTACTCCATAGGACACCTAAATGAGACAAATATAGTTTCATTGAAATCATCTCGACCAGCCATAAACAATTAACTATGTATTTTAATATTTTAAAAAATTACTTTTCTAAAGTTTTTGTAAGATTTTGTGAGACATTTTGATTGTTACCTTATTTAATGATCATTGGTTATGCACTCATTCTCCATAGTGTCATGGAATGTTAATTGCCTATATAATTTATGTCATTTCTTCATTTTGTTTTCTTTTATTTGGTTATATTAGAATATAACTCTAAAACTCCTCTTGAGGACTTTTAAATTTCTTTGATTTAGTTATATTACATAGCTTCAATTTAACTCATTTTAACTTTAATCTATATTTACATAATATTAAAATAATAGTTTATTATTATTTGTGCTTATTTTTTGTCATTTGCAATAATTGCAAAAAAAAATCTGATAAAGATGAAACAAATATTAATAGATTCATCATGATGAGCTCTAGCCAAGTAAAAATTTTTTTCTTTTAAAATATTTATGTTTCTAGGATTTTTTATGATTTATTAGTCACTTAAATTTGAAGTTTATTTCATTTCATGATTGAGCAAATTACAATAAATCTCTTAAGTACCTTGGAATGTCACTTTCCTATGTAATTTAAGTTTATCGTACAAATTTTCCACATTTATTAAGTTATGTTGCATTATTTCAATTTATTTATTTTTTTAATTTTAATATATATTTACTTCAAAACAAAAAGTTAAAGAATTATTATTTTTTTAATTACTACATTAGCTTGAGTAACTTCAAACAATGCCTGAGTAAGATAGAAAATGTCATTCGACTCGTCTCGATGAGCTATATCAAAAGTAATATTCATTTAAATATTTTTAAATATTTTATTTACTATGGTTGTGACAAGTTTTGTAATACATTTTGATTTGTAGCTCATTTAATGATCAAATCTCCTTTCATAAGAGTTTTATATTACATTGCTATATTTTATCTCATTTTAGCTTTAATATCTTTTACTTAATATTAAAATAATAATTTATAATTATTTAAGTTTATTTACTCATAATTTATAGTAAATATAGTTAAATATTCATTCTTTTAATTTTTAAATACTTTATTTTTTAAGATTTATAAGTATTATGAGACATTGTTCATGCCTAATTTGATGATCATGGATGATGCTCTTAGTATCTTGGAAAGTAACTTTCTCATTCATTTTATTTTATATCTTCAACTTTTTGGCATTGTTTAAGTTATATTATTATGTAACACTTCATCTACTCTCATGTTTTCTTTTTTATGACCTTGATTTAACTAAGTTACATGACTTCAATTTACCATTTTTTAACTTTAATATGTATTTGCTAAATATTAAAAATAATAATATATTATTTTTTATGTTTATTTAATTTTATGACTCAAATTAATTCAAAACGAGGTCTAATCAAAATGAAATAAAAATTGGTGGACAAGCCTTTCATGTAGTCAACTTTTTAATTTTATTTTTTAATACTTAATGTGTTTTACAAGAAATTTTGATTCAAACCTAACTTAATGATCAAGGATGTTATGGTCGATCTCCTCAGTATCTAAGATGCTACTTTCTTATAACATTTATGTCATTGTATCATATATTTTTATTTGATTTGGTTATATTATATTACTATAATTTGTCTTATTTCAAATTTAATATATGTCTACTTATATTAAAAAATTGTTGCATATAATTTAATTTTAATTATTATAATTCATAATAATTCTAAACTAGGTCCATTTCAGACAAAACAAAGGTTATTGGACTCATCTCGATATGATTTATCCAATAAAACATTCATTTTTAAATTTCAAATATTTTATTTATTATGATTTTGACATGTATTTAAAGTTATTTTTGTTTGTCACAGAATTGACGATCAATAATTTCGTACTTGATCTTTTAAGTATCTTTAAATGTAATATTCATGTAAAACATATCTAATTTCTTCCATTATTTTAATTTTAATTAAGTTATATATGTGTATAACTATAAATCTCCTCTTGTTTGAACATTACATTACTTTGATTTTGTTATATTAGATTACTTTAAATTATCTCATTTATATTTTCATATATATATTTATTTAATATAAAAATAATACATTATTTATATTTATGATTATTTATTTTGGTAACTTAAAATAATCTCAAATAAAGTTCAATCAGATCAAACAAATGTCATTAGACTCATTTAAATAAGATTTATTTAATTATATTTTATTTCTATACTTTTATAAATTTTTATTTTTTATGAATTTATTACTCTTTGCGAGGCATCTTGATTCATAGATAATGTCATGGTTGAGCACGTTACACTTGATCTCCTTTTTTCTTGGATTACAACTTTCTTGTATAGTTTAACTCATTACCTCAAATTTTTTTTTCTTTTATTTGGTTATATTATTATGTATCTCTAAATCTCACTTCATGTAACCTTTACATCACTTCATTTCATTATATTAAATTGCTTTAATTTTTCTTAATTTAATTTCTAATAATTATTTACTTAATATTAAAAATATTTTATAATTATTTAAACTTATTTAAATTTATAGTTCATATCAATTTGAAATAAGGATCGAGTGAGGCCAAAAAAAATTCATTTGTCTTCTCTCAATGAACAATATCCAATTAACTATATTTTTTTAAAAAATTTTTTAAAAATCTTTTCAATTTTAGGAAGCTTTCCTAACCATTTTGATTTGTATCATATTTATAGATCAAAGATATTATTCTCATTACTCTTTGTAAATTGCAATACAACTTTCACTTATAATTTGACTCATTTCTTCAAACTTTTTACTTTGATTTGTTTATATTATGTTGTACTAGTTTATCTCATTTCAATATTAATAGGAGAATACCTTATTTTAAATTTTTTATTTTATAATTCATAGTAATTTTTTTAATAATTCATAGTAATTTCAAATATGGTCCAATAAGGAAAAAAACAAACATTAATGGACTCCTCTTGATAGGGTCTATCCTATTAAATATTATTTTTTATTTATTATCTAATATTTTTCTTGTTTTATGAGATATTTTTATTTGTATATGATATAAGGATTAATGATGATGTCGATCCCATTAGCATCTTTAAATGCAACTTTCTCTAATGATTTACCTCATTATTTCAAAATGTATATTTCTATTTGATTATACTACAATGTAACTCTAAATCTCTTCTCATGTAACCATTACATCACTTTGAATATATTATATGACATTATTTTAATTTATCTTATTTTTAGCTTTTATATACATTCACCTAATATTAAAAAAATAATTTGTTATTATATGGGGTTGTTTACTTTGGTAAGAGCATTAATTCCAAGTGATGTTTGATTGAAATGAAATAAACATCATTAAACTGATCTCAACAAACTCTATCTAATTAAATATTTAATTTTCTATTTGCAAATATTTGGTTTTCCAAGGTTATTGCTACTTTATAAGGTATTTTGGTTCATCCATGATGACAATCAAGGCTATTATATGCACTCTCTTTAATATCTTAGAATGCAACTTTCTTATAAACTTTATATCATTTTTCAAATTTTTTGCTTCAATTTAGCTATATTACCATATAACTCTATATCTTCTACGATGTAACCTTTACATCACCTTTATTTGGTTATGTTACATTGCTCCAAACCTTCTTATTTATGCTTTAGTATTTAAATAATATAAAAATAATAATTTTTTTATGTTTATGCTTATTTGTTTTAATCATTTTAGGTAATTAAAAATTAGAACAAATCAAGGAAAATATCTTTGGGCTCCTCTCAGAATGGTCTAACCAATGAAATAATTTTTATATATTATTAAATATTTTATTTCTAAGGTTTTTTGCTACTTGCTTTAATATTTTGATTCCAACATGATATGATGGTTGATGATGTTATACTTGATATCTTTAGCAACTTTGAATGCAACTTTATAGTGCAATGTTTTTATATCATTAAATGTTTTGTTTCTATTTATTATATTAATATATAACTATAAATCCTTTCTCATGTGACCTTTACATCCATTTCATATGGTTACATTATATTGCTTCAAATTATCTCATTTTGGATTTAATATAATTTACTTAATATTAATAATTTATTATTATATATTCTTACTCAATTTTTAAATCACAATAATTCTAGATGAGGTTCGACAAGATGAAACAAATGTTGTTACACTCATCTCGACAAGCATTATCCAATATGATATTCTTTTTTAAATTTTTAAACATTTTATGATCAAGAGTTTTGACATCCTTTGCATGACATTTTAATTTGTTCTCTATTAAACGATAGATAATGTTGCACTAGACCTCATTGACATTGAGGAATGAAACTTTCATGTACAAATTGGTTTATTTTTTAAAATTTTTAGTTTTGATTTGGTTGAATTTTTTTGTAACTATAAATATTCTCTTGTGTGATACTTATATAGCTTTTATTTTGTAAGATTGAATTACTATAATTTATCTCATTTTAACTTTAATATAAATTTATTAAACATTAAGAGAATAACATATTATTGTTTAAGTTTATTTACTTAGGTAATTTTTCATAATTCTAAATCAAGTGTAATCAAGATAAAAGAAATATTATCAAATTCATTTTGACTAGGTTTATCTAATTAAATAATCATTTGAATATTTATAAATATTTTATTTGCATGAGTTTTAGCACACTTTATGAAAAATTTAGATTCATATATAAGATGACAATTAAGGATGTTATATTCCATCCCCTTAGTACTTTGGAATGAAACTTTCTTATACTATTCATAACATTTCATCAAATTGTTTGCTTTGTTTTGTTTATATTACTATGTAACTTTTAGTCTCCTCTCGTTTGACCTCTACATTGCATAAATTTGGCTATCTTACATTTCTTCTATATATAACATTTTAGCCTTAACAAATATTGACTTTATATTAAAAATAATAATTTTAATATTTTAAGTTTTAAAATATTAAATTATTATATATATATATATTATAACTAAATTGAAATTGCTTTTTCCATTATTATTTTATAATAAATTATTATTTTAGTAATAATTTATATATTATAACTAAAACGAAATTAAACATACATAAATGATAACAAATTATTAAATTAAAAAAAAATAAATATTATTATTTTTAATAAATAGAAAATATGTAATAAACCAAAAATGAGATTGAGTTAAGCTATGTAATATATATATATATATATATCAAAGTAATGTAAAGGTCACATAGAAGAGATTTAGAGTTTTGTGATAATATAACCAAATGAAAGAAAGATTGTCGGATAAATGGGAAAGTTAATGTGAGAGATTTTTTCCAATATACTATTGTGTTAAGGTCTAGCATCCTTGATTAACAAATCAAACATGAAGTGAAATATCTCATAAAGCATGCCAACACCCAAGTTAAAATCATTGAAAAAATATTTAAAAACATATTTAATTAGATAAAGCTTATCGAGATGAGTTTAGTGAAATTTTTTGTCATGAAAAAACCTCATTCATAATTATTTTTTAATTATCAACAAAAATGAGATTAAATAATAATAAATTAACTTTTTAACATTAAATTTATATATATTAAAGTTAAGATGAGATTAATTTAACTAATATTATACAACCAAATCAAAATAAAATAAATGTGGCACAAGAGTAGATTTATAGTTTGATAGTAATGTTGTCAATTCAATGCAAAATATTTAAATAAGGTAAATTTGACAAGAATGTTGGACTCAAAGATACTAAAAAGATTGAGCATAACAAACTCAATCATCAAATTAGTTTTGGATTAAAAAATCTTGTAACACACAAAAACAAGTGCATAAAATTTATCCAAAAAACATAAAAATGAATATTAAATTTGATAGTGCTCATTTAGTCAAGTTGATTGAAGTCATTTTCGTCCTCATCAGATCTCATTTTAAATTATTATGAATTACAAATATAAATAAGAATAAATAATAATAAGTTATTATATTAATAATATATATATTTATATATATATATTATTTAATTTTTACAAATCAACGTATCTCTTTAAGAGGGCCAAAACTATAGAAAATAAAGTTTTTAAATAAGGTGAATATTTTACTGGATAAAGCTTGTCGAGATGATTCCAATAATCTTTAGAATTAATGTGAATTACAAATTAAAATAAGAATAAATAACAAAATATAATTATGTGAATCTTAAGTAAATGCATATTAATATTAAAATGAGATAATTTCAATCAACATAATAGAGCAAAATCATATCAATGTTGAGAAGAGTTATGTTTCAAAGTAATATAACCAATTCAAAATAAAACACTTGAAGAAATGAGATACACTATATAAGAATTTTCCATTTAAAGGAATTCAGGAGATCGAGTGTAGCATCATAAATGGACAAATCACATATGAAATGAAATATCTCATAAAAAATGTCAAAATATTTGAAAAGAAGAAATTTAAAACATAAAAATTAACATTTAATTGTATATATCTCATTGAGATAAGCCAATGATGTTTGTTTCTCCTCAATCAAATCTTTTTTATAAAGACAAAATAATATCAAAAATAAGCACAAATAAAAAAATAGTACTGTAATATTAAGGAAATTTTTATTAAAGTTGAAATGAGATAAATTAAAAAAAATATAATGTAACCAATCAAATCAATATAAGGGTCATAAGAGAGGTGATTTAGAGTTACACAGGAATATTACCAAACCAAGGAAAAAAATTATTAAAATATAAGATATTATACCAAAAATTTACATTCCAAGATACTAAGAAGATCAAACATAACATACTCAATCATGAAATAATGCATTAATCAAAATACATCATAAAGCATGTCAAAACCCTAAAAGAATTATTTGTAATTATAAAAATAAATATTTATATTGATAGAATTTGTAAAGATGAGTCTAAGGATGATCATTTCATCATAATAAGATGTCATTTGGAATTTCTATAAATTAACAAAGTAAAAATAAATAAGACAAAACTATTTTTACTGTATTATTTATTTATATATTAAAGCTAAATCTTGTTAAATATAACTAATGTAAAGATCACACGAGAGGAGAATTAAAATTTCATATTAATACAACTAAATTAAAGATATACTTTTGAAGAAATAAGACAAATTTTATAAGAAAGTTACACTCTTTAATACTTAGTAGATCGAGCATAATATCCTCATCCATCAAATTAGTTACAAATTGAAGTGTCTCAACAAGCATGCAAAAACTAAAAAAAATAAAATATTTTAAAATATAAAAATGAAAAATTAATAAGATAGACATCATCAAGATGAGTTAAACAATATATGTTTCTTCTTGATTAGATCTCAATTGGAATTACTACAAATTCAAAACTAAAATAAGCATAAAAAAGTAAAGTATCATTTAAATTTGAAGCTGATTATATTAATGTTGAAATAAGATTAATTGAAGCAACATAATATAAAGAAATCATGGGGATGTAAAGCTCACAAAATTGGAAACTTATAGTTTCTTAATAATATTACTTGATTAAAGCAAAAAAGCTTTTATAATGAGATAAATTATACACAAAAGTTGCACTCCAAGATTTTGATTATAATGGGTGTAAAATCCTTGATCATCAAATTAGATGAGAATCAAAATGTCTCATAAAGCATATCAAAATCTTAAAAAATAAAATATTTAAAAATATAAAAAAGAAGCTCCAATTTTTCACTTGGATATAGTGATATTTTTATGTAACCATTCATCTCTTTTTGTTCGACCTTTACATCATTTTCATTTAGAAATATTATGTTATTATTTATGATAATTTTTTTGGTAATTTGTAGTAACTTAGATTGAGATGACACAAATATCATTAGACTTACCTCGATGAACTCTACCCAACTATACATTCATTTTTATATTATTGAATATTATATATTTTCTAAGGTTTGTTTATTCTTCACAAGTCATTTTGATTCATACATGATTTGATGATCAAGGAGCTTTCACTTTGTCTTCTTAGTATCTTAAACTGTAACTTTCTTTTATCATTTATCTTTTTTTCAAAACTTTCTTTTTGATTTTGTTATATTAACATGAAACCCTAATTTTTCTTTCTTGTGACCTTTAAGTCACATTTATTTTGTTATGTTAAATTACTTTAATTTGCCTTATTACATCTTTATTATAAATTTTCTTTTTATTAAAATAATAATTTATCTTTATTTACGTCATTTATTCTTCAGGTTCATAATAGTTATAATAGTGGTTTGATCAAGACAAAATAATCATCGTTACACTCATCTTAATAAGCATTATCCAATTAAACATTTATTTTTATAATTTTAAATATGTGACTTTTTAAGATTTTAGCATATTCTATGAGCCTTTTAAATTCATTTCTAATTTGATGACTAAGGTTGTTGCACTTGATCTTCTTCGTATCTTGGAATGCAACTTTCAACTATAGCTTATCTAATTATTTAAAATTTTTCACAATGATTTCATGACATTACTATGAAGCTTTGATTCACCTTTGATGTGACCTCTATATCTCATTGATTTGGTTAATAACATTACTTCAATTTATCTCATTTCAACTTTAGCATATATTAATTTAATATTAATATTTTCATTTATTAATATTTTAGTTTATTTTGTTATGTATTACATAGTAATTCTACTTGTGTACTGATCGAGGTGACACAAATTTCATTTGACTTATATTGATGAACTAAAAAAAGATATTCCTTTTTATGTACCTAAAATGACATCGATCATCAACTAAAGTTCAAATAAAAATATCCTATAAAACATGTCAAAATCCTATCAAATTAATATTTTAAAAAAATAAAAATGAATAATTTATTGGATAAAGTTTTTCAAGAAGAGTATATTGATTATTATTTCATGTTAGTTAGAGCTTGCATTAGAATTACAATAAATTAACAAAGTAACTAAACATAAATATTAATAAGTTATTATTTTAATATTACATAAATATATATTAAAGCTAAAATATAATAAATTAATCAATATAGTATAATCAAATCAATATGACGTAAAACTAAAACATAAAGAGAATTAAAGTATCCCAAAAAGTGTGAAAAAAAAATATTTAAAAATAATAAAAATAATATTTAATTTGATATTGTTCATCGAGATGGTCTAACAAATTTTGTTCAACCAAAATAAGATCTCGTTCAAAGTTACCATGAATTACAAAAGTAAATAAGATAAACAATAATAAATTATTATTTTATTTTAATTATATATATTATCAAAGCTAAAATAACATAAATTTAGACAATATAATATAATCAAAAAATTCAATGTAAATGTCACATGAGAGGACATTTGGAGTAACATGGTTACATAACAAAATCGAAAGGAAAACTTTTAAAACATAAGATAGCATGCAAACATGCATTCAAAGATTACAACATCTTTCATAAGAAATTCAAGTACGAATCAAAAGGTGTTGTAAAGTACATCATAATCTTTGAAAAAATAATATTTTAAAAATAAACCTATATATTGAATTGGATATAGCTCATTGAGATCAATGGATCATTTATTTTGTGACCATCATAACTTGTTTAGAATTCTTACAAATTATTGAACAAAAAAATAATGAATAATAAAATATTATTCCTTTAATCTTAAATAAATATATACTAAAGAAGAAATGAGATACATTTATGAAATATAATATAACTAAATAAAAGCAATGTACATGCCACTTATGATATGATTCAGAGGCGCACTACAACAATACCAAATCAAAGAAAAACTTTTAAAAAATGAGATAAGTTATATGAGAAAATTTCATTCCAAGATAGTAAGTAGTTCAAGTGTATCATTATTGATCATTTGAACATTTTTGGACTCCTCTTTATTAACTCTATCCTATTAAAAGATAAAAAACCAATGTAGATGTAAAATTAGTGGAGAATTAGTGTTTAATAATAATATTACAAAATAAAAGTGAAATGATTAAAGAAATGAGGTAAATTATTTGGACAGTTGCATTCAAAGATTCTACAAAGATTTAGTGCTACTTGTTTGATAATAAAAGTAGTATGAATTAAAATGATTGTTATAACTTTCCTTTATTCTAGAAAATAAAGTATTTACAAAAATAAAAATAAGAATAAATTGATTATAAATGCTTGCTTCATTTGCAATAGACATAATTTATCATTAAAACTCCTTACCTAAGTATAAAGAATAAATAATAATGTAATTTGTCCAAATATAAGTGATTTAAAGGTCACTATAGAGGAGATTTAAAATTATATTATAATATAAGAAAATAAAATTGAAGCATTTCAAGAAATGAGATAAATCATATGAAAAAGTTGTATTTGATGACATTAAGTACATGAGGCATACTATCCCTGATCATCAAATCAGTTAGGAATCAAAATGATAAATTATCCACCAAACCTTGAAAATAAAATAGTTAAAGATGAAAAATGAATATTTATTTAGATAAAGACCACTAAGACTATTCAAAGATATTATTTTCCTTTATGTTTGGTATTATTTTTAATTAATGCAAATAACTAAAGTAATTATGCATAAATAATAATAAAATATTTTTTAAATATTAAGAAAATAGATATTAAAGGTGAAATTATAAAAATAGAAATTATGTAGTATAACCAAATTGGAGAAATGTAAAATTGAAAAGGGAGGATATTTTGAGTTGCATTTGAATATAACCAAATGAAAGGAAAATGTTTTGAAAAAATAGATAAATTATACGAAAATGTTACATTCCATGATGGTATGGTGAGCAAGTGTAACATCCTTAATTATACAAAAAAGGTATGAATAAAAAAACTCATAAATCATGCATAAGGGATAGAAAAATTTTTTAAAAAAGTAAAATGATATATAGTAAGATATAGTCCATAGAGAGAAGTGTAATAATATTTGTTTTGTTTTGATCAGACCACCTTTGGAATTACTACATATTGGAAAAATAAAAATGATTAAGTAACAATGAATTTTTGTTTGAATTTTTTGTTGATATATAGTTGAAAACAGTGTGATAAATTTAACCAAAGTAATATAACCAAATCAATGTGATATATTGTTCACAATAAACCAGCTTACAATTATGCAGTAAAATAACAAAATCAATGGGAAAATTAAAATAAATGAGATAAAATGCATCAAAACTTTGTATTTCAAAATACTTTAGACATCAACTATAACATCTTTCATTTTTCAAATTAGGCACTATTTAAAAAGTCTCATAAAACAAGCTAAGACCCTTAAAAATAAGTTAGTTAGAAAGATACAAAAATGAATATTTAATTGAATAAAATTCATTGAGATTAATCCAACAATATTTGTTGGATCTCAATCGAACCACTCATTGAATTTTCATTAATTACCAAAGTAAATAAACAAAAATAATAGCAAATTATTATTTTAACTTTAAGAAAAGAGATATGAAAAGTAAAATTAGGTAAATTCAAGAAATGCAATATGGTCAAATTAAGGTGATGCAAAGGTCACATGAGATGAGATTTTGAGTTCCATTATAACTTAACAAAATGAAACCAAAACATTTGAAGAACAAAGTTAAATTGTTTGAAAAGTTGTATTCCAAGATACTAATGTGATCAATTTAATTTTGTTGGTAGTGAAATTAGATACAAATCAAAATACCTCATAAAATATACTAAAACTATAAAAAATAAATTTTTTTAGAAATTTGGACCTAAACATTTAGTTTGGAAGAGCTTATTAGGACATGTCAAACAGCATTGTTTCTGTTTGAATGGACCTTGTTTTGAGTTATAACAAATTGACTTTTTAAATAAGCACAAATATAAAAAAATACTATTTTAATATGCAAAAAATTTATAAAAATTTGAAATAACATAAATAGAAGTAATGTAATAAAAGCAAATCAAATTGATACAATGGTCATATGTGAGGAGAGTTAAACTTTCAAGGTTTTATAACATAATCGATGTGAAAATTTCAAATAAATGTGATAAATATCATGGGAAAGTTTCCTTCAAAGATACAAAGGAGATCTACTACAACAACCCTATTATATAAATTAGCAATAAATGGAAATGTCTCATAAAAAATTCCAAAACCCTTAAAAATAAATTATCAACAAACTTAATCATGAAATTTCAATTAGACGGAGCTTGTCGAGATGAGTCCAGCAAAGTTTATTTCTTTTAAATAACATAGCATTCAAAATTATTATGAATTACAAAATAAAAGGGATAAATAATAATAAATTATTATTTTAAATCTAGAAAGAGATAAATTTTCATAATGTAACATAGCTAATTCAAAGTGAGATATAGGTTGCATGAGAGAAGAATTAGATTTTCAAAATAATAAAATAAAATCAAAGAAAAAGTTAAAGAAATGAGATAAAATATATCGAAAAATTGTATTCCAAAATATTTAGGAGATTGAGTATAACATCCTTCTTTATCAAATTATCTATGAAGAAAAAGGCGCAGTAAAATGTGAGAAAATCCTAAAAAATGAAATATTTTGAAATATAAAAAAATTATTATTTAATTATATATAATAAGTTAAGATGAGTCCAATGACATTTTTTACCTCTTAATTCAACACCATTTGGAAATACTTTAGTTAAATAAGGTAAATGAGCTAAATTAATAAATAATTTTTTTTAATATTAAGCAAATAGATTTTAAATTCGAAATGAGATTAGTTTAACTAATATAATATAACCAATTCAATGTTATGTAATGGTCACTTGAGAGAATATTTCATGTTACATTGTTTTATAACAAAATCAAAGCAAAACATTTGAAGAGATAAGGTAAATTGTAAAGAAAAGTTCCATACTTGGTTACTTAGGTGATCAAGTGTAACATCTTCGATCATAAAATTAGGTAAAAATAAAAATATCTCACAAAGTCTACGAAAAGCATAGAAAATAGAAAACAATTATTAAATAAAATCTAATACTTTTATTTAAGAAAAGTATGGACATCAAGTTTAACACCTTCGACTACAAAATCAATTCTAACTCCAAATTCCTCAAAAAGAGTGCTAATACCTTAGAAAATGAAATATTAAAAAATATAAATGTTGAGATTTAATTGCATATAACTTGTTGAAATGAGGCCAATGACTTTTATTTCTTCTTAATCAAATCTCCTTTAGAATTACTATGAATTAAGAAAATAAATATTCATAAATAATAATAATAATATAATATTACAAGATTAGGTAATTATTTTTTAAAAATAAAAAGAGATAAATTTAAATCTCACCTAAGTGGAGCTTGAAAGACATAGAAATATAATCAAATAAAAGAAACAAAGTTGAGGAATTAATATACATTTTATAATAAAGTTAAATTGGAAGATGTTAAGGATATTGAGTATAATATCCTTGATAATTAAATTAAATATGAATATTATTGTCTCACTAAATAAACACAAAATCCTCAAAAATAAAATATCTTAAAATATAAAAATAAACATTTAAAAGGATAGTGCTTATTAAGACAAATGTTATGACGTTTGTTTTATCTTAATCATATCTCATTTAGAATTACTATAAATTATATAATAAATAAGCACAAATAATAAGAAATTTTGTTGAAATAGTCAGTAAATATATAATAAAGTTGAAATAAGATATATTGAAGCAATGCAATATAACAAAATAAAACTATATAAAGGTTACACATGGGGAAAATTCTATTTAGTTGTAATATAATGAAATTAAAGTAAAACATTCGAATAAATAAGATTGATTATAAAGCAAAGTTGCTTTATAATATAATAAAGGAGCTTAAGTGTAACACCTATGATTGTTAACACAAGTAAAAATAAAAATGCCTCATAAAGTAAGCCAACACTACAGATAACCAAGTATTTGGAAATGTTAAAATGAATATTAAATTTTATAGAGATCATTGAGATGAGTTAAACAACATTTGCTTTTTATTAAGATCAAGAGTAACAACATCAAGGTATAGATCAAAATGTCTAATAAAGTGTGTAAGAACTTAAGAAAACAATATTTAAAAAATATAAAAAGAATAATTTTTTAGATAGAGCTTAAGAAGGCAAATTCAACAAGGATTTGTTTTATTTCAATTGGACCTCAAATACTACAAATTGATAGACTAATCAAGCATAAATAAGAAAAATATTTTATTTTAGTATTAATTAAATCTATATTTAAGCTAACTTTAGTGTTATTATTAAGCTAAATTTAGAGAAATTAACATAACCAAATAAAAGTAATCTAAATGTCACACTGAAGGAGATTCAAGTAACATAAAAATATAACTAAATAAAATTAAACATTTTGAAGAAATGTGATAATTGCATAGAAATTTGTATTCCAAGGTACTAAGGATTTTGAGCACAACATCTCTAATCATAAAATTTTGTCATAATCAAAATAAATCTTAAAGCCTACAAAAAAATTTATAAAATAAGGTATTTAAAAATATAAAAAAATAAATATTTTCTTTAATTGGGCTCATTAAGTTGGGATCAACTACATTTCTTTTGCCTCAATTACATCACTATTGGAATTAACATAAATGAAGCAATTAAATATGATAAAATAATTAAATTATAATTTCAATAATTAGTAAATATATAATAAACTAGAAATGTGATAAATCAAACCAATGCAAAACAACAAAATAAAAATGATATAAAAGTTACACTAGAAAAAAGAATTAGTGTTCATTCAAATATTAAAAATTGTAACAAAAAAAATTTAAAAAATAAAACATGTTATGATGAAATTGCATTCTAAAGTTCTAAGATAATCTTGTGTGATATTCTCTAGCACTAAATTAGTTTTATGTCAAAATCACTCATAAAAGAAAAATATTTGAAGAAATAAGCTAAATTATAGGAAAAAGTTGAATTCCTAGAAAAAAAGGACATTGATTTAATAGCATAGTTGATACCAAATTTGGTACAAAAAACAATATCTCATAATTCATGCCAAAACTTTTTATAGCAAAATGTTTAAAAAGACAAATGAATATTAAAATTAAGGATGAGTAAAAAAATTCTCATAAGTCATGCCAAATTATTTGAAAAATAATTTTAAAAAATATTTAATTAAATATTGCTCATTGGGATAAGTCTAATGGTATTTGCCTTTTTTTTAATTCAACCTTGTCTAGAATTATTATCAATTGTACATAAAAAAGGTGTTAAAATAATAAATTATTTTTTAATATTAAGTGAATATTTTGTAAATTTAAAATGACATAAATTAAATCAACATAATTTAACAAAATCAAAGTAATGGTAAGGTCACAAAATTGCATAGTTAGATTTACATAGCATTATAACTAAATTAAAGCAAAAAAATAGATGGAACAATTTTTTTGTTAAAGATGAATTTGGAGATTTTTAAATTGTATATAGCTTTGGAAGTCATGTTACACCAGCATTATTTCCCTTGATCAAAGCTGAATTGAACTACTATGAATTGCCAAGATAAATAAACATGAATAAAAATAAATTACCATTTTGTTATTAAATAAATATATATATTAAACCTAAATATTGTAAAATAAGGAAATATGATAAACAAAATGAAAGTGATCTAATGGTCACCCAAAATAAGATTTATGGTAACATACTAACATAACAAATTCAAAACAAAAGAATTGAAGAAATAAGATCAATTGCATAAAATAATGCTTTGCAAAATACTAAGTTGATCACTAGCATCATCAATCACAAAATAAGGTATGAAATAAGATGTCTTGTAAAGCATACAAAATTCCTAAAAATAAAATATTTTTAGACATATAAATGAATATTTAATTAGATGGAGCTCATAGAGATGACTCAAATTATATTCTTTTTGCTCTTAATCATAGCTCCTTTTTGTTTATTGCAAATTTCCTATGTAAATAAGAAAAGATAATAACAAAGTATCTTGTGGCTTACACTCTGCGGGCATTGGAGTGTTTGTGAGAGACCATATGGGGAAGCCTCTCCTAGCTATGGGTAGGAGGTTTGTCTCACAGGCTAGCGAGGCCATGGAGGTTCAAGCGATTCTGGAGGCCTTTCACCTACTACGGAGATCCTTGCCTCAGTACCGGGCTGTTGAGATGCAAACGGACTGCATGACGGCTATGTTAACAGTCCAGAAGCTTATTACTAGTGCTCCTGAGACTGGACCTCTTGCTGAGATCATTCGATGTGCTAGAGAACTGGACGCCCTCACTATAATGCATATATACCGGGAAGGAAATGAGCCTGCCGATTGGGTGGCACGGGCTGCTTGTTGTAATGACTTTGTGTGCGATACGGGGACTTCATACCCCAAGCCACTTATTAAGTTGATGTTGCTAGATTTCATGTATGATCCTCCGTGAGGATTGCATCAACATGTAACTGTAGGGCTTATGACCCTTTTGAATATCAAAAAAAAAAACAAGGTATTATTTTTATAAGAAGTATATATTAAAACTGAATTTTTAAAGTGAAAGCAATGTAATCTAACTAAATCAAAGTAACATAATGGTTACATAGAAGGAAATTTAGTCTTAATAATAATATAAAGAAAAGGAATTTGAGTATAATAATACTAATCACCAAATCTAAAACAAATTACAATATCTCATACAATATTCCAAAATTTTAAAAAATTTAAATAATTTAAAAAATAAAAAGGAATTATTGAGTTGAGAGGGGACATTAGGTTGAGTTAAACAACATTTGTTTACCTCAATTACACTATGTTTAGAATTAATGTAAATTAAATAAGCATAAATAATAAGAAATTATTATCTTAATATTATGGAAAAATATACATCAAATTTAGAATCAGATAATGCATAACTACGTAGTTAACTAAATCAAATCAACAAAAATGTCACACTAGAGAAGAATGGGAGTTTTCTAGTCATATAAATAAAACAAATTCACAATTTTTTATAAAATAAGAGAAACTGTATAGGAGGCAACATTTTAAGATATTAAAAAAATTTAGAGTTAAATCATGTATGGATCAAAATGCCTTATAAAGATATAAAAAATTTAAAAATAAAATATCTAAAAATATAAAAATTAATGTTTAAATGGTTGAAGAATGTTGAGAAGAGTCTAGTAATGTTTATTTTGTCACAAATGAACCTCATTTGGGATTAATATGATATACAAAAGTAAGCATTACTAATGATATATTATTATTTATAATTAAGTAAATATATACTAATGAAAAAAAGACAAATATAAGTAGTGTAATCAAACTAGATGAAAATGATATAAAAGTTGCACAGCGGAGAATAAAAAGATTAAGTGTAACTTCTTTGATTCACAAATCTATTACAAATAAAACTTTTTCATAAATAGTAATAAAGTCTTAGGAAATAATTCTTTTTAAAAAGTATAGATAAATATTTTATTGGATAGTACTCATCGAAACTAGTCTAATGATTTTTGTTTTACCTCCATCTTACCTTGATTTGAATTATAGTAAATTAAAAAATTTAACTAAACATAAATAAGAGTAAATTATTATTTTAATGTTAAGTAATTTATATTAATGTTAATATGATATAAATTAAAGTAATGTAATTTAACAAGTCAAAGTGATGTAGGTGTCATATGAGAGAATAGTTTTAGTTGCATATTAAAATAACCAAATAAAAATATAATATTTGAAGAGATGAGATAAATAATATAGAAAACTTTTATTATACGATACTAAGATGATCATTGATAACATCTTTGAGCAATAAATCTAGTATGATTCAAAATGCCACATAATGTATGACAAAAGCCTAATAAAAATAAAATTTAAAAATATAGAAAAGAGTATTTTGCTAAACAGAGTTGATTGAGGGAAGCCCAATGTTATATATTTTGTTTCGATAAGATCTTGTTTGGAATTACTATGAGTTATGAATCTAAACTGATGTAAATAATTCAAATTCCTTTTTTAAATATTAAGTACACAAATATTAAAGATGAAATAAGTTAAATTAAAACAATGTATTCAAACAACATTAAAGCAATTAAAACAATGTATTCAAACAACATTAAAGCAATGTAAAAGTGACATGATAGGAAATCTAGAGTTGCATAGTAAAATAATAAAAACAAAGTGAAAAGTTTAAAGAAATAACATAACTTGCATGGTGACGTTGTATTTTGAGATACTAAGCATATCAAGTGTAACATCATCGATCTGATAAAAGATTATTAAAACTCTTAAAAGTAAAATATTTAAAATTTTACAATTGAATATTTTGTTGGAAAGACCTTGTTGACATGAGACCAAGAATATTTGTTTTATTGTGACAAAAACTGATTAGGAATCATCATGACTTTTAAATAAGAATAAGAAAAGAACATATTTCTAAATATTAATTAATTATATATTTATGTAGAATTGAGATAAATTAAAGAAGCATAATACAACAAAATTAAAGTATTGTAAAGTTCACAAGGGATTATATTTAGAGTTACAAAGTAATATTATTAAATAAATATAAAAAAATTTGAAGAAATATCATAAACTAAAAAATTAAATAAGAAAACTAATGATAAATTATTAATTTAATATAACCAAATTGGGGCGAAGTAAAGGTCACGTGAATGGATATAATGATTCAAATAGTTATTTAACCAATCAAAATATAAAAATTTAAAGAAATGAGTAAAATCATGTCAGACTGTTGCTTTCTAAGATACTAAAGTATTCGAGTGTAACTTTTGCAATCATCAAATTTATTACAAATAAAAATATCTTATAAACCATGCCAAAACACTTGAAAATAAAAAATTCATAATTTTAAAAATGACTATTTTTTAACATTTTTCTTGAGATGGAGTTCAATCATAATTATTTTACCTTCTTTGGGCACCATTTGGAATTAATTTTTGTAATCCAATTAAAAAAACATAAATAATAAAAAAATTAATTTTATTATAATTACTAAATATATGACAAAGTAGAAATGAGAAATATTAAATCAAAAAAAACAACAAAACAAAATTGAAATAAACTTTACATGTGAGGAAAAATAGAGATTCATTGATATATAATAAAATCAAGCAAAACAATTTTGGAAATCATAACTTTTACTAGAAAATGGCATTCTATGTTATGATCTACATTAACTATAACATCCTCTATCATCTAATTATTTATGAATCAAAACTTTTGATAGAAATAAAAAATGCTAGTTAATAAAATATCTAAAAATATAAATAGGAAAATTTTTTCATCTTGATTGCACTTCGATTAAAATTAAATTACAATCTAAAACTAAATAAGAATAATTAATAAACAAATTACTATTTTAACAATAATTAAAAATATTTACTTATGTAAGAAATAAGGTAAATTAGGGCTATGTAATATAAGAAAATCAAATTGATGTAAAGGTCATGTGAGAAGAGAATTAGAATTTTCTAGTAATATAAATAAAAGAAACTACAAAATTTTAAAACATGAGACAAAATGTAAAGAATGCTACATTCCAAGATACTAAAGAGATGAAGAGTAATGTCCTCAATCATAAAATTGGGTATAAATAATAACATCTCACAAAGGATGTGAAAATCCTGGAAATTAAATATTTCAATATATAGAAATTTATATTTAAAAATACTAATATTATTGAGAATTATCCAACGATGTTTGTTTTATCCTGACTGAACATCCTCTTGGATTACTATGATTTATGAAAGTAAATAAACACAACTAATCATAACTTATTATCTCAATGTTAAGTAAATTTATATTAAAGATGAAATGAGATTAATATAGACAACTTAATTAAACAAAAAAAATGATGTAATGGCCACATGATAGAAGAATTTTGGTTACATAATAATATAAAACAACTGCTACAAAAAAATTCATGAAACCAATTAAACTAAAAGATAAAATTTCATTCCAAAGTTTTAATGAGATCATTTCTAGTTTGCTTGAACATCAAATTTATCATAAGTGAAAATATGTAGCCAACTACACCAAAAACATAGGAAATATATTTTTTAAGAAAAGTAGAAATTAATATTTAATTTGATTAATCTCATCAACACTTCTTCAACGATGTTTGTTTCCCCTAGATGTGAACCAATTGGAATTAAAGTGAATTAATAGATTTAAAATCAAAAATATGATAAATTCTTTTTTATTATTAAGTTAATTTATATTTAAGCTTAATCTAAAAAATTAACAAAACATAACATAGACATCTCATAGCAATACAAAGTTCACACTTGAGTAGTTTTAGAGTCACATAGCATTATAACAAAACTAAAAGGAAATATTTTAAGAAATAAGCTAAATTACATGGAAAAGTTGAATTCCAAGATAAAAAGTAGATTGTTTGCAATATCATTATTCACACAAATTCTTGTATGAATAATAATATCTCATAATGCATGCAAAAAATTTTGAATGTAAAATATTTAAAAAGATAGAAATGGATATTTAAACTAAAAATGAATCTATGTCTCATGAGGCGTTTGAAAACATAAAAAAAAAATTAAAATAAACAAATAAATATTTAATTGAATATTGTTCTTTGGGATGAGTATAACCGTATTTTTTATCTTAATTCAACCTTGTTTGGAATTAATATAATTTGCACATAAAATAAACAACAAATATTAATAAATTATTTTATTTTATATTAATTAAATATGTCTTAGAATTAAAAAGAGATAAATTGAATCAACATAATTCAACAAAATCAAAGTAATGTTAGGGTCACAAAAGAGGTTAGTTAGAGTTACCTAACACTATAATCTAATGAAAGAAAAAAATTGGAGAAATTGGATAATTTTTTTTAAAGATGAATTTGGAGATTTTAGTTGGATATGGCATTCAAGTTTGTGTTAAACAAGGATTGCTTTCCTTGATCAATCGACGTATTGAAGTACTATGATCTACCAAAGTAAATCAACATGAATAATCACAAATTACCGTTTTGTTTTTAAATAAATAGATATTATTGATAAATAGAGATATATTAAAGTCATATAATACAACAAAATGGAAGAGTTCTAATGGTGGCACAAAATGAGATTTATGGTAACATAGTCATATAAGAATATAAAAAAAGAATTAAAGAAATAAGATAAATTGCACAAAAAAGGTGCATTGCAAAATACTGAGGAGATTATTACCATCCTCAATCTTCAAATTAGATAAGAAATGAGATGTCTTATATAGAACACTAAATTCCTTGAAAATATAATATTTTAAGGCATTTAAACGAATATTTAATCGAATGAAGCTCATCGGGGTGAGTACAATTACATTTCTTTTGGTCTTGATCATAGCACTTTTTGGTTTATTGCAAATTTCCTAAGAATATAATTAAAGATAGTGATAAATTATTATTTTTAATAATTAGTATATATTAAACCAAAAATTATGCAAGTTCAAGAATAGTAATCTAACAAAATCAAAGTAATGAAATAGTCACATAATAAAAAATTTAAACTTAAATAGTAATATAAAGAAATCAAAGAGAAAACTTTAAAAAAAAGTAAAATCTATGAGAGTTATTTTCCAATATATTAGGGAATATGTTGTAACATATTCGATCATCAAATCAATAATGAATGAAAATGCCTAGTAAGTTGACAAAATCATAGAAAATAAAAAACCATTTTAAAATTAAAAAAATATTAATTAATGTGATTATGGTTGTACAGCTGTGTCCAATGATGTTAGTTTCCACTTAGTTTAACTTATTTGGAATTATAGTGAATTACAAAAAAAATAAACATGAATAAAGAAAATTTATTATTTTAAATTTATGTTTATATCTATCAAAGTTGAAATGATATAAATTAATGAAATGTAATATAACCAAAAAACAGCAATGAAAATTTCTCATGGGTGGAGATTTAGAGTTATGATTAAACACACATAAATTAAATAAAAAACATCTAAAAATGTTAAATAAATTACATGGGATAGTTGCATTCTAGTATACTAAGAAGTTCATGTATAACATGTCCAATCATGAAATCTAATACAAATCAAACTATCTCATAAAACATACCAAAACAATAAAAAAATAAAATATTTAAAAATGTAAAAATGGAATATCTGATTTGATAGAGCACGTAAGGATTAGTTAGATAGCATTTGCTTGCCCCAATTATGCCACATTTAGAATTAAAGTTAAAGAAAAAATTAAATAAGCATAAATAGTATTAAATTATTATTTTTAATAGTTATAAGATATGTAATAAAGCAAAAGTGTAACAAGTTGAAAAAAAATGTAATATGAAAAAAAAATGTTGTAAAAGTTACATGTGAGAAAAATTAGAGTTTCAATGAAATACAACCAAATAAAAGCAAAGCATTTTTAAAAAATATGAAATTTTATAAGAAAATTGGAATTTAATTTACTAAGGTTATAGAGCATAACATCTTCTATCATCAAATCATTTACGAATAAAAATATCTCGCAAAGCATGTAAAATGCTAGAAAATAAAATTCTAACAAACTAAATATGAAAATATGTTTCATGTCAATCACACATTAGATAAAATTACTTCAAATTATAAGAAACAAAAAGCATAAATTGCAATAAATAATTATTTTTAACTTTATAGAAAAAAATATATGTTAAAGTTAGATATGAGATAAATTATAAGTATGTAACATAACTAAATCAAATCGATAGAAATATCACACTAGAGGAGAATTTGAGTTGGCTAGTAATATAAATAAAACAAATTTTTCTAATTTCAAAAAAAATAAGATAAACTACATAAAAGGCAACATTCTAAGATAATAAGGAGAAGAACTATAAAATTATAGATTGTTAAATAATGTACGATCCAATTTGCCATCTAAAACATATAAAAACATAAGAAATTAAATAAGTAAAATAACAAAAATGAATATCCAAATGGTTAAAGAATGTCGAGATGAATCTAGTAATGTTTATTTTGCCACAAATGAACCTAAATTGGGATTAATAAGATCTACAGAAGTAAGCATTACTAAACATATATTATTATCTTATAATTAAGTAAATATATACTTAAGTAAAAAATAAAATAATCCTAAGTAATGTAATCAAAGTAAATCAAAATGATATAAAAGTTTCACAATAGAGAAGTTTAGTTACATAGTAAATAAAATATTCAACACAAAAAAATTTGAAGAAATGGGATAAGTATCATGGTAAACCTTTGCTCCATGATTCTGATGAGATTGCGTGTAACTTCTTTAATTCATCAAATCTATTACAAATCAAATTGTCTCATAAAATGCACAATAATCTTAAAAAACAATAGTTTCAAAAAGTAGAGAAAAATATTTTTTTGGACAGAGCTCATCAAAACTGCTCTAACGATTTTTGTCCACCATCTGATCTCAACTTGAAATACAATAAATTAAAAAATTTGACTAAGCCTAAATAATAGTAAGTAATTATTTTATTTAGTAAACTTACATTAATACTAAAATGACATAATTTGAAGTAATATAATATAACAAATCAATGTGATGTAGTGGTCATATGAGAGAAGATGTTTAGTTGCTTATCGATATAACCAAATAAAAACAAAAATTTGAAGAGATGAGATAAATAGTATAAGAAACTTTTATTACAAAATACTAACATGATCATCTGTAACATCTTTGAGCATTAAATCTAGTATGAATCAAAATGTTTCATAAAGGATCTCAAAAGCCAATAAAGAAAAATTTAAAAACATAAAAATGAATTTTTAGTTAGATCGAGTTGCTTGAGATTATATCGACGTCCATTTTGTCTTGATCAAATGTTGATTCGAATTTCTATGAGTTATGAATGTAAAAAAGCATAAATAATTATAATTATTTATTTTAATATTATATAATCATATATTAAATTTGAAATGACATAAATTAAAATAATGTATTCTAACCAAATTAAAGCAATGTAAAAGTCTGATGTTAGGGATGCAGAGTTCGAAATGAAAATAATAAAATCAAAGTGAAAAGTTCAAAGAAATAAGATAAACAACAAGGTGATGTTGCATTCTAAGATACTAAGCAAAATTGGGCTTACCACTCTTGATCATCTCGTCACCTGCAAATCTTAATGTTTGGTAAAGATCACTAAAACTCCTAACAGGAAAATATTTAAAAAATTTAGAAATGAATATTTTGTTGGAAAGAGCTTGTTGAGATGAGAGCAATATTATTTGTTTCATGTTGGTTAATTCTGATTAGGAGTTCTCATGAGTTTTAAAAAAGAATACACATAAAAATAAAAGATTATTTCTTAATATTAATTAATTATATAATAAAGTATTGATATAAGTTAAAGCAATATAATACACTAAAATTAAACTGATAATATGACATGAGGGACGATATTTAGAGTTATAGAGTAATATTATTAAATCAATATAAAACATTTTAAAAAATAAGAGAAATTAGAAAATTAAATAAAAAAACAATTAATAAATTATTATTTTAATATTAAATAAATATTTATTAAATTTGAAATAAGATAAAACAAAGCAAGTAATATAACCAAATTGAGGTGATGTAAAGGTCACATAAAACGAGATTTAGAATCACATAGTGGTTTAACCAAATTAAAATAAAAAATTTGAAGAAATGAGATACATTACATAGGACAATTGCATTAGGTGATACTAAAGAATTTGAATGTAGCATCCTCAATAATCAAATCTAATGTAGATTAAATTTCTTATAAACCATGCTAGAACACTAGAAAATAAAAGTTTTAAAATTTCAAAAATAAATAATTCATTTAATAGGTCTCTTCAAGTGTAGTTCATTGAAATTTATTTTTACTTGATTGGACCCCATTTTGAATTAATGTTAGTAAATTAACTAAAAAAGCATAAATAATAAAAAACTTAATGTTTTCATAATTAGTCAACATATAATAATGTAAAAATAAGGTATTTTGATGCAATTTAATACAATAAAAATGAAAATGATATAAAAATCACATGGGTAGAAAAATAGTGCTTAATTGATATATAACAAAAACAAACAACAATATTTTGAAAATGATAACCCTTACTAGAAAATTGAAATCTAAATTATGAACTTGATCTAGTGTAACATACTCTTTCATCAAATCGTTTTTGGATAAAAAAGTTTGATAGATTATAGAGAAATTCTAGTTAATAAAAGATCTAAAAATATAAATATAAAAATTTGTTTCATCTCAATCTTATTTCGATTGAAATTATGTCAAATTTTAAAACTAAATAAGCATAAAAAATTGCTCTTTTAACATTAATTAAAAATATTTATTAAAGTAAAAAAATGAGATAACTTAAAACTTTTTAACATTACAAAATCAAACTAATGTTAGCTCATGTGAGAGTATAATCATAGTTTTTTAGATACAAAAGAAACTAAAGTAGTTTAAAAAATGAGACAAAATGTAAAGAAAGTTAAATTCCAAAATAATAAGGAGATGAAGTGCAATGTACTCAATCGTTAAATTAGGTACAAATCATAACACCTCACAAACCAAGTAAATACCCTAGAAATTAAATATTTGAAAATATAGAAATTAATATTTATACGTATAGAGATTATCGAGTAAAATCCAACAATGTTTATTTTGTCAAGACTAAAAGTCCACTTGGATTATTATGATTTACAAAAGTAAATAAACACAACTAATCATAATTTATTAACTTAATATTATCTAAATTTATATTAAAGTTCAAATGAGGTTTGTATAAGAAATTTAATTGAACCAAATCAAAATGATGTAATGGTCACACAATAGAAGAATTTTTGTTGCATGATAATATAAAACATTTGCTGCAAAAATTCATGAAATTAGTTAATCTGAGCGACAAAATTTTATTCCAAGATTCTATAAGATCATGTGAAACTTTCTTGATCATGAAATCAATCATAAATCAGAATGTAAAGTAAATTGTACAAAAATCCTCGAAAATATTTTTTAAAAAACATACAAATGATTATTTAATTTGGTTAAGCTCATCGAGACTTGCCCAACAATGTTTGTTTTGCGTCAAAGTGAACTAAAGTTTTATTAAAGTGAGTTGAAAAAATAAAAAAACTAATGATAAATTATTTTTTTAATATAAAGTAGATCTATATTTAAGATTAATTTAGATAAATTGACAAAATATAATCTCTCCATATCAAAGGGATATAAACTTCGCACTCTAATAGTTTTAGAATCACTAAGTAATATAACGAAGTTAAAGGAAAATATTTGAAGAAATAAAATTATATCGAAAACTTGAATTCTAAGAGAGAAAGGAGATCAAGTGCATTATCATCATTCATAGAAGATCTGGTAGGAATAACAATATCTCATAAAGCATACAAAAATGTTTAAAAGTAAAATATTTGAAAAAATAGAAATGAATACTAAAATAATAAATGAATGAAAAATGCCTAATAAGGAAGAAATGGGATGTCCTATAAAGGTGCATTGTAAAATAAAAAGGAGATCATTTGGATCCACAATCATGAAATTAGGTAAGAAATGGGTTGTCTTATAAAGCACATCAAATTCCTAAAAAATAAAATATTTTAAGGTATATAAATGAAAAATTAATCGGATGGAGCTCGTCAAGATGACTCCAATCACGTTTGATTTTGCCTTAATTGTAGCTCCTTTTGGTTTATTACAAATTTCTTAAGCAAATAAAGAAATATAATAATAAATTATTATCCTTATATTAAGTATATATTAAAACTGAAATTATATAAGTTGAAGCAATGTAATCTAACATAATAAAAGTATTGTATTTGCCACACAATAGGAAATTTAGACTTAAACAATAATATAAAGAGATGAATGAGTAAAATTTCATGATAGTTGCTTTCTATGATACTAAGGAATGTAGTGCAACATCATCGATCATCAAATCAGCTTTGAATAAAAATACTTAATAAATTGTGTAAAATTCTTGTAAATAAAAAATATTTAAAAATAAAGATATAATTAATTAATTAGATGATGCATGTTACGTTGTGTCTAATAGTGTTAGTTTTGATTCAGTTGAATGTTTTTGGAATTATAATGAATTACCAAAAATATAAATCAAAATTATTATTTTAATGTCAAGTTTTTATTTATCAAAGTTAAAATGAGATAAATTAAGGTAATGTATTACAACCAAATCAAAACAAAGAAAAGGTCCCATGTGTGAAAAATACAGTTACGAATTAGCATATATAAAGCAAAGAAAAAACATTTGAAAAATTGAGATTAATTACATGGTATAGTTGCATTTGAATATACTAATGAATTTGAGTATAACATGTCCTATCACTAAATCTAGCACAAATCAAAAAAATATCATAAAACATGCCAAAATACTAAAAAAATAAAATATTTAAAATAATAAAATAAATATATATATTTTATTTGTTAAAGCACGTCAAGTTGAGTTAAACTGTATTTGTTTGCCTCAATTACACAATGTTTATAATTAATTTAAATTAAATAATTCAATAAGGATAAATAATAATAAATTAGTATTTTTAATAATTACTAGATATATAATAATGCAAAATCTACTAAATCAAACAAATGTAATATAAAATAATAAATAAATGATGTAAAAGTCACATGAGAGAAAAATTAGAGTTGTATGAACAACAACCAAATCCATTCAAAACATATTAACAAAATATGAAATTTTATGGCAAACTTTATTTCTAATGAGTAGGGTTACCGAGCATAACATCCTCTATTGTCAAATAATTTATGAATCAAAATATCTAATAAAGCATGTAAAAATAATAGAAAATTTTTTTTTCAATAAGGCATCGAATAAAATTAATTCAAATTATAAAAACTTATAAGAAAAAATATTAATAAATTATTATTTAAACATTTTGGAAACATATATTAAAGTTAGAAATGAGTTAAAGTATAACTATGTAATATATCTCAATTAAATTGAAAGAAATTTGTCATTAGATGTGAATTAGAGTTTGCTAGTAATACGAGTAAAACAAACCACAAATTTGAAAAAAAATAAGATAAACTATAAAGAAGGCAATACTCTAAGATACTAGGGAGATTTAGTATAAAGTCATAGATCATTAAATCATGCATTGGTCAAATGCCTTGCAAAGAAAATAAATCCCTAGAAATCAAGTATTTAAAAATTTAGACATGAATATTTAAATGGTTAAGAAATGTCGAGATGAATCTAGCAATGTTTATTTTTTCACAGCTGAACCTTATTTTGGATTAATACGATCTACCAATGTAAGCATTACTAGTCATATATTATTAATTTATAATTAAGTAAATATATACTAAAGCTAAAATTAGATAAATATAAGTAATTTAATCTAACTAGATCAAAATGATATAGTAGTTGCACATTAGAGTCTATTCCAACTTTGTTTCATTCGTCTCACCAAACCTCACTCAATATTACTATAATTTACAACTATAATAAAAATATAAATAATAAAATATTATTATATTAGTATTAATTAAATATATGCTCAATTTCAAATAAAATAAATTAAAGTAATATAATTTAACCAAATAAAAGAATTGCAGATGTTTTCATAGTAATATAGCAAAAGAAGTTATAAGAAATGAGATAAATTATAAAGCAAGTTGCATTCCTAGCTATGAAGCAAATATTCTATAACATCATTGATAATAAAATCAAGCATGACATGAAATGTTTAGTAAAACAATCAAAAACATTACAATTTTTTTAAGAAAATAATAGAAATAAAAACATAAATGGATGGAGGAAATTAAGATGAGTATAATGACTTCTATTTCATCTCAATCGGATCTCATTTATATTTTTTGCAAATTACAGAAGTAAATAAACACAAAAAGTGATAAATTATTTTTTTAACATTAACTAAAAAATGATAAAGCATAAATGAGATAAGAGGAAGTTGTGTTATATCTTTAATCCAAAAGGACGTGAAGGTCACATGACTTGAGACTTATAGTTATATAGTAGATATCCAAATCAAAGCAAAAAATTAAAGAACTGAGAAAAATGTTTGGGGAAGGTTACATTCCAAGATCATGAGGAGAACTAGAGTAAATTTTTGAATAATCAAATTAGGTATGAGTTGAAGTGACTGTTAGTATATGCAAAATTTATAGAAGATAAAACATTTATTATTATAAAAATAAATATTTTATTCGATAAAACTTATTGAGATGAGCCCAACTGTATTTGTTAGATCCTCATTAGATTTTGTTTGGAATTACTTGGAATTATGGAAGTGAATAAATTTAAACATGGTTGTATAACCAAATAAAAGGCATCCAAAAGTCAAATAAGATAAGTTGTTTTAAAATGCAATATAGACAAATAAAAACATTTAATAAATAACATATTTTATTAAGGAATGTTGATTTCAATGATACTAAAGAGATTAAGCATAACATCTTCAATAGCCAAATCTGGTATGAATAGAAATATATAACAAATTGTGTCAAAATCCTAGAACATGTAAAGATACATAAAATTACATTTTTTTATCTCTAGCAAGCCTCATTTAGAATTATAATGATTATAGTATTCAATAAATAGAAATAATAATTATTATTTTAATTTTAAATTAATATAAATTAAAAATTAAATTAATTAAAACATTTTAATATGATAGAACTAAAATAATATTGTGGCTGCATAATAAGAAATTAGACTTTCATAGTAATATAATTACATATAAACAAAAAAATTAAAGAAATGAGACAAAAAAAATTACACTACAAGATACTAAGGAGTTCAAATAATTTGTAAAACATGCCAAAACTTTAGTAAAAATAGTTTTTAAAAATATAAGGGAAAAAAATTAATTGGATAAGGCTTATCAGGATAAGTCCAATGTTGATTGTCTTGTCTTTAGTTGATATCATTTGTAATTAATATGAATTACCAAAGTAAACTAGCATAAATAATTTAAAAAATATTTTTTAATATTACGTAAACAAAAATCAAAGTAGAAAAAAGATAAATTGAAGCAATATAACATATAAATCAATGCTATCTAAGTATGTCAAGAGAGGAGAATTACAATTTTATTATAATATAACAAAATCAAAGCAAAATATTTCAAGAAATATAAGATAAATTATACAATAATGTTGTATTCCAAGATACTAAGAACATCAAGAGGAAGATCTTTGATCATCAAATTTGGAATGAATCAAAATATCTTATAAAGTAAGGCAAAATCAAAGAATGATACTATAAAAAAAATTAAAAAAATGATAGCTTTATTAGATAGAGCTCTTTGAGGTGAGTTGATTTTCATTTTTTTCTTTTAATCAAACATCATCAAAAAATATTATGAGTTTTCAAAAAAGTTCATAAGAAATAGTAAATTATTCTTTTAATATTAAGTTAATATATATTGAATTTAAGTTTCAAAAATTGAGGTAAAGTAATTTACTAAATCAAGGTTTTGCAAAGATAATTGCAAGGAGATTTAAAGTTTTGAAGTAATATAACCAAATCTAAGAAAAAAGTTCCATTATAAAATTAGGTATCAATTAAAATTTCTCTTAAAGTATGGCAAAATGCTAGAAAATAAAATCTTTAACACTACAAAAAATAAATTTCAAAATGCATTAAGAAACTTGGGATGAGTCCAACAACATTTTGTAATCTCCAATGGATCTCAATTGAAATTTCTACAAATTATTATAATAAATAGAGGTACATCATTCTAAATTATTATTTAAAGATTAAGTTAGTATATATTATTGATAAAATTAGAAAAATTTAAATAACATGATATATTTAAATAAAAGTGTTGTATATATTATATTAGAGTTGAATTGGATTATCATAATAATAAAAACAAATCAAATAAAAAAATTTAAAAAAATGAAATAAATTATATATGAAACCTATATTCCAACCTATTAAAGAGGTTGAGAGCAATATCCTCAATTATCAAATCATGTTCAACAAAAACACATCATAAAATATGCCAAAAAACTAGAAATTAAAATACCTAAATATAAAAAATGAATATTTAATTGGATATATGTCATTGAGATGAGTATCATGATGTTTTCTACATCTCGATATGAATTGAATATAAATTACTTTCTAATTTTGAAGAAACTATGCATAAGTAATAAAAAATTTTAATTTAATATTTTCTAAATTAATTATTAAAGCTAAATTTAGATAAATTATTCCAATATAATGGAACTAAATTAAAGTGATGTATTGGTCAAATGAGATGAGTTTTAATGCTGCTCAGTAATATAACAAAATCAAATAGAAATAATTAAAAAGTTAACTAAATTGATCAGTTAAGTTGCATTCCAAGATACTACAGTGTTTGAGTGTAACTTACTTAGCTATCAAATTAGGTATGAGTAGAAATTTTTAGAAGTGCATGGCAAAAATATATTAAACAATTCTAAAAAAATATAAAATAACAATATTTTATTAGATGGAGTTTGAGCATAACATTCCCATTAGTCCAATTCCATCTTTTTCATTTCCATCGAAACTTGTTTTCAATTATTATGAATTATCATATTAATTAAAGTTAAATAGTCATGAAATATTATTTTAAAATTATGAAATTATATGATAAAGATGAAATGGTATAAATGGAGCAATGTAATAAAATCAAACCAAATTGTTTAAAGCTCACATGATTACAGTATTATATTTTCAAACAAATATAAGAAAATTAAAGAAGAATTTGAAGAATTTGAAGAAATGATATAAAGTTTATTACAAACATGAATTCCAAGATGCTAAACAAATCGATTGTGACATACTCATTAGTAAAATCATGTGTGAATTGAAACTTCTCATAGAGCATGCAAAAATCATTGAAAATAAAATTTGTAAAATTATAAAGTTATTGTATTATATGATAGAGCTCATTATGTGAGTCTAAGGATATTTGTTTTTTCTAATAGGCCATGTTTTTAATTATTGCAATTTTTTGTAGTAAATAAAAGTAAAACACAATAATATTTTTAATATTTAGTAAATACATGTTAAAGCTAACATGAGTTAAATTGAAGTAATGAAATATAACTAAACCAAAGCAATGTAAAGTCCACACAAAAGAAGAATTAAACTTTCATAGAAATATAAGAATATTAAAGAAAAAACATAAAGAAATGAGATAATTAATGTGAGAAATTTTAATTCAAAGATATTAAGAAATGAAGTGTAATAATCTTGATAATCAAAATAGGTGCAATTAAAAATAACTTGTAAAATGTACCAAATTTTAAGAAAACAATTCAAAAATCTAAAAATGAATATTTAATTTCATAGACCATGTCGAGATGATTCTATTGAAGTTCTTTTCAACTCATTCAAGCAGCATTTGAAATCACTGTGAATAACCAAACTAAATAAGCATAAATAAAATAAATTATTACTTAATAAAAAAGTAAATAAATATTGAAGTTAAAATAAGGAAAACTTAAGTAATTTAATATAACCAAATCAAAGTAATATAATGGTCATGTGAAAGGAGATTTAGTGTCGCATAATAATATAACCCAATCTTGTCAATGAATTAGAAGAAATGAGATAAATTTTATGATAAAAATGCATTCCAAGGTGTTAAAGTGATTGAGTATAGCATTCTCATTAGTCAAATTAGGTGTAAATTGAAATTCTCACAAGGAATGATAAAATCATAAAAATTAAATTTAAAAATATAAAAATGATTATATTATATGATAGAGCTCCTCATGATGTGTCCAGTTATGTCTATCATTTCCATCATACCATATTTTTAGTTATGTGAATTACCATAGTAATTAAATTAAATAATGATAAGTTTTTATAAATATTAGCTAAAGATATGTTAAATTCAAAATTAGATAAATTGAAACAATATAATTTAAGTAAACCAAAGAAATGTAAAGGTCAAATAAAGGGAGAATTAGACATTCATTGAAATAGAACAATTTTAAAAAGAAAGAGGAAATGAGATATATTACATGGGAAATATTAACTACAAGATACTAAGAAAATCAAGTGCAACAATCTCGATCATAGAATTAGGTATAAAATAAAGTATCTGACAATGTGAATCACAAGCCTTGAAAATACAAACTTTGGTTGGAATTAGGTATAAATTAATTTGATAGACATTATCAAGATGATTCCAAAGAGATATTGTTACTCATTCAAACTATGATTGGAATTATTACAAATAAAACTTTTTAAATTATCATGGATAATCCTAAAATATCATTTTAACATTAAATAAATAAATATTGAAGCTAAAAAATGAGCAAACTTTAAGTAATTAAAAAACTAAATCAAAAAGATGTAATGGTCAATAAGGACACTTAGTGTGAGATGGTAATATAAGGAAATTAAGTCAAAAAAAGTTGAAGAAATGAGATAAATTTTATAGGAACAAATATTCAAAGATAATAAAAAGATTGAGTACATCCTCACTAGTTGAATGAGGTTCAAATTGAAATTCTAATAAAGCATGCTAAATTCTTAAAAAATATTTAAAATATAAAAATAATAATATTATACAATAGAGCTCCTAAAATGCTTCCAATAATAGTTGTTTCATTTCCATTTGACCACATTTTGAATTACTATTAATTGTCATAGTAAATAAAAGTAAATAATTATAATAGTTTTTTAATATTAACAAAATATATGCTAAAACAAATATTTGATAAATTGAAGCAATATAATATAACCAAACAAAAGCAATGTGTAAGTCATCCTAAAAGATAATTAGACTTTCATAAAAATAAAAAATCATTAGTGAAAAATAAGTAGAAAGAGATAAATTATATAGTAAATACTAATTCCAAGATACAAAGAAAATCAAGTATAATAATCTTGATTATTAATTTAGGCACAATTCAAGAAACATCATAGAATGTCCCATGGCCCTAAAAGTAAACTTTTCAGAAATAAAAAATAAATATTTAATTGGATAGAGAATATTGAGGTTATACATGTGCATGTGTATGTGTGTGTGTGTGTACACTTGTGTGTGTGTGCACTTGTGTGTGTTTTCTTGTGCATATGTGTGTGAGTGAGCATGTGCATGCAAGTTCTTATGTCTGAGTATGTGTGCATGCATGTGCATGTCTATGTTATGATGCATTTGTGTGCTTGTTTTTAAGCATGTGTATGTATGTATATGGGTGTGTGTGAATCTATGTGCATGTGTGTATGGGAGTGTATGTATATGAGTTGGTTTGTTTGAGCATGCATGTGTGTTTATGCATGCATACATGCATGTGTGTGCATATGTGTATGTGTGTCTTTGTAGGGATATGTTTGTCTATGTGTCTATGCATGCCTGTATGTATGTATGCGTGCACATGCTTGTGTGTGAACCATGGGTGTGTGTGTGTGTGTGTGTGTTGGTATGTGTGAGTGTTCTTGTGTATGTTTCTGCATGTACATGTGTGTGCATATATGCACATGTGTATTCAAGTGTGTGTGCATATCAGTAAGCTTTTGTGTATTTGCATGTGCCTATGCATGCATGTGTGCAATTATGTGTGTTAGCGTATGTGTTCGTGTGCATGCACAGGTGTGCATGGGCACGCACATGTATGTGTGCATAAACAAGTGCGATTGCATTCATGTTTGTATGTGAATGCATCTTTGCATGTGTGTACATGTGTGTATGTGTGCATGTATTTATGTGTGAGTATGTGCATGTGAGTTTCAATGTATGGGCATTTATTTTGGCCTATGCATGGGCATGTGTGTGTATGTATGTGCCTGCATCTATGCTATGTGTCTGTGTTCATATGTGTACGTGCTTGTGTTTATGTGAGTGTGTGTACTTGTTTGTGCTTGTGTGTGCAATTCGTTGAACTTACATGTGTGTGCTCATTTGTTTGTACTGTTGTGCATGTCTATGTTTTGGTACTTGTGTGAGTGTGTGTACATGTTTATGTATGTGTGTGCATATATGCATGTCTAACCATGTGTGTGTGTATGTGTGTTTATGTGTGTGTGAGTACATTTGCATGTGTGTTTGTGTGATAATGCATATATGTCAGAGTGTCCATGTGTGAATTGTCGTGCATGTGTGTGTGCATGCATGTAGTTATGAGTGTGCATGTGTGTGCAAGCACACATGTGTGTGGGTATGTCTATCTTCTATGTGCATGTGTGTGCACACATGAGTGTGGGTGTGTGTGCCATTATGCATATGGGTGTTCATCCATGTGCTTGTGTTTATGTGCCTATTTGTGTGTATTCCTATGTGTGTGTGTGTGCATGTGCATGTGTGTACTTATGTGTATGTCTATATGCATGTGCATTCACTTTTGTGTGCTGGGTATGCACTTGTGTGTTCATGTGCAGATGTGAGTGTGTACATGGGTGCATGTGTGCATGTGCATGTATTTGTGTATGTGTTTGTGTGTGTGGGCATGTCTTCATGCATGTGGGTGTGTGTATGCTTACATGTTCTTGTATAAGTTTGTATGCATGTGTGTGTGACTATGGACATTTTTGTATATGTGTTCGCATGTATCAGTGTATATGTGTCTGTGGCTACATGTGTGTGTCCATGTGTGCATGAGTATTTGGGATTATTTGCATGTGTGTATTTGTGTTTGTACTCATGTGGTTGTATTTGTATTTATGTGTGTGCATGTCTGCTTTGGTAGGAGTGGATGTTGGTGTGTGTGCATGTGCATAAGAATTCATGCATGTGTGTTCATGTATGTGCATTTCTTTGTGCATGCATGTGAGTTTGTGGGTGCATGTGAGCATGTCTGTGTGCATGTGTCAATGTTAATGTTTGCATGTACAACTATATGCATATTCTTGTTTGTGCATATGTGTGTGTGTGTATGCCTATGTGCATTTTTGTGTATTTGTGCACGTGTGCATGACTGTGTGTGAGCACTTGCTTGTGTGTGCATGTGTGCGTAAGTGTGTGCAAGCACATCTTTTTGTACATGTGTGCATGTACCTAGGTGAGTACACGAGATTGTATGTATGTTTGTGTGTGCATATGTGCATGCATGATTGTGGTTGTCTATGCAAGTTTTTGGTTATGCATTTATGCAAATGTTCAAATGTGTATGTCTGCATCTGTGTGTTCATTTGTGTATGTGAGTGTGCGTGTGGTCATGCATGTGTGTCTGTGGATGTGTGCAGCTATGTGCATTTTTGTGTATGTCTATGTGTGCGTCTACTTGTGTGTGCATGTGCTTGTGTGTGTGTGTGTAAGTGTGCATATGCATGTGCACGTGTGTGTGTTTGCACATTTGTGTATGGGGTGTGTGTATTGGCATGTTTTTTATGTGCATGCATGTGTGCTCATGTATATACATGTGTGTGTGTGTGAGTGCATGTGCACATGTATGTGTTTTTGCTTATGTGTGTGGGTGTGCTTTTGTGTGTGTATGAGTGGTTATGTATGTGCACGTGCATGTGTGTGTGTATGTGTTTAGACTTGTGTGTATGCATGAGAGTATTATGAGTGTGTGTTCCTACAAGTATGTGTGTGCTTCTCTTTGTGCTTGGATGTGTGTGTATGTTTGTGTGTGTGTGTGTGCATGCATGTGTGTAGGTGTGTGTTCATTTGCATGTATTTGTGTGTGTGTGTGTGTGAATTTTGTTTTTTTATGCTATTATTAATGTACATTAGCATGCATTTTTTTTCATGTGTATGCAAGTGTGCTTTTTTTTCCATGTGTGTTAGCAAATGCATGTGTATGTGTGTGTGTTTGTGCATGCATGTGTGAGTTGTGTTGCATTTGACTATGTGTGCTTATGTGTGTTTGCACTAATTTTAGTGTATGGGTGCGCGTGTGTGTTCGTGTGCTCTTGTACATGTTTGTATAAATGAATGTGTTTGTGTAAACATGTTTGTGTGTGTGCACTTGTGTGCATGGACACAAGTGTGAATGTGTGTTTGTGTGAGTGGGTACATGCATCTACATGTATGTACGTACATGTTTTCTTATGTGTGTGCTTATGTATTTGTGTGTGGATGAGTATGTGAGTGTGAGCTTCTATGTGTGTATGTGTGTTCCCATATGTTTGCAAGTGTGTGCATTTGTGTGAAAGTGTGTGTATGTGTTTATGCATGTGCATATGCATGTGTGTGCATATATGCACCTATGCATGTGTGTGTGTGTATGTGTGTATGTGTGTATGTGTGCAGGTGTGTAGGCATGTGCCCATATATGTGTGTACATGTGTGCCTTTGTGTGCATGTGCGTGTGTGTGTCCATATGTTTCTGTGATTGTGTGTGCATGTTGGTGTGTGGGTGCATCTGCTTATGTGTGTATGTGGGCATGTGTGTACGCGTATGTCAATGTGCATGATTATGTATGCATGTGTGTGTACATTTATGCATATGTGCATGCATGTGGGTGTGCACATCCATAAGCATGTGTGTCTATGAAAGTGCATGTGCATGAATGCGTGTGTGCTTGTGCATGCACATGCATGTGCTTGTATGTGCATGTTGCATGTGTGTTTATTCATGTATGTTTGTTTTTGTGTTCATGTGTGCATGTGTGAGTATCTATGTGAGTGTGTGTTCTTATGTGCATGCGAGTGAAGGTTCATGTTAAGGTGCAAGTATGAGTGCATATGGGTGTGTGCGGGTGTGTGTGTGGGTGTGTGTGCATGTGTACATGTATGTATGTTTGGGTGAATGTGTACATATGTGAGTGCACGTACGTGTTTCTGTGTGTGTATGTGTTTGAACTCATATGAATGATGCATTTGTGTGTGTGCACTTGTACGCCTATGTGTATGTATGTGTGTGTGCATGGGTGTTTGTATGTGTTTTTGCATATGCATCCATGTGTGTGTTCATGTGTGTATATACATATGCATGTGCATGTGTGTGTGAGTGTCTATGTGAATATGTATACCTTAGATCCAGCATGTGTGTGTTTACTTGTGTGATGCAACTATGTTTGTGTACCATGAGTGCACAGTGTGTGTGTGTGTGTATGCATGTGTGTGTTTGTGTGTGTGTCTATGTGTTCATGTTTTTGTGTGCATATGCTTTTATGCTTGTATGTCAATGCACATGTTTTGTGTATGTGCATGGTATTGTGTGTCCATGTGTGTATGTGCATGTTAGTGTGCATGTTATTGTATGCAGGTATGTGTATGTGTGTGTGTTTTTGTGTGATTATGTGTTTGTGTGTGAGTGACTATGTGTTGGTGTTTGTATACTTTTGTGGGTGTGTGCATGCTTGCATGTTTTTGCATGTGTACATGTGTGTTGGTGAGCATGTGCATGCAAATTCCTATGCATAGGTATGTTTGCATATGTCTGCACTTATGTGCTCGAGTGCATCTGTGTGTATGTATGTGTTCGTATTTGTGCATTCATGTGTGTATGTGTATGTGTGTATCTGCATCTGTGTGCACAAGAGCATGTGTGTTTGTGGATCAATACATGCACATGTATAGATGCGTATTCATGTGTGTATGTTTTTTTGTGCACATTTATGTGTATGCAAGTATTTCTATGCATGTATGCTTATTAATTAGTGTGCTTGCGTGTGTGTGTGTATATATATGTGCACAAATTGTGTGTGTGTGTTGGTATATGTTGGTGTGCATGTGTATACAAGTGTGTGTGTGCATGCTTGTGCAGTGCATGTGTGTGCATGTAAGTGTGCGTGCATATCTACGAGCCTTTACATTTGTGTTGATATGGATATGCATGTGTCTGTGGGTGTGTGCATGTGTGTGTGTCTATATGATTATGTTTTCAAGTGAGTTTAGGTGTGTGTGCATCTTTGTGTTCGTGTGAATATGTGCATGTGTTTATGTGTGAGTGTGTGCTATTAGTGTCTATTTTCTTTTTGAAGAAGGTATAATATTATATCAAAAGTGGCAATACCATACAGGAATTACAGTGAGATCCTCAAGGGGGATCAAACAAGAAATCAGACAACATGAGTTTGAGTAGGGGCTGAGGAAGGGATCCCCTGGGAACCCAAACAAACTCATGGAGGCAAGCAACGTGGGCAACCTAGTCGACAGGCTCGTTCCCCTCCTTGTGGATATGAGAGAACCGAAGTGCCTCCATACCCCTAGCATACTGAAGGGTATCACCAAAACCCCCTCCCCAGGAGGGTGGGAAATCATGACAAAAGCCACCGAAAGTGCAGTCATCGAGTCAGACTAGACTTCCACGGCACGGTACAGGGGAAGAGACCCCTAAGAAGGTTGAAGGCCAGAAGAATAGCCTGGACCTGCATCATATCAGCAACCAAGGAGATCATCCTCTTGCCAGCCACCAAGAGAGGTCTACCCAAACAGTCTCTAACGACCACACCAAGGCCAACCATGTAGTCACCAACCGCGGCATCACAGTTAACTTTTACCCATCCTGTTGGGGGGCCAAGCCAGCCATGCATTACAAGCAAAACCGAGGATTTGCCAGGATTCCTGCTGGATAGGGATGAATAAAAGATGAGAGCAGTGTTCACCTCAATCCTGATCGTCCTAGATAATGAACAAGGCGTGGGCACCAGGTTGTTGTGCTTGAAAGCGTTCCTCCTAACCCATATGTAATACATGGTAGTAGCGATCGTGGCCACGTGATGCGCAGCAGGGGAGCCAACGAACCGGAATAGCCGGTCCAAAATCCGGAACCTAGATCCCGCGCCAGTAGGCCAACCCAACTCCCACAGCGCGTGACGTGCATGGGCAGCCCAAAGGTCCTGAGCGAGCAGGCAATCCCAAAGGACGTGCTACAGGGATTCCTTCGCCACGCAGCCCAGGGGGCACATGGGGTCCTGGCAGAGTCCCCGGCGGGCCAACCAAATCGCCGTGGGAAGAAAGTCGCCGGCAGCTCTCCATAGAAAAACTTGGACCCTCGACAGCGCCTTCATCTTCCAGATCCTCCCCATGACCTCGTCAGGATGCTAGCTGCCACTCCTGGTGGAAGACAGCGCATTGCACATGAAGTGCGTGTAGATCCGGCCACTATGAACCTTCGTCGTTTCGGTGTGCGTTTGGAGCATGACATCCTGAGTAGAGTCCCGAGCACGCGGAAGATGCAAGATCTTGTTAATGAGAGCCACGCCAGCCCAAATGGAAATAGCCACCACGTCCCAATCGCCATCAATCGTGATGCAATCAGCGACACAGTCCGACCAGTTGGAATGCATATTGATGAATGTTTGCCAGCAGCAAAGTGGGAGGATGCTAAGCCAATTTTCCTCCGTGAACTGCACCCTCCGGCCATCACCAATGCACCAAACAAAAAACGAGATTACCACTGGCATCGAGTCCAGTACCATCTTGCACACAGCAGAAGCATTTCGGGGAGCTTTCATCAATGGATCATTGAACATGTATTTCCTCCTCATGATGTCAACCCATAAGCAAACTTCGCATCCAAGGATGCATTTACAGTTATTCATTTGAAGAACTGGTGCCAGACGCGGAGGACCCAGAGGCCAAGCCCACTAGCCGCCCTCGGCAGAGTCACGCAATCCCAAGGTGCGTAGTGCACCATGTGTGCATTGCTTGTGCAACACCAGAGGAACCACCTCATGCGCCATTCCATATCATCGAGGATCCCCACCGGCACCGCACAGTGCCGCAGGATATGGTTGGGGATAGCGCTCAGGACAGAGGACTTCAGGGCAACTCTTCCCGCAAGCGACAGCGAACGAACGTGCCAGCTAACCACGACGGCATCAATTCTTTGGATAAGGAAATTCAGATGAGCTTTGGTCAAGCGCCACGCAGTGATGGTAACCCCAAGATACGTTAATGTCTGGCCATGCTCCATGCCAAGCTTCTTTGAGATCAGACGGGATTTCTTCTTACTGAATTTGTTGCTCAAATAAACATTGGACTTCAAGAGATTGACCTTCAGGCCAGCGCTCTCCCAGAAAGCCCACAGGATACAACGGACAGCGCGCGCAACCTCACGTGATGCAGGGGCAAACACCAGCACGTCATCCGCAAACAGGACGTGAGAGACCCGCAGCGCGTGCTACCCTTGCCTGAACCCAAGCAACTACCTGGATTCGTAGTCCTGCTTCAGGCACGACAACTACTCTGTGGCCATGACGTAGAGGTAAGGCGAGAGCGAGCAGCCCTGTTGGAGGCCCCGACGTGCCACCACCCAAGGAAGACGCAAGTCGTTGATGAGGACACTAAACCGTGGATAAGTGATGCACGCGGTGATCCACTCGTGCCAAATGAGAGGGAACCCCATGGCCTTCATCACCTCGAGTAGGAAATCCCACCGCACGCTGTAGTAGGCCTACTCCATATCAATTTTCACAGCCATGAGGCCAGAGGCAACAGTGCAGGAGAGCATCCTCGCGGCCATCTCCTGGGCAATGTTAATATTGTCCGAGATACTTCGCCCGGGGATGAAGGCAGCCTGCTCATGCGAAACAAGGCTCGGTAGCAGCATCTTCAGCCTCCCAACCAAAATACGTGCCACCACCGTATAGATGGTGTTGCATAAGCTGATGGGCCGGAAATGCTCCGACCGGCATGCCCCCTGTTTCTTTGGGATAAGGGCGATAAGCGTGTCATTCCAGCCCTCCGGTAGCCTGCGATCCTCGAAGAAAGCGAGCACGGCATTGATGATATCGCTCCATGTGATGTCTCAATAGCCATGCAAAAACTCCATCGTGATCCCGTCAATGCCCGGAGCATGGTTCATCTTAATCCCTCTCATGGCCACGATGATTTCATCTTCCATGACCCTATGACAGAGGTTGGAGCCCAACTCATTGCTTATAGAACCAGGAAGCGAGATAATTTGCGACAGGGGCCTCTAGTTGCCATCACACCATTTCTGTTCAAAATAGGCCAGGATGAGGCTCCTAATGCTGTCGAGGGAGTCCGCCACTTTGTCGTCATCGTCCCTCAGGTGGGTTATGCGATTTATCAGAGCCGGGCCGCATTATGGAAAAATTGCGTGTTGTAGTCACCAAGCTGCGCCCAGTGCACCTTGGTGCGCTGCCACCACCACTGCTCTTCGTGAGGACAGCCGCGGTGCAAGGCATTAACCATGTTCCCAAACCGCATGTGGTCCTCCTCCGAAAGGCCCTCGCTTGAAGCTCGTCGATGCCCCGTTCCAGCTCCCTGTTTCAATCGATAAGGTTCCCCACCTCCTCGCAGCTCCATCTGCGTTGCGCCATTAGCGAGCGCTTGAATTTTGTCGTAACTACCTCCATACGGTCACCCTTAGCACGTCTCTGCGAAGCTTTATGAACCACCTGGAAGGATTGACGAAAATCCAGCCATACACTGTCCAAGAGAGGCCTGTTGGACTTCGGCCGAGGATTCCTGCCACTCAAATTAATCAGCAATGGGCAGTGATCCGACCCAAGCCAACTGAGGTTGTGCACCAAACATTTGGGAAAAGCAAGCAGGCCAGCAGAATTCATTAGAGCCCGATCCAGACGCTCGAGGATGCGTGCAGTACCCTGCTTCCCATTGCACCAAGTGAACCTATTGTCGGAGAAGCCCAAATCAACAAGCTGGAGGTCCTGTATAAGGTCAGCAAGATCTTGCTGATCCCGACCATAAATAAAGCGTCGCCTACCACGCTTCTCCTCCTGTGCCATTACCAAGTTGAAGTCTCTAGCGACGATAAGAGGCACGTCAACCCCAGAGGAACTCCAGATAGCATCCAGATGACCTGGCACATATGATGATGTTTGGGTCCATAAACGAAGAAGCAATTCATCATGCAGTCAGGTTGGACTTTAACCACGCATGCCATAGCATGAGTCGAGGTCCCTGTGATCTTAAGGTCAGCCCAATTCTTCCACATGAGAACAAAGCCAGTCGACATGCCCTCAGAAGGGTAAGCCGCGAACTCCCAGTCCCTCCCAAGAAGCCAATCCACATCCTATTTAGAAAAGGTCCGTGCTTTTGTCTCCATTAATGCCACGGCTACAACGTTCCACTCACGGACAAGCCTTTGCAAGTACCTCCTGGACTTCATCTTTTTGATACCCCTTATATTCCATATGATGAACTTCATGAATGAATAGGCCCCTAGAACAATGATCTCATGCAACCGTGCATCAGCACCTCCCAGAACCACCGCCATCACCACCTGTGATGGCCATTACGCCCCACAAAGCACAGCCATGGCCCTCCCAATTAAGTCACACTTCCGCCCAAGCCCATGGGTGTAAACTCCTCTCCAACCACCAATAACTCGGGCAATTTGCCCCTGTCGTCGTCCACTCGGGCCACACGGCCCACGCCTTCAGCCATCGGGGGCTGACCTCCCGTGCTCGCTTGCTTTTGGTACACACTGCCTCGAGATTGCAAATACTACCTGGCTCTATTTCTACCACGATCCCTCGAAGGGCTATGGACTCCCCTGGACGAGCTGGCATGCTCCCGCCCACGAATAGTTCGGCTTACGTCCTTCCTGGGGTCCTAGCTTGCCTTGGCTGTCGGGCCACTACGGTTAATTGCGCCCGTTTTCCTGTGCCGAGGTTGGACAAGCATCCATGGTCTTAGCCCATGTGCATCTTCTGCCACCTCGAGTCTGTCCTCCTCGCCTTTCCTCTGGCCCCCGTTTCCGCTCATCTCGGTATGTTCGTCGTCACGAGGAGGAACCTCCACCGTCATCGGCTGCATGTCGCAATGGCTTGCTAAGTGACCAATATGACCACATGAGAAGCAAATCTGCGGTAGCCCCTCATACTCGAAGCTCTGGTAGGTTCTCCCAAAGTGTCCATTGAGCCAAACGCCTGGTTTCAACGGCTTGGAGAGGTCCGTTCGTACCCATACCCGAGCATAGGATGATCTTTCCTTGGTAGTAGTCCATCCGTCGAAGAGGAAGGGTTCTCTGATCACCTTGGCAATACGCAAAATGTTATCCACATCCCAATAAATGAGAGGCAGACCAGGAAAGCGCACCCAGACCGACGCGCACATCGTGTAGGGATCGTTGGGTCTGAACTCATGGGTCCAAATGTCCAGCCCCACAGCTTGGCCGGCGATCTGCCACGACCCCCTGAGCCACACCTCATTCCGATCGTTGATGGAATCTATGTGTGGGCATCTATGTGTGCCTGTGCATGAGCATATGTGTGTGTGAATGTAGGCATGCATAGTATATGCATGTGTGAGTGTGTGTGCATGTATGAGTGTATGTGCATGTCTGTGTACTTGTGTGCACGTTTGAGTGCATGTATGTGAGTGTGCGCATGAGCGTGTCTATACATGTGTGTGCACGTACCTATGTATTTTTTTTGTATTATATGTATGTGTGTACAAGTATATAAGCTTATGTGTGTGTGCCTATGAAAGCAAGTTTTCTTTTATGTGCATGTGCATATGTGTTTCTATTAGTTCACATACATGTGTCTATGTGTTTGTGTTCATATTAATGTGTGTGTCTATGCTTGGGTGCTAATATGTGTGCATGTGTGTGTATGTCTTTGTGTGTGTATCTGTGCATGTATGTTTGTGTGTGTGCATATGTGTATGTGTGCACGTGAGTGCATGTGTGTTCATGTGTGTGCCTGTGTGTGGGTATTATGTGTGTGTGTGCACATATGTCTTTGTGTGTATGTCTTTGTGTGCATGTGTGTGTGTGTGTGCATGTGTGTGTGCATGCATGTGTTTATGTGTCCATGCGAGTGTGTGGCCATGTTTACTTGTGTGTGTGCATTTGTGTGTAGGAATGTGCATGCATTTGTGTGTGTGTGCATGCATTTGTATGTGTACATGTATGCATGTGTTTGTAGGCTTATATGTGTGCAAGTTTGTAAGCCTATGTGTGCATTTGTGTCCCTGTGCATTAGCATGTACATTAATGTGCATGTGCTTGTGCATGCATATGTGTCTACTTTTGTGTTCATGCATAAGTTCTTGTGTACATGTGTGTGTGTGTGCATATTTGTTTGTGTGTGTATGTGTGCATTTATAATTGCGTGTGCAATTATGTATGTTTATGTGTGCATCTATGTCCACATGTGTTCTTGTTTGTGTGCTAATGTGAGTGCATTCATGTGTGCATGTCATGTGAGTGTGCTAGCAAGCATGCATGTCAGTGCATGTGTGTTAGTAAGGATCTTTGTGCATGTGTGTGTGTGTGCATGTCCGTGTATGTATGATTGGATGCATGTGCACATGTGTGTATGTTTGAGCGTGTGTGTGTGTGTTTTTGTGTGTACAGGTGTTTGCATGTGCATGGTGTATGCATTTGTTTGTGCATATTATGTTCGCGTGTGTGCGTGTATTCACATGTGTGTGTATGGGTGTGGGTATGTGTTCATGCAAGTGAATCTGTGTGTGTGCACATGTGAGTATATGCATGTGCATATGTATGTGTGTCTATGGGTATACCTGTGTTTGTGCATATGTGTGCATGCATGTGCATGTGTTCGTGTGAGCACACAGTGCATGTGTATGCATGTCATGTGTATGGTTGTACATGTTTGTGTGCATTTGTATGGTTATGTGTTTGCATGCATTTGTGTGCATGTGGGTGCATGTAACTATGTGTAGGTATATATTTGTTGGCATGTGCATGTGCTTTCATGCATATATGACCATGCATGTGTGTTTATGGATTTTTTTTGTGTGTGTGCTCAGGCTTGTGTGTGCAAGTGTGCATGTGTGTGTGCCTTTTTGTGTGTGTGCTTATGTGTGTGCCTGGGAGCATATATGTATGTGAGTGTGCATGTGTGAGTGAGTGATTGGTGTACTTGTGCATGCATACAGGTGTGTGTATGCTATATGTAAGTGTTTGGATACATCTGTATGCATATTTTTGCATATGCATTTCTATGTATGTGTGTAGATGTGCATCTATGTGTGTGTGTGAGTGTGTATGGGTGTGTGTATGTTCGTGTGACTATTTAATTACCGTGTGTATCTGTGCATGTGTGGTTGCATGGATGCATGTTCATACATGTGTGTGCTTGTGTGATTTATGTGCATATGTTTGTCTATGTGTATACATATCTGTGTGAGTGTTTCTGCATGTGAATGTATATATGTGTCTGTGCATGTGTTGGTTTATATGAGTGTTCATGTGTGTGTATGTGCATGCATTCGTGTGCGTCTTTGTGTGCACATGTGTCTGCATGTGTGCATGCATATCTATGAGCCTTTGTGTATTCGTGTGCGCCTGTGCATGTGAGTATGCATTTGGATGCATGAGCATATGTGATCATCTACATATGAAAGTTTGCATGGTTGCATGCTTGTATGTGTGTGTGAGTGAGTGCATATGTGTGTATATATTTGTGTGTGTATATTTGTGAGTGGTTATGTTTGGGCTATGTTTGTGAGTGTTTGTATGCTATGTGTGTGTTTATGAGCATACATGCATTTTCTTGTGTCTGTGTGCCTATGGGTGCTTACAAGCAGTGCATGTGAGCAACCATGTGTGCATGCATTTGTGTGTGTGTGGGTACATAGGTGTGCATATTTGCATGTGTATGCATTTGCATATGTGTCTGTGCACACATGTATGTGTGCCTATTTGTGCACATGTACACATGTGTGTGTGTGTGTGCTTGTATGCGTTTGTGTGTGTGGGTGTATGCATATGTTTGTGTATATCGTGCTTTCATGTTTGTGTGTGTTATCTTGTAAGCATGTTTGTGTGGGTTTGACTATATGCGTGTGTGCATGTGCATGCATTTGAATTCATCTACATGAATGAACATGTGGATGCATGTGTATGTGTGGGCGTGCATGCATCTTTTTGTTCTTGCATGAATGTGTGCTTGTGTGTTTGTGCATGCATGTCTGTATGTGTGTGTGTGAGTGTATATGTGTTTTTGTTTGTGTGATTGTGCATGTATGCAAGACATTCCATGTGTGTGTGTGCATGTACGTGGTTGTGAGTGTGTTGACTTGCATATGTGTGTGTGTTTGCATGATTGTGCATGGGTATGCATTGCTCTGTTGCTTCTATTTGTGTGCATGAGTGTGCATGTGTGTTGTTGTGCATATGGGTGTACTTCTATGTGCAAGTGCGTACGCATATGGTTGTAAGCTTGTGTGTGCTTATGTGTGTGCTTATACATGTGCATGATTGTGCATTCACTTTTGTGTGATTGGGTGCACAATTATGTGCGTACATGCATGTGCGAGTGTGTGCATGGGTGCATGTGTATGTGTGTGCAAGTGTGTGTGTGTTTTTGTGTATGTGTGCTTGCATGTGTGTGTGTTTATAAGAATGTCTACATGTGTGTGTGAGAGAATGCATATGCATCTATGGTTAGTTGTCTATGTGTGTGTGCATATATGTATGTGTGTATTTTTGTTTTAGCATGTTTAGTTATGTTTTGGTTTATATATGTATGTGTGTGTTTTTGTGTGTGCATGCATATCTACATTCGTAGAAGTGGGTGTGTGTGCATGTGTGAGTGTACATTTGTGTGTGCATGTGTGTTCATATATGCATGTTCATGTATGTGCATTTGCATTTGTGTGCATATGAGTTTGTGTGTATGTGTGTGTTTTTGCATGTTCTTTTGTGTGCATGTGCATGTGTGTGTGCTTATGTGTATTTTTATGTATTTGTACACATGTGCTGAGTGGGTGTGCATGTGTTTGTGTACATGTGTGTGCATGTGTGATTATGTGCATATGTGTGCGTGCATGCATATGTAAGTGCAGGCAAACATGTGTAGGTGTATGTCTATAGGTGTGTGTATATGTGTGGATGTGTCACATGAACACATGTGTGTTTGGGTTTGATGTGTACCCATGTGTGTTCATGGGTGTGGATGCATGTGCACATGCATATGTGTCTTTGTGTGCATGTGTCCTTATGCGTGTGTTTGCATGTGTGTGAATGTCTATATGGATAGGTGTTCCTTTATGTGTGTGCATGTGTCTATATGTGCTTGTGCATATGTGTATGCGGCTATGCGTCTACATCCGTATGTGTGTGTGTGTCTCCATGCATGAGCATATGTGTGTGAATGTGTATGTCCATGCATGTGTTCATGTGTAATTGTGTTTGTGTGTGTGTGAGCTAGTATGCTCTAGGAGGGTGTGTGTCTTTCTGTGAGTGAGTATGTGCATGGTGCATGTGTGTTTGTGTGTGTCAGTGTATGCTTGGGTACATGTGTGCACATGTGCATTTGTGTTTGCATGCGAGTATAGTGTATGTGTGTGTGGGTGCATGTGTGTTTGTCTGTGCATGTGTACATGTGCATTTATATAATTATACATGTATGTATTCATTTGTGTGCATATGTTTGCATGCATGAATGTGTGTGTGCAGAATTGTGAGTATGTTTGTCTATACATGCACATGTATATATTTGTGTGGGGTGTGTGTGCATACATGTGCATGAATGAGTTTGTGTGCATGTGAGTGTGTGTCTGTTTGTGCATTTTTACTTGTGTGCATATTTGTATGATATTGCATGTGTATATATGTGTTTGTATGTGTGTGTTTATGTATGTGTGTAAAAACATGTGTGCAGGTGTGTGTTTGTTTGCATGTTTACATGTTTGTATGTATGTGTATGTGTGTGTACATCTATGTGAACATAAGTGTGTGTGCATGTGTACTTATGTGAGTGTGTGTTTGTAAATTATTATGTGTGTGTGTGTGTGTTTGTGTGTATGTCTATGTCTATGCATGTAAGTATATGTGATTGTATGCATTTGTATGTGTGCATATGAATATGTGTGTGTGCATGTGCATGCATGTGTTAGTGTGTGTGTGCTTGTGTTTTTGTGAGTATATACATGTGAATGTGTGAATGTGGGTACCCTTGTGTGTATGCATGTATGTTTGTGTGCATAGATGCTGATGTGTGTGCATGTGTATGCATGCATTTTTGCATGCAAATGTGCATATGTGAGAGTGTGCATTATTATAGACATGTATGTATGCATATGTGTTCATGCGTTTATATGTGTGTGCATATGTATGTGTATGTGTGTTTGTGCATGCATGTGCATATGTGTGTATGCATAGGTTTGTGTGTGTGTGCATGTACATACATGCATGCATTTTGTGTGTATACGTGTTTATGTGTATGTGCATGTGTGTGAGTGTCTATGCATGCATGTGTGTGTGTCCTTGTATGCATGTGTCCTTGTATGCATATGTCCTTATGTGAGTTTGTGCAAGAACTTGCATAGTCATGTTTATTTGTGTCCATGTGTGCGTGTGTGTGTATGTGTGTGAGCATATTTGTGTATCTTCATGTTTGTGTGTGTCAACATACCTACATGTATAGGCACATGTGTAAGTGTGTGTGTATGTTTGTGTGCAATTAAGTGTGTGCATACTTTTGTGTCAGTGTGCATGTATGTGTATGTGTGCATGTGTGTGTCTTTGTGTTTTGAGTATGTGTGAATGCTTGCATGTGCATATGCATGTGTGTGTGTGTGTATGTGTGTAAGTGTCTATGCATGTTCATAGACATGTGTGTGTATGTCAGCATGTATGTGTGTGCATTCCTTTGAGTGCATGTATGCATGCTTGTGTGTGTGTGCGTTTGTGCCCGTGCGCACATACATATGCATATGGATGCATACACATTTGTGTGTGTGTGTGTGTGCATGTGTGGTTGAGTATTTGTGTGTGCACATGCATGTGTGATTGTACATGGGGATAATTCTATGTGTTCATGTGTCTGTTGATGCATGTGTGCACATGTGTGTCTTTGCACGTGTGTGTGTGTGCATGTGTACACACGTGTATGTGTGTATGTGCATATGTGCATATCTATGTCTGTGTGCATGTGGATCCAAGTGTGTGCATGTCTGTGTGCATCACCATGTGTGTACACATGTGTTTTTTTGTGTGTGATAATATATGTGTGTGCTTGCATGCATGTGTGAATTAGTTTATGTGTGTGTATTTGCATTTGTGTGTGTGTATGTGTGTTTCTCTATGCGTGTATGTGCACTCATGAACATGTGTGCTTGTGAGTGTGTAGGAGTGTGTCTGGGTGATGTTGTGTGTGCGTGTGTGCATGCATTTATATGCATCGGTAAATGTATTTGCATGTGTCGGTGCATGCGACTATGTGCGCAAGTGTCTTTATGTGTGTGTGTGTGTATATTTGTTTCAACATATGTGTATCCATGTGTGTTTTTGCATTTGCAAGTTAGTGTACATATGTGTTTGTGTATGCATGCGTGTGTATGTGAATGTGTATGTTTTTTTAATATATGTGTGTGCATGTTTGCATTTGTCTATGTCTATGTGCATGCGTATTTGCAAGTGTGTGCATATGTGTTGCATGTGTGTGTGCTGTGTGCATGAATATGTGTGTGCATGTGTTAGTGTGTATGTGTTTGTTTATGTTTGTGTGAATGTATGTGTGTGAGCATATTGCATGTGCATGTGTGTGTGTGTGTGCATGTTCATATATATTTGGGTGTGTGTGTGTGCTCGTGTGCATTTTTGTGCATGTGTGTGTACATGTGTGTCTGCTTACGTGTGTGTCTATGTGTGTGTCTGCTTACGTGTGTGTCTATGTGTATGCATGTGTTTATGTTTCGTATGTAGTTGTTTGTGCATGTGTGTGTACATGTTTGAATGTGCATGTGGGCCTATTTGTATGTGTGTGTGTGTGCATGTGTGTGTGTTATTATGTTTTTTATGAATATGTGTGCATGCACGTATCTGTGTGTGAGTATATGCACGTGTGTGTGGGAGTGTGTATGTGCATTTGTGCATGTGCATGTGTCTATATGCATGTGTGTGTTTATGTGCATGTGTGTGTATGTGTATGTACTTTTGTGTCATGTGTGTGCATTTGTTCATGTGAGTACTTTTGTGTGCCTGTTCATGTGCATGTGTGTGCATGCATGTGTATGTTCCTTTGTGTAATGTGTGTGTATTTGTGCATGCATATATGCATGTGAGTGCTTTTGTTCGTGTGTACTTGCACATGCGTGCTTGTGTGCATGTGCATGTGTGTGTATGTATCTGCATTTGCATAAGTGTATATGTGTGTGTTTGTGCATACATTTACTAGTGTATTTCAATGTGCTTATGCATGCTTGTGTTTATGTGTGTTTCTCTACATGTGTGGATATGCACATACATATGTATGTATTCATGTGTTTGTATGCATGCGTGTATGTGTGTGGATGCACGCATGCATACTTGTGTTTGAACATCAGTATTTGTGCATCTGTGTTAATGTGTTTGTGTCTATAAGAGAGTGTGTTTGTGTTTTTTTGTGCATGTATATTCTTATATGCGTGCATGAAAGCATGAGTGTCAGTGTGCATGTGCATGTGCATGTACATGTATATGCATATTCTTATGCATGTTTGTGCATGTGTGTGTGTGGTTAGGTGCATTTGTGTATGTGTGTACGTGTGTGTGGATCTATGCATGTGTGTGCTTGTGTGTATGTGTGCACTTATTTTGTGCACCTGTGTGTGCATATGTTCTTATGCATGTATAGGTGCAAGGAAGTGTGCATGCAGTGTGACCATGCAAGCATGCATATGTGGGTGTATGTGTGTATTTGTGTATGTATATATATGATTGTTTGCATGTGTGCACGTGTGTATCTATTTGTGTGTGTATTTGTATATGTATTTGTATGTCTATGTGTTCACACGTGCAGGTGTATACAAATGCATACATGTGTTATGTGTGCCCATATGCATTTATGTGGGTATGTGTACATGTGTGTGTGTGAGTGCATGTGCATGTTTGTGTGTGTGTGTGCATGCATGCGTGTATGGCTATGCATGTGTATGTGGGTGCATGTGTGTGTGCGTGCAAGTGTGCATCTATGTGTGCGTGCACATTTGCTTACACACACATGCATACATTTGCAAGTGTGCTTGCATGATTGTGTTTGTCTACCTATCTGCTTTTATGTAATTGTGTGCATGTGTGTGTGTGTGTGCAAGTGCATGTGTGGTTGTGTGTGAACATGTATGTGGGTGCATATGCATTGGTGCTTATTTTTTTGTGTTGTGTGTGTCTGAATGTGCTTTTTTTGTGTGCAAATGTGTGTGTCATTATGCATGTTTGTGTGTGCATGCATGTGCATTTGTGTGAGTGTGCATGTGTGTGTGGGTGTGTATGCATATGTGTGTGTCTACGTGTGTGTGCATTGGTGCATGTATTCATATGCATGTGTGCCTACATGAGTATGTGGCTATGTATGGAAGTGTTTGTGCATATGCAAATGTGTATGTGTGTATGTGTTTGTGTGTGTTGTAGAAGAGTGCGTGTGTGTGTATGTGCACATGCATTTGTAGGCATGCACGTGTGTGCATGCATGTGTGCTTGGTTGTGTGTATGTGTGCTTATGTTTGTGATTACATGTGTGTGCTGATACGTGTTTGATTTTTTTTATGTGTGTGTGTATGTCTATGTTTGTGCTTGTGTGTTCATGTGTGTGTGTTGTTGTGTGCTCACCTATGATAATGTAGGTGTGTGTATATACATGAGCATGTGTGCATGTATGTGTATATGTGCACGTGTATGGGTTTGTATGCATGTGTGTGTGAATGTGAGTGTGTGCATTTGCACGAATGCACAAGTATATATGTGTGCGTGTGCATCTGTGTGTTCATTGTTGTGGGTGTGTTTGGTTATTAGTTTGTGTGTATATTTGTGTGTGTGTGCATGTGTGTGTGTTTGTATTTGTGTTTGTGTAGGTGTATGATTGTACATGTGAGTCTATGTGTGTGTATGTATGTGTGTGTGTGTGCATGCATTTTGGTGTACTCTTGTGTTTGCTTATCTATAAGCCTATGTGTGGATATGTGTGTGTATGCTTGTGTGTGTGTGCATGTATATGTGCATGTGCATACATGTGTGTGTGTGCTACTGCACACACATGTTTGTGTGCATGTATGTGTGTGTGCACGTACGTGTGTGTGCACGTATGAGTGTGCATATGTGTATGTGTGTGTTTGTGTGTATGTGTGAGAGTGGATTTATGTGTGTTTGTGCATGTGCATGCACACATGCGCACGTGTGTGACTTTTTTCTTTTGAGAATGTGCATGCATGCATGAATGTCATTTTGTCGGAGTGTGTGGATGCATGTTTGCACGTGTCTGGTGTGCACATTTATGTGTGTAAGTGCTTGAGTGTGCATACGCACAAGTGTGTTCGTGCATGCACATTTGTGCATTGGTATGTGTGTGTGGTTGTGTGTATCTATACAAGTGTGTGGGAATGAGTGCATACGTGTGTGTGTGTGTGTGTATTTGTATGTGCATTGTTTTGGCATGTCTATGTGTGTGTGTGAGCATGTGTGTTCATTTATGCAATGCATGAGTATGTGTGTGTGAACACACCAAGCTTGTGTGCTTATGCACGATTGTACATGCTTTTGTGTCCACTTTTGTGTATGTGTACTTTTGTTTCTTTTTCTGTGTGTGTGCTTGTGCTTGTGCCTATGTTTCTCTGTGTGTGTGTGTTTATGTGTGTAAGTACATTTTCACTTTTGTTTTCATATGTGTGTGTTGTTGTTAACATCTACATCTATAAATTTGTGTTTGTGTGCATGTGCATGTGTAAGTGTGTGTGTGTGTGTGCATGTGTATAGGTTTGTGTGTGTGTGTGTGCATGCGCATTGGTCTGTGTGTGTGCAAATATAAGTGTGTACATATGTGTTTGCATGTGTTTATGCATGGTAGTGTGTCTGAATATGTGTGTGTGCATGTGTGCATGCATGCATAAGTATGTGTGTGTTCATTGGTGTAGGTGTGTGTGTGTGTGTGTGTTTATTCATGTGTGTTCACATGTGTTTCTGTGTGTGTGTGTATATGCATGTGTGTGTTTGCATGTCAGCAAATGTGTATGTAGGTTCATGTGTGTGTTTGTTGATGTGTTTGCATGTGCATGTGTGCATGTGATTTTGTGTGAATGTACATATGTGTCTAGATCTATGTGCATTTGTGTATGTGTGGGTTCACATGCATGTGTGCGTGTACATAGATATGTGTGTACACATCTACATATGTGTAGGTGCATTTGTGTGTGCACTTCTATATGCAAGTGTGTTAGTTCATTTAGAGGTTTAAGTGCATGCTTGTTTGCTTCATACATGTATATGTGCATATGTGTGTGTATATGCATTTGTGTTGGTGTGTGTAGGCATGTGTGTGTGTGTGCATATGTGTGCATGAGTGTGTGTATTTGTGTGCATGTGTTTGTGCATGAGTGTGTGCATGCATGTGTGTGGGTGTCTATACGGGTCTATGTGCATGTGTGCATATGTGTAGGCAAGTGTGCGTGCATAGATGTGCATGTGTTCTTGTGAGTATGTGTTTCCATGTTTATGTGCATGCCTATGTGTGTATAGGTGTATGTGTACATTAGTGTGTGAGTGCATTTTCTTTTGTGCATGCATGTGTTTGTGTTTGCATCTTAATACATGTTCATATGTGTTTGCATGTGCATATGTTTTGCATATGTGTGAGTATATCTGATTGTGTGTTCTTGCATATGTTTATGCATTTGTGGGTGTGTGCAAGCTTGTGCTCCTGTGGGTGTGATCGAGCATGTGTGCGTGCGTGTATGTGAATGTGGGTGTGTGTGGTTGCATATGTGTGCATGTTTGTGTATATGCATGTGCATATGTGTGTGTGTGTGTGTTCAAATATCTATGCATGTGAGTCTGTGTGTGTGCATGTGTATATATGGGTACATCTATGCATGCCTGTGCATGTGTTGGTATCTATGTGTGTGCATGTGCATGCATTGCTATGTGTGTGTGTGCATGTGCATATGTGTGTGGGTGTGTGTTTGTATACATGTGTGCATATAATTTGTGCATGTGAATATGTGTGTGTTCATTGGAACTTGAGTATGTATGCATTAGCTTTTGTATGCATAGGTGCATGTGTGTATACATGCTTGTGTGTTTATCCTTATGGACATGTGGGCATGCATGAGTGTGCACATGTCAATGCAAATGAGTCAGTGTGTTTGTGTGTATGTGTGTGCATATCTATGTTTCTTTGTGCTAGTTTGTGGGTGTATGTATGTGAGCATATTTGTGTGTGTGTGTGTGAATGTACTTATGTGCATGTGTGCACATGTCTGCTTGTGTGCACATGTGTGTGCATGTGCATCTATGTATGTGCGCTTGAGTGTGTATATGTGTGTGTGCATACATGTGTGTGACTTTGTGCATGTCAACATGTGTGTGCATGAGAGTATATGTGTGTGCCTATGTGCAAGCATGGGCTTGAGTGTGTGTGGGAATTTGTGCATGTTTTTGTATATGTGTGCATGTGTGTGCATGCATAGGTGTGTGTGAGCATGTGTGTGTGTTTGCATGTGTGAGTGCATGTGTATGTGTGGGCATGTGAATAAATATGTGTGAGAGCATGTATGTGTGCATCTATGCATGTGTGGTATTTTGTGTGGGAATGCAAATGTGTGTTCTGGCTTATGTGTGTGTGTGTGTGTCTATGTATATCTGTATGTGAGATTGTGTGTGTGTGCTTTTTTTCTTATTTGCATTCATGTGTGCTTGTGTATGCATGTGTGTGTGCATTTTTAGGTGTGTGTGGGTGTGCATCCATGTCCATGTACATTATGCTATCAGTTATATTTGTCTACTTGTGCTTGTATGTGCAAGTATATGTTTTGTGTTCATATGAGCGTGCTTTTATCTATGTGTGTATATTCCTATGTGCATATGTGTACATGTGCGTATCCATAAGTGTGTGCATGTACATGCACACAAACACATGTACATGCACAAACTTACACATGCACTCATACAAACATGCACACACACATGCTCTTATACAAACTCACACATACTCTAAGGCACACATACGCAGGCAAACACACACATTTGTCAACATGCACCCACACCCATGCATGCACAGACAGACATAGTCACACACACACAAGTACACCCATGCACACACACACACATACATATGCTCCCACATGCACACATACATACACATGCACAAGTATGCACACATGTTCATAGACACATAAGCTTGCACATGCTAACATACACGTGAATACATGCACACATGCACAGACACACATGACGACACATGCATACAAGCACACACACATACACAAAGGAACACACACACACCTATAGATATAGACCCACACAAAAAAGTATGCACACACATGCATACAAACATGTACATGAACATACATACACACATGCTCAAGTACATGCACATGCATAAGTACACTCACACACAAACTCATGAATGCATGCACAAAAAAACACACACACTCACAAGCAGACATATGTACTCTACACACATGCATGCACACACACACTTACATGCACACAAAAGCATATGCACATAGATGAATAAGAAAGCACAAGTACTAACACACTCACAAACATGCACATGCATATGCATGAACATACATGCATACACACATGTCAATGCTCACACACACACACATAGAAATGCACAAACACATACTCACACATGCTAGCACATGCACACATAAACAAACACATGCATACACATATACATAAACATAGACACACACAAATGCACTTACATAAGCACACACACATACAATGCACACAAAATCATATGCACATGTACACACACATGCATGCATATAATCATTCATGCAAACACATACATAAAAACACAAACACACAAACATTGGCACAGACATGTGCACACATATGCAAATACCTTACACACACACATACACTCAGACATGCACACACACATGTGTACACACACAAACACAAGAACAAACATGCACATACACACACATGCATGCACAAACACACATAAATACACATAAACACACACACCCATACAAAGGCACACAAACATGCATACACCTAAAAACACACACACACACACATATGCGCACACACACATAGGCATACACACACACACATGTCGGCACACACACACGTATGCACGTAAACACACACAACCATATATACATGCATAGATATGAACTCACACACACACACATGCACACACAAACAAACATACATGCTCACATGCACATGCACATCAACATGCACACGTTAACACACACATGCACACATTCACAAACATTGCATGCACATGCACACATGTATACACATATAAACACAGGTGCACATATCACACACACATGCATACAAGTACAAGTACACAAACATACACCCTTACACACACACAAACACACAGGCACTCACATGCACACAAACTAGCAAATGCACACACACATACACAAATGCACGTGTAAGCACACTTGTACAAAGACACGTACTTACACACACACACATACACACACCGTTGTGCAACATCTATGCATGATGACACTTATGCATGCATAATCAAACTCACGTGCACTAGTACACACACACACATAGTTACACTCACAAACACATGCACATGCATACACATACATATGTCCACATACACACATGCACACAAACACACACAAGAACATCCACACCAACACACATGCATACACATAGACATGTACACACAACACACACACACACACACATGCTCACATCGACACATGCACAAATACACATGCACACAAGTTTACTAATAGGTACATGAATAGGCATGCACGTACACACCTACACACAAGCATACACTAACACACACACACACACACACAAAAGACACACATATACACATGTACACATGTACTTACAAAAACAAATGCACACATATGCACATACACACACACACATAAACATGAACACACTTGCACACACATGCACCCACATAAGAACCATCACAAACCTATGCACACACAAACACTCATAGACGTACACATACATGCATGCACACAGACATGGACATGCATTCCCATTAACGCACAAACACACACACACATGCATGCACAAACTCTCTCACATATGCACACACCTATACACACATACACATATGCACATGCACACACACACACGCACACATGCATATACATGCATGCACGTGCACCCACACATGCATAATTACTCAAACACATATTTGAATGAACAAACACATTCTCACTCATGCATACACACACACTTGTACCCACACATACTGAAACATGCACATATGTACATACACAAATGCATGAATGTGAACAAACATGCACAAACACATGCATGGGTACACACACTCACAAACATTTACATACACATGTGTACACACATCTGTATACAAGCAAACACGTACACACTTGTACGCAAGCATGCATACACACACACACACTCAAGCTTACACATAGACATACACACATACCAACACATATGCATGCGTGAGCATGCAGATAACCAAAACAGAAATACACCTATGCATATATGTAAACCCACATGCACACGCATGCACAAACTCATATTCATATGCATACACACATGCACATGCATACACATATGCACACACCCACATATAGAAACACATACAAACATATGTACAAACACACACACACAGAAATAAGGACACACCCAAGCAAGCTCATGCATACACATGCACACACACACACACATGTATGCACATATTCACACACCCATGCATTCAGATGCATGTAGTAGGAAACAAACACACACATGCACATATGCAAAAACAAATTCACATATGAAAAAACACACACATGCACTTGCATGCCACCAATAACATAAAAACTTGAATACTCATACATAGACACACACACATGCACATGAATACACACACGCACATGCACACACATAAACATGCATGCACATATGAGTACAAGCAAATCCACACTCATGCTCACACACACATAGACACACACAAGCACATACATGCACATGTATAAACTCAAATGCACACTCTAATGCATACATACAAACACATGTGCATGCACACACACACATACACATACGTGCATGAATGTGCACACACACATGAACACACATTTAGACACACACTAATATACTCCCACACATAAACAAACACACACAAATATATGTACACAAACACATGCACACGTACACACAAAAACATGCCCATGCACACACCCTACACTAACATGCACACACATATGCATGCACATGTACACATACACAAATACACACACACACACACACATAAACACGTAAGCACACATGCATGCACTATATGGCACAAATGCACACATAGATGTGCAAACACACACACACACACACACACCGACACACACATGCATGCATATGCAAACAAACACACACACATAAAGATACACTTTTTAGCACTTGTGCATATGCACAAGCACACACATGCATATATGAACACAATGATGCATTTACACACAATCTCATGCACACATACACGAACATACACACACACACAAATGCATACATGCAATTTTTTCTCCATGAGGTATAACCACTTTTGGTTATTCTAAGTCTGCAACTAAAATTTCAAATTGTTCTCCTATACTGTCATGTAGTTCTGTAGTATTTACTTCATTAGAAATGATGGTATTAATATTTATTTTGAATTCTTGATATTTTTTAGAATTCTTAGAATTTTTTCCTACATCTGTTTCAAATGTTAGTATGAGAAAATCCTCATATTTGTGAATTATAAGTAATCTGATAGTATTATTTTTTCTGATTAAATAATCCCAGTCTTCCAAACTGGTGTTTTTAATCAAAACTATTGGCCCTTAATATGTCATGGGTTTTATTATCCCATGGGTAAAAAGAATATTTTCTTTTGCATGATATGAGATATTATGTATTATCCTATAGTATCTAAATAGTATTAAAATGATTAGGTCCAATGTTACCTCTATAGTTAGATAATGTTTAAGTCTAAGCAATTTTTTTGTATAGATTGTATATCCTACTAAGGATATTCTTTTCTTTTTGTGAAGTTTTAATGATGGTAATAAAGGAATAACCTTTATTTGTGTTAAGATTTTATTTATGGTAATCATGTTGATTTTGAGTTTTTCAAAATCTTTTAATTGTTTTTCTAAAGATTGTTCCAATTTAGACCCTATGGAGTTAGATTCAGACTCTAGGGAGTCAGAATAAGATGTAATTTGAAAAATAGAATTATTGTCATCTGAAATCTCATCAATTGTTCTAATATTAATGAAATATTCTTCTAAATCATGAATAATGACTTTCTTGATGTTAACTATTCATTTGCATAACGTCCTTCTTTGTTATATTTAAAACATCTACAGTGTTTTTTCCTTTCTTTTTATTATATTTTTAATAAATTTATTTTTCTTAACATTGTTTTATCCTGTTTAAACTAAGGTTTTGACCTTTGTTTAGTCATTTTATATTTATGAAGTCTTTTTGTTTTTATAGGATATGATTTGGTGTAAAAGGGTCGCCAATCATATACAGGAGGACAACCAATGACATAATTTAAATCTTCTAAGAATTTGGAGCAACAATTGTAACTCATTCTAGAGGATTTTAAATTTTTACTAATTACGTTTTGAGCATATGTATTTTCACAAGTTTTTTCTATAGCTTCTACACAAGAGCTTCGGAGCATGCCAGTGTTATGTGGTCTCATTGTACCTTGTGATGTAAATAATTCATTATATTTTGTAGAAATTATGTTATTCCATGGAAAAGGTATTTTAGAAAAAAGCCCTTGAATAAAAAATTCTTGTTGAAGAGTTTTATCTAAATGGCAAATATACCCTATGTATGTAGAGATGCATTCATCTAACATACATGTATCACATAATTTTATTTTATGAAGTTTTTCTTCACAATTTTTATTTTCATTCCATTCTAATATGGTAAAATCAACTACTAATAATGAAATTAATATTTTGATTATTGTTTATTTAACTTGTTGTTGTAGAATGTTTTGACATTCCTGTGTATTATTTTTTTCAAAATTTGATAACCAAACTAAAGCATTTCCTTCCCAATAGGAAGTAGCAAATTGTATATATTTTGCTATATTCATAGTCGAAGAAAGTATAATATGGTTCCCTTTATTTTTTGGGTCTATTCTACATAATATTCTTTTATTCTTTTATTCTTTTATTCTTTTATAGGAAATATTATCTATGTTTAGTGTTAAACCCCATGCAAAAGAGTCTTGTTTATCTTCAGGATTATGGTTTTTATTTTTATGGTAAATATGCCAATTGGAGTATTTACCATAATTTATCGTGGTAGGATATGAAGGTATGGAATGAACTTGTTCTATGTTACCTCCTTGTGATTCTCTCATTTTGATTTTAGGAGTAGGAATATGTGGAGGTAGAGGTGGAGACAATTGATGTGGAGAGGATTGTGGTACATATCTTGGTGGTCCAGGAAGAAAAAGTATACTGCTTTTTCCTCTTTTAAAATTGATTTTATAATCAATTCTTGATCTATAAAAGTCTATTAATTGTTGATTTTGTTAATAATATATACCAATATTGTCACTAGTAATTTCTCCAGTAAGTTCTTTCTTTTGAAGTTCTAGAAACTGCAAAAATATTGTTTTATCTAATTTTTGTAAATCTATAATAAGATCTTCATATTGTACTTTAACCATTTTAGTGTTTGGTTAATTTTGTTCCAATATACTGAAACATTGAAGGAGTAGGTTGTTTATGATTATTTTCAAGTTTTTGAATTTTATCTTTAATTTGTTTTAATTGATCTATGATAAAATTCAAAATTCTTGCGATGGTAGGATCTTGTCTTACTGTGGTAGGTAAATGGATTATATGTTCATAATCCTAATATTAGAAACTTGACATTGATAGGTGTCATTAGGTACTAAGATTTCTTTCATATTGTTTGAGTCTTTGTGCCATAATAATATCAAGTTTGTATAAAGGATTTTGATTTTTCTGTTACTTTTCTTTTATATTTTTAATATTTTCTAGTTTGACCCTTGTTTGTATGGCTACATCTATCCTTCCTAAAACCTCTAGGGTTTCTCGTGGTTTTTTGGGAGAAGTTAAGGAGTCTTTCTAAACCACCATCCCTAATAGATCACTTCATGCAAAAAGGACACAGCTTTGATTCGTTTCCCACGTCAAAGTGTAAAGAAAATATAAAAAACTATAGCAAAAAGTAATGCAAATAGACTAACCCATTGCACAAACTAAGATATTATTAAGACACAAAGAAAAGCTTTAGTTGTTCATAGGAACAACAAAAATACAATCCTTAAACATATAAAACTTATAGAAGAGAACACCTCGGCTCTGATACCAACTTGATGCACGCATGCGCCACTCGCACCACTCGTGCGCTGTTACAAACTTTGTACAAAAAACCCTTAGACTAAAAAAATTCCAAAGAGAATAGAGAAACCAAAGAGAGAACAAGAAGAGAGTCTTTCTTTCTCATGCCTCTCTATTTGGGAGAGTAGGCCTATTTATAAGCCAATCTTCCTTAGTGAGGAAGCAAAGAATCTATTATTGGCATGCCATTATTGCTCTGATAGGAATAAAGTGCCTTTTTTGTTGGTGCATCTTTACCTTTAATATTATTGCACATGTGATGCTTCTTTTTCATACAGATGAGCACATGTTGTGGGACCCACCATGCTTTTAATCTATGAGGGCCAAGGCCTCCAAAGTATCTTCGTCTAATTCATAATCTCCAAGGTCAGAAATATTGTTTTCACTTTTAGTGAAATATTCTTCTTTTGTCATTTGTCCAAGTTTTCCTAACTCTATAGTTTGTAGAAATTTTTTCATTTTTCATTCTCTTAAGGATGGTTCTTCTACTTTAGTAGCTAGAGTGTCAAGTAAAAAGATTTTTTGCCATAGGAGACTTTTTTGTCTAGATATTTTGTACCAATGTCAAGTTTTTGAAAGAAGTCAATGGCAGCTCTCCATCTAGCTTCCTCTTCGTTGAATAGGTTGGGTTGAAAGGCTTCTAGTCTTGGAGTTTCTAAATCTTTAACTAACATCAAAAGTTTAATTGTAGAATACAAATTAATGTATTATCCTTCTTCCCAGATAATCCAAATTCAGAAGACAAAAACTGTTGAGAATTTGTTGTATTGGGTGCAAGACTATTTTTGCATAAAACAAGAATGAACCCTATATAATCTTTTGGATGTTTGGTATTGACAAAAACTTCATGTATAATACCTTTCTGGAGGTGTTGCTGATATTTAAGAATTTCATCAAAGCAGGTTATAATCCTTGGTCATTCTATAGTTAGGTAGAGAACTTCTTGATTTAGAAATAGTTGGACTATATTTGTCTCTTCCAATTGCTTAAAGAATAAGAGTAACTTTTCTTCATCTAAAATGTTGGTTTGATAGAGTTGGAGCATCTCTTGTACTGCTACTTCGGCTTCAAGTTTTTTGGTAGCTTTATTTTTGATGTTGAATTGTTGAACTAAGTTTAAAAAATCCTTAATCCAGAACTAGATCAAATTTGATGTCTAAATTTTGGTAAAGATGTCTGATAGAGATTCTATTTTGAGGAGTTGTTGTTTTAAAGTTTTTAAGGAGCTTGACTGAGTAGTTATTGATCTTGAGAGGAGGACCTCTAACTAATTTTTGTAGTTGTCTTCTCTAGCTAGTTGCTCCATTTGTATTTTCTTTTCAAGCATCCTTTTTTGATTTGTGTGAGCTAGTAGTTTGTGGCTCACCAATCACTAGCTTGAAGAGCTTTAAAACATCCATTTTTTTTGAAAAATTTTGGATCTGTTTGTTGCAATGCTATATTATACAAGTCTTTAATGACAGTAGAGGCAAAGGTTTTTCCCTTTTCAATTGTTCCCAATAAACTTCTTTTACTGACCTGTGTTTTTGGAGAAGCCCTTTCTACTCTTTGTTCTAAAGCCATTGTTTGGGCTTTGTTCATTATTCTACCCTATTGGGCATTGGATGTACTTTTTGCTTATTGGGCTTTAGATGTTCCTTCAGTTGTTGGGCTTTGGCCTTTTAGGGAGTACTTCGTTAAACTCCGTAGAACGTTTCAATTTTTCTAAGACGTTTTTGAAAAAAAATAACTCCTCTTTGTTCATGGTCTGCTAAGAAAATCAGCAATAATGTTAGTAAATCTAGGAATATATTTAACATTATATTTTAATATTTTTAAGTATAAAGTAAGACGTATGCATCTGAGATTTTCTTTTACATTATTTATAGTTTTTTTGGAAGAAATTGAGCTACTGATTTGTTATCAGTCTCCATCGTAAATTCTCTATGGAGTAAATAAACTTTTAAACATTTAATGGCTAATTTTATGGCCAATAGTACTTTGTCATAAGTAGCATATTTACTTTAGGGTTTTGTGAATTTTCTCGAAGTATAAGATACTATTTCATTTGTATCTATTATTAATACTCCTAATCAAAATAAATCTGAGGCATCTATTTGTAATATTATGTGTTCATTTTTTGTTGGAAAATGAAGGATTTGGATTTTGGTAACAAATTCTTTAATTTTTTTTATTTCTTTTAATTCTTCTGAATTTAAAGAAATAAGAATTTTATCTGTATTCTAGCACGAGGTTGTTCACCATTGTCTATCTTGTATTTGGCTTGTTCTGTGGCTAATTTATTTTGTAAGACTTTAATTCTGGAAGAACGTTTAGGTATAAATTTTCTTCCATAGTTTAGAAGTCCCAGAAAAACTTTATAATTGTTTAAAACTAGTAAAATTTTCTAGAAACTCCTTTACTTTGGTATATATATGGTTTTGTAATAGTATTTGACCATTTTTTATTTGTTTTCCTAGAAAATTGATTTCAATTTTGAATAATTTGATTTTTTTTGGACTTCAAATAATACCATGATTTAGCATTATTTTAAGAACATGTAGAAGGTGGTCTTTATGTTCTTCCTCTACTTGAGAAAAAACAAGGATATCTTCTATATAAGCGATGACATATAGTAAATGTCCAAAAATAGAATTAATCCATTTCTAGAATATTTGACGTGCATTTTTTAATGTAAATGGCATGACAAGCAATTCAAAATGCCCTTATGGATAACTAAAAGTTGTTAATTTAATTGATATTTGATTAGCAAGTTTGATTTGACTAAATCCTAATTTGGCATCAAATTTTCTATAGTATTTAGCACCTTGGATTTATTTAATTAGGTGCTCGGTGGTTAGTATAAAATAACCATCAAATTTTGTACAAAAGTTTAGCTTGCGATAATTGATTACCATTCGAGCCGTGCTGCATTTTATTTCCATGTGATTGCGTACTATAAAGACAGGAGAAGAATGAGAGCTATGGCTCTTTTGTATTAACTTTAAATTTAACAGTTCCTAAATTTGACTGTTAAATTCTTATTTGTATAAAGGTAATGGCATTATACTGTTAACTCGTATATTGGTATTCTTATATTGTTCTAAGAGTTCAATGGAACAATATCGAGGAGATTTATCAAACCTTTTTAGAGGATCAGTAGAGTATAATGGTACTAATAATTTATGGACAATTTCTTCAAATCTGGTTGTTTTAGGGATATTATAGGTATAAATAGGATGAGCGATAGAGTTGGTATCAATTAGAGTTGTTTTGGGTTTGAAAGATTCACCATGCAAACAGAATGGCCATTAAAAGTAACAAAATGAGTGTTGAAGGGAGCTAAATGACAGAGGTTATCTAAGCCATACGACAATCAGTATTGTAGGCTAATGGTAGTAAAGCAAAACTAAATTGATAGGTAGTGGTATGATTATGAATGTTAGGAATAGAAATTGAAAGGTTTGCAACCTTATGAGTGATAGTTACTTGTCAAACCATAAAATTGGTGAGGGAGGTTTTGGTTTCCAAAGGTATCTAGAAATGTTTAGGGATAAATACTTGCTAAAGTAAACTAGCCTCAGCACTTGTATCTACTAAGGCATGAATAATGACATCCTTAAAATCTGGAAGATGTATAGTAATTTGAAGATAAATATGTAATTGAGCCTTTTTCTTTAAATCCATTAAGGTGGGGGAATAGATTTTTTCTGTTTGAGAAGTCATAAGGTACAACCTTCGACTGGATCTTGTACTGTAATATGAAAGCTTGGTCAAGGTAAGGGCTCAGAGGTTTCGCCTTCCTCATAATGTCTTGGAAGATTAATGTAGAAGATGTTTGATTTATTAGATTTTTGGCAAGTGTAGAAATTGTATTACTAGTGGCAATAAAATACAGAGGAGAGCACCTAGGCTCTGATACCAACTTGATGCATGGATGCGCCACTCGCACCACTCGCACACCATTATAAACTTTGTACAAAAAACCCTTAGACTAGGAAAATTCAAAAGAGAAAAGAGAAATCGAATAGAGAGCAAGAAGAGAGTTTTTCTTTCTCTTACCTCTCCATTTGGGAGACTAGGCCTATTTATAATGGAATGAAAATCAATATTATAAAGAAAAGCTTCATAAAATGAAATTATGTGACATAAAATGACAATCAAAATTATGAAGAAAAGCTTCAACAAGAATTTTGGATTCAAGGGTTATTTTCTAAAATACCCTTTCCATGAAATTACATAATTTTTGCAAAATATAAAAAATTATTAACATCACATGGTACAATGAGAACACATACCACTGGCATGCTCAGAAGAGCTCGTGTTGAAGCTATGAAAAAACTTGTGAAATTACATCTGCTCAAAATGCAATGAGTAAAAATTTAAAATCCTCTAGAATGGGCTACAATTATTGCTCCCAAAATCTTAGAAGATTTAAATTATATCTTTGGTTGTCCTCCTATATATGACTAGCAACCCTTTTACTCCAAATCATATCCTACAAAAACAAAAAGACATCGTAAATATAAAATCAATAAACGATGATGGAAACTTGAGTTTCAACAAGATATAAAATTTAAGAAAAAGAAACTTATTAAAAATATAATAAAAAGAAAGGAAAAAACATTGTATTATCCCATAGTATACAAATGGTATTAAAAATGATTATATCTAATGTTATCTCTGTAGTTGAATAACGTTTAAGTCTAAGCATTTTTCTCATGTAGATTGTATATTCTGGTGAGAATATTCTTTCCTTTTTGGGAAGTTTTTTATGATGGTAATAAAGTAATAACCTTTATATATGTTAAGGTTTTATTTATGAAAATCATATTGATTTTGAGTTTTTCAAAATCTTTTAATTGTTTTTCTAAAGATTGTTCTAATTCAGACTCTATAGAGTCAAATTTTGACTCTATGGAGTCAAAATAAGATGTAATTTCATAGACAGAAATATTGTCATTTGAAATTTCATCAACAATTCTAATATCAATGGAATATTCTTCTAGATTAGGAATAACAACTTTCTTGATGTTAACTGAACATCCATGGGATAATAGAACCCATGACGTATCAAGCACTAATAGTTCTGGTTAAAAAGACCAATTTGAAAGATTGGAATTATTTAATCAGACCTCCCTAAGCATTTCTGGTTACCTTTGGAAACCAAAACCTCTTTCACCAATTTTATGGGTTGACAAGTACCTATCAGTGATAAGGTTGCAAACTTTCAATTTTTATTCCTGACATTCATAATCATACCACTACCTATCAATTTACTTTTGCTTTACTACCATTAGCCTTCAATACTGATTGTCTCATTGGTTTAGAGAACCTCTGCCATTTCGCTCCCTTCAACACTCATTCTTTTACTTTTGATGGCCACTCCGTTCCCCATATCCATTTTCCTGCCCATATTGCCCCTTATTATACTCATACAGCCCAGTGTGGTGAGTCATCCAAACCAAAAACAACTCTAATTGATACCAACTCTATCACTCATCCCATTTATACCTATAATATCCCTACAACAATGACATTTGAAGAAACTATCCAAAAATTATTAGAACCATTATGCTCTACTGATCCTCTAAAATGGTTTCATAAATCTCCTCGATATTGTTCCATTTAACTATTAGAATAATATAAGAATACCAATATACTAGTTAACAACATAATGGATATTGGTATCGCCTTTAGACAAAAAAGAATTTAATAGTCAAATACAAGAACTATTAAATTTAAAGTTAATATAAAAGAGCCATAGCTCTCATTCTTCCCCTACTTTTACAGTACACAATCACTTAGAAATAAAATGTGTAAGGCTCGAATAGTCATGAATTATCGTAAGATAAACTTTTGCACAAAATTTCATGGTTATTTTGTACCAACTGCCAAGCACCTAATTAAACAAATCCAAGGTACTAGGTACTATAGCAAATTTGATGCCAAATCAGTATTACGACAAATCAAACTTGCTAATCAAACATCAATAGAATTAATAGTTTTTACCTGTCTACAAAGGCATTTTGAATAGCTTGTCATACCATTTGGATTAAAAAATGCACCTCAAATATTCAAGAAATGAATTAATTCTATTTTCCGACATTTACCCTATGTCATCGCTTATAGAGACGATATCTTTGTTTTTTCTCAAACAGAGAAAGAACATAAAGATCACCTTCTACATGTTATTAAAATAATGCTAAACCATGGCATAACTTTAAGTCCAAAAAAAATTGAATTATTCAAAAAAAATTATTTTCTAGGCAAACAAATAAAAAATTATCAAATATAATTACAATACCATATAAAAAGACTTCTTAACTTCCCCCAAAAAACCACAAGAAACCCTAGAGGTTTGAGGAAGGATAGATGTGGCCATACAAATGAGGGTCAAAATAGAAAATATAAAAAAAGATATGAGAAAAGTAATAAAAAAATCAAAATCCTTTATACAAAATTAGATAATATTATGACACAAAGACTTAAACAACATGAAAGAAATCTTTGTTCCTAATGACACCTATACTTGTCAGTTTCTAATACTTAGGATTATGAACATATAATCCATTTGCCTACCACAGTAGGACAAGATCCTACCATCACAGGAATTTTGAATTTTATCTTAGATCAATTAAAAGAAATTAAAGATAAAATTCAAAAACTCAAAAATAATCATAAACAACCTACTCCTTCAATTTTTCAGTATATTGGAACAAAATTAACTTAACACTAAAATGGTTAAACTACAATCTAAAGATCTTATTATGGATTTACAAAAATTAGATAAAGTAGTATATTTGAAGTTTTTAGAACTCCAAAAGAAAGAACATACTAGTGAAATTACTAGTGACAATATTTATACATATTCTGAACAAAATCAATAATTAATAGACTTTTATAGATCACAAACTGATTATAAAATCAACCTAAAAAGTGGAGAAAGTAGTACACTTTTATCTTCTTGGACCATCAGGATATATACCACAAACCCCTCCACATCAACCATCTCCACTCCACATATTCCTACACTTGAAATCAATATGAGAGAATCACAAGGAGATAACATAGAACAAGTTTGTTCCACACATTCATATTCTACCATGATAAATTATGGTAAACACTCCGATTGGCGTATTTACCATAAAAAGAAAAATTGTAATATTGAAGATAAATGAGACACTTCTACATGGGGTTTAACACTAAAATGTAGATAATATTCTTTATAAAATAATAAAAGGTTATTGTGTGGAATGGACACAAAAAATAGAGGGAACCATATTTATGCTTCCTCCCACTATGACTATAGTAGAATATATACAATTTGCTACTTCCTATTAGGAAGGAAATGCTTTAGCTTGGTTTACAAATTTTGTAAGAAATAATACATAAGAATGTCAAAACATTCTACAACAACAAGCTAAACAAACAGCAACCAAAATGTTAATTTCATTATTAGTAGCTGATTTTACCAGATCAGAATGGAATAAAAATTAAAATTATGAAGAAAAGCTTCATAAAATGAAATTATGTGGCTTATGCTTGTTAGACGAATTCATCTCTATATACATAGGTTATATCTACTATTTAGACAAAACTCTTCAACAAGAATTTTGGATTCAAGGGCTTTTTTCTAAAATACCATTTCATGGAATAACATAATTTGCACAAAATATAATAAATTATTAACATCACAAGGTACAATGAGACCACATAACATTGGCATTCTCAAAAGATCTTGTGTAGAAGCTATGGAAAAAACTTGCAAAAATACATTTGCTAAAAAAGAAATGAGTAAAAATATAAAATCCTCTAGAATTGGCTACAATTTTTGCTCCAAATTCTTAAAAGATTCAAATTATGTCTTTGGTATTCCTCATGTATATGACTAGTGACCCTTTTACTCCAAATCATATCCTACAATAAGCAAAAGACATTGTTAATATAAAATCACTAAACAAAGGTGGAAACATAACTTTAAAAAGGATAAAAAATTTAAGAAAAATAAATTTATTAAAAAATAATAATAAAAAGAAAGGAAAAAACATTATAGATGTATTAAATATAACAAAGAAGGATATTATACAAATGGATGTCCAGTTAACACTAAGAAAGTTATTATTCACAATCTAGAAGAATATTCCATCAATATTGGATTAGGGAACAATTGATAAAAGTTTTGATGGCAATAGTTCTATCTATGAAATTACATCTTAATCTGACTCCATAGAGTTTGAATCTAACTCCATAGAGTCTGAATTGGAACAATCTTCAGTAAAATAATTAAAAGATCTTGAAAAACTCAAAATCAATATGATTATCATAAATAAAATCTTAACACAAATAGAGGTTATTCCTTTATTACCATAATTAAAACTTTCCAAAAAGGAAAGAATATCCTCACTAGGATATATAATCTACATGACAAAAATGCTTTAGACTTAAACGTTATCAAACTACAGAGGTAACATTAGATCTAATTATTTTAATATCATTTAGATATTATGAGATAATACATAATATCTCATATTATGCAAAAGAAAATATCTTTATTACCCATGGGATAATAGAACCCATGACGTATCAAGCGCCAACAATTTTGATTAAAACACTAGTTTGGTAGACTAGGATTATTTAATTAGACCAAATGATGCTATTAGATTACTTATAATTCACAAATGTGAGGATTTTACCATACTAACATCTAAAACAGATGTAGGAACAAAGTCTGAGAAATTCAAAAAAATATTGAGAATTTAGAATAAATATGAGTACCATTAATTCTGATGAAGTAAATACTACAGAACTACATGATAGTATAGGAGAATAATTTGAAATTTTAGATGAAGACTTAGAAAAACTAAAAGAGGCTATATCTCATGGAGAAAAAATGAGATTTATAAAATCCCTTATTTTAAATCTCATTTTTTAAATAAACATGCATACATTTTTGAGCACATGTAAGGAAATATAGAATTAAAAGAGATAATGACTTAACATCCAGTCTTCTTAATAAAAATAAAATAGAAAAATTAAAGGCTAAATACCCAAAGATGAAATACTTACACATAGGCATGATCCAATTAAAAATCACGACTCTATTCCAAAGTAGAATAGATACACTAATAATGATTGTTTGTATAGATAAACGAATCATTAACAATCCTTTAAGTAGCATTATTGGAGAAGCTAAATCCAATCTTGATAATAGATTATTCGAGATAAATATACATCCTAATTTTTGTATGAGTCTAGATGACCACAATATTGAAAAGCCTTGTATATTATCAATTAGTCTCAAAGGTATACAATTATTACATGGATAAAAAATCCTAGGTATACAATGGGAACATTTTATGGATCTAAATGATACCTCCACATTTAGATCCATCATTCCTAATAATTCTGTAAAACTCTTCAATATTGAAATTGGAAAAACCATCCAACCAAAAGTTGTGGACATACGACGCCTAAAACTTGATAATGACATTCAACTATTTGTAAAAACCTTAAAACCTTGGGTTCAAATACCTGTTGAATATTTTATTGTCTCTGGTAATACAATTTCTACAGTTACCAAAAATCCAATAAATCAATCATTTTCTACATTAAGTCTTCCAAGACATTATGAGGAAGGAGAAACCTCTGAACCCTTAGCTCGACCAAGCTTTCATATTTTAGTACAAGATCCAACCGAAGGTCGTACCTTACGGCTTCTCGGACAGAAAATATCTGTTTCCCCACCTTAATGAATTTAAAGAAAAAGGCTCAATTATATTTTTAACTTCTGATTACTATATATCTTTTAGATTTTGAGGATGTCACTATTCATGCCTTAGTAGATACAGGTGTCGAGACTAGTTTACTTAAACAAGAATTTACCCCTCAATATTTTTGTTTACCTTTGGAAACAAAAACCTCCCTCACCGATTTTATGGGCCGACAAGTACCTGTCACTCATAAGGTTGCAAACCTTTTAATTTCTATTCCTAACATTCATAATCGTACCACTATCAATCAATTTAGTTTTGCTTTACTACCATTAGTCGTCAATACTGATTGTCTCATTGGCTTAGATAACCTTTGCCATTACGCTCTCTTCAACACTCATTTTTTACTTTTGATGGCCATTTCGTTCCTCGTGTCCATTTTCCAGCTCATATTGCTCCTTATTATACTCTTGCAGCCCAACGTAGTTAATCTTCCAAACCCAAAATAACTCTGATTGATACCAACACTATCACTCCTCCCATTTATACGTATAATATCCTTATGACAATCACATTTGAAGAAACTGTCCATAAATTATTAGAACCATTATACTCTGCTGATCCTTTAAAATGGTTTGATAAATATCATCGATATTGTTCCATTGAACTCTTAGAAAAATATAAGAATCCCAATATATAAGTTAACAGTATAATGGTATCGCCTTTAGACAAACAAGAATTTAGCTGTCAAATATAGGAACTATTAAATTTAAAGTTAATACAAAAGAGCCATAGCTCTAATTCTTCTCCTGCTTTTATAGTACGCAATCACGCGGAAATAAAACACAGTAAGGCTTGAATAGTCATCAATTATCGCAAGCTAAACTCTGACACAAAATTTGATGATTATTTTATACAACCGTCGAGCACCTAAGTAAACAAATCCAAGATGCTAAATACTATAGCAAATTTGATGCCAAATCAAGATTTTGGCAAATCAGACTTGTTAATCAAACATCAATAGAATTAATAGCTTTTAAGTTTCCATAAGGGCATTTTGAATGGCTTGTCATGCCATTTGGATTAAAAAATGCTCCTCAAATATTCCAGAAATGGATTAATTATATTTTTGGACATCTACCTTATGTCATCACTTATATAGATAATATCCTTATTTTTTTCTCAAACAAAGGAAGATCATAAAGAGCACCTTCTACATGTTATTAAAATAATCCTAAATCATGGTATTATTTTAAGTCCAAAGAAAATTTTATCACAAAACTGAAATTGATTTTCTATGCAAACAAATAAAAAATATTCAAATACAATTACAAGACCATATATATACTAAAGTAAAGGAGTTTCTAGAAAACTTTACTAGTTTAAAACAAGTACAAAGCTTTTTGGGACTTCTAAACTATGGAAGAAAATTTATACCTAAACTATCTTCCAGAATGAAAGCCTTATAAAATAAATTAGCCACAGAACAAGCCATATACATGATAAACAATGGTGAACAACCTCAATGCTAGAATATAGATAAAATTCTTATTTCTTTAAAATCAAAAGAATTAAAAAAATTAAACAAATTAAAGAATTTGTTAGCAAAAAACAAATCCTTCATTTTCCAACAAAAAATGAACACAAAATACTACAAACAGATGCCTCAAATTTATTTTTGTCAGGAGTATTAATAATAGATACAAATGAAATAGTAGCTTATACTTCAAGAAAATTCACAAAACCCCAAAGTAAATAGGATACTTATGACAAAGAACAATTGGTCGTAAAATTAGCAATTAAAAGTTTGAAAATTTTTTAACTCCATAGAGAATTTATGATAGAGATTGATAACAAATCAGTAGCTCAATTTCTTGAAAAAAACTATAAATAATCTAGAAAAAATCTCATACGAATACATCTTGCTTTATACTTAGAAATATTTAATTATAATGTTAAATACATTCTTGGATTTACAAATATTATTGCTAATTTTCTTAGCAAACCATGAATGAAGAGGAGTTATCTTTTCTCAAAAACGTTTAGAAAAAATGAAGAAAGTACTCCCTAAAAAGGCCAAAGCCCAATAAGTGGAAGGAACATTTAAAGCCCAACAGGCTGATGGATCATCCAAAGCCCAACAGGAGGAAAGCACATCCAATGCCCAATAGGCTAGAATAATGATCAAAGCCCAAACAATAGCTTTTAGAACAACAAGCAGAAAGATCTTCTCCAAAAACACTGGTTAGTAAAAGAAGTTTATCGAGAACAATCGAAAAAGGAAAAACCTTTGCATCTACTATCCCCAAAGACTAGCATGGGTAAAGCCTTTGCAACAATCAGATCTAGAATTTTTCAAAAAAAAATAAATTATTGTTTTTGAAGCTCTTCAAGCTAGTGAATTACGAGCCTCAAACTATTGGCTCACACAAATCGAAAAGGATACTTGCTTGAAAAAGCAAATACGAATGGAGAGCAACTAGCCAGAGAAGACAACTACAAAAAAATAGTTAGGGTCCTCTTCTCAAGATTGACAACTACTTAGTCAAGCTTCTTACAAACTCTGGACAACAAATCCTTAATATAAAATCTCTATCAAACATATTTACCAAAATTTAGGCATTAGATTTGATCCAGTTCTTGATTAAGGATTTTTTTTAACTTAGTTCAATAATTCAACATAAAAAATGAAGCTACCAGAAAACTTGAAGTAGAATTAGCAGTGCAAGAGATGCTCCAACTCTACCAAAACCAACATTTTAGATGAAGAAAAGTTACTCTTATTCTTTAAGCAATTGGAAGAGAGAAATATAGTCCAACTATTTCTAAATCAAGAAGTTCTCTACTAACTGCAAAACGACCAAGGATTATAGCTTGCTTTGATGAAATTCCTAAATATAAGCTACACCTCCAAAGAATATATAGGGGTTCATTCCAGACTTATGCAAAAAATAGCCTTGCATCAAATACAAACAATTTCACAACAGTTTTTTATCTTCTGAATTTGGATTATTTGGGAAGAACGAGAATACATTAACTTGTATTCCTCCAGACTTATGCAAAAATAGCCTTGCATCAAATACAAACAATTTCACAAACAGTTTTTATCTTCTGAATTTGGACTATTTTGGGAAGAACGAGAATACATTAACTTGTATTCCACAATTCAAGTTTGGATGTTAGTTAAAGATTCAAAAACTCCATGACTGGAAGCCTTTCACTCCAACTTATTGAATGAAGAGGAAGCCAGAGTGGAGAGCTGCCATCGTCTTCTTTCAAAAAACTTGTCTTTGGTACAAAATATCTGGGCAAAAAAAGCCTCTTATGGCAAAAACAATCTTTCTACTTGACACTCTAGCTACTGAAGGAGAAGAACGATCCTTAAGAGAAATAAAAATGAAAAAAAAATTCTACAAACTATAAGGTTAGGCAAATTGGGACAAATGCCAAAAGAAGAATATTTTACTAAAAGTGAAAACAATGTTTTTTGAACTTGAAGATAATGAATTTGGACGAAGATACTATGGAGACCTTGGCCCTCACAGATTAAAAGCATGGTGGGTCCCACAACATTTGCTCATCTGTACGAAAAAGAAGCATCACATGTGCAATAGTACGAAAGGTAAAGATGTACCCACAAAAAAGGTTCTTTATTCCTCTCAAAGTAATAATAGCACACCAATAATAGATTCTTTGCTTCCTCACTAAGGAAGATTGGCTTATAAATAGGCCTACACTTCCAAATGGAGAGGCATGAGAAAGAAAGACTCTCTTCTTGTTCTCTCTTTCGTTTCTCTATTCTCTTTGGAATTGTTTTAGTCTAAGGGTTTTTTTGCACAAAGTTTGTAATAGTGTGTGAGTGGCATGTGCATGCATCATGTTGGTATCAGAGCCTAGGTGCTCTCTTCTGTAAGATTTATATGTTTAAGGATTGTATGTTTGCTTTTCCTATGAACAACTAAAGATTTTCTTTGTGTCTTAATAATATCTTAGCTTGTGTAATGGGCTAGTCAATTTGTACTACTTTTTGCTATTGCTTTTTGTATTTTCTTTACTCTTTGAAGTAGGAAATGAATCAAAGTTATGCTCTTTTTGTACGAAATGGTCTATTAGAGATGGTGGTTTAGAAAGACTCCCTAACTTCCCCCAAAAAATCACAAGAAACCCTAGAGGTTTGAGGAAGGATAGATGTAGCCATACAAACAAGGGTCCAAACAAAAAATATAAAAAACTATATGAGAAAAGTAGTGCAAAATTAAAAATCCTTTGTACAAACTTAGATAATATTATGACACGAAGACACAAACAACATGAAAGAAATCTTAGTTCCTAATGACACCTATAAATGTCAAGTTTCTAATACTCAGGATTATGAACATATAATCCATTTACCTACCACAGTAGGACAAGAACCTACCATCGTAGGAATTTTGAATTTTATCGTTTATCAATTAAAAGAAATTATAGATAAAATTCAAAAACTCAAAAATAATCATAAACAACCTACTCCTTCAATGTTTCAGTATATTTGAACAAAGTTAACCAAACACAAAAATGATTAAACTACAATCTAAAGATCTTATTATGGATTTACAAAAATTAGATATAGTATATTTGAAGTTTCTAAAGCTTTAAAAGAAAGAACTTACTGGAGAAATTACCAGTGACAATATTTATACACATTATGAACAAAATCAATAATTAATAAACTTTTATAGATCAAGAACTGATTACAAAATCAATATGGAAAGAGGAGAAAGTAGTACAATTTATCTTCCAAGACCACCAGGATATGTACCACAATCCCCTCCACATCAACCATCTCCATCTCTACCTCCACATATTCCTACTTCAAAAATCAATGAGAGAATCACAAGAAAATAACATAGAACAAGTTCATTCCACACCTTTATATTCTATCATGATAGAATATGGTAAATGCTCTGATTGGCGTATTTACCATAAAAATAAAATCATAATATTGAAGATAAACAAGACACTTCTACATGGTGTTTACCATAAAATATAGATAATATTCCCTATAAAATAATAAAAGATTATTATGTAGAATGGATCGAAAAAATAAAGGAAACCTTATTTATGTTCCCTCCCACAAAGACTGTAGTAGAATATATACAATGAGA
>JAIUJO010000022.1:3023148-3025662 GCA_023846275.1 Vanilla planifolia
CTTCTTCAACTTCTTCTTCTTCTTCTTCTTCTTCTCTTCTTCTTCTTCTTCTCCTTTTTCTTTTCCTTCTTCTTCTTATTCTCCTTCTCGTCTTTTTCTTCTTTTGATCCTTCTCCTACTTCTTTTTCATCTTCTTCTTCTTCTTCATCTTCTTCCAGCCCTCTTCTTCTTCTTTCTTCTTTTTCTTCTTCTTCTTCCTCTTCTTCTTCTTCTTTCTTCCTCTGGTTCTTCTTCTTTTTCTTCTTCTTCTTCTTCTTCTTCATCTTCTACTTCTTCTTATTCCTCTTCATATTCTACTTCTTCTTCTTCTTCTTCTTCTTCCTATTCCTCATCTTCCTCTTCTTCTTCCCCTTCTTTTTCTTCTTCTTCTACTTCTACTACTACTACTTCGAGTATACTTCTTTTCTTCTTTTTCTTGTTCTTCTACTTCTAGTTCTACTTCTTCTTCTCTTTCTTCTTATTCTTCTCCTTCTTCTCTTTCTTCTTATTCTTCTCCTTCTTCTCTTTCTACTTCTTCTTCTCTCTCTTCTTCTTCTTCCTCCTTTTCTCCTTCTCCTTCTACTTTCGCCTTTTCTTCTTCTTCCTCTTCTTCTTCTTCTTCTTCTTCCTTTTCTTCTTCTCCACCTTCTTCTTCTTCTTCTTCCCCTTCTTCTCCTTCTTCTTCTTCTTTTTTTGCATTCAACTTCTTCTTCTTCTTCTTCTTCCCCTTCTTCTTCTTCTTCTTCACCTTCTTCTTCTTCTTCTTCTTCTTTTTTGCATTCCTCTTCTTCTTCTTCTTCTTCTTCTTCTACTACTACTACTTCTGCTTCACCTTCTTCTTCTTCATCTCCAACTCCTTCATCTTCTCCACATTCTTCTTCTTCTCCTTGTTGTTCTTCTTCTACTTCTTCATTTTCTTTTTCTCCTTGTTCTTCTTCGTCTTCCTCTTCTTCTACTTTTCCTTCTTCAACTTCTTCATCTTCAACTTCTTCTTCTTCTTCTTCTCTCTTCTTCTTCTTCTTATTCATCTTCTCCATTTTCTTTTTCCCTTTCCTCTTCTTTTTATTCTTCTGCTTCTTCTACTTCTTTTTGCTTGTTCTTCTTTTTGTCCATCTTTTGCTTCTTTTTTCTTCTTTTCTCCTCCTCCTCTTCTTCTTCTTCTCCTTCTTCTCGTTCTTCTCCTTCTTCTTCCCATTCTTCTCCTTCTCCTTCTTCTTCTTCTTCTTCTTCTTCTACCTCTTCTTCTTCTTCTTCTTCTTTCTTCTTCTTCTTCTTCTTCTTCTTTTACTTCTTCTTCTTCTTCTTCTTCTCTCTTCCTTCTTCTTCTTCTTCTTCTTCTTCTCTTCTTCTTCTTCTTCTTCTCTTCTTCTTATTCTTCTTATTCTTCTTCTTCTTCTTCTTCTTTCTCTATACTTCTTCAACTTCTTCATCTGCCTTTTCTTCTTCTTCTTCTCTTAATTCTACATCCTCTTCTTCTTCTCCTTCCTCTTCTTCTTCTTCTACTTCAACTTATTCTTCTCCTTCCCCTTCTCCTTCCCCCTCCCCTTCTCCACCCTTTTTGTTCTACTCCTTGTCATTCTTCTTCTTTTTCTTCACCTTCTCCTCCATCTTCTTCCCCTTCTTCTTCTTCTTCTTCGTCTTTTTCTTCTTCCACTTCTTCTTTTTTCTTCCTCTTCTTCATCTTCTTCTTCTTCTTCATCTTCATCATCATCCTCTTCTTCTTTTTCGTCTTTTTCATCATCATCATCATCAACATCATCATCATCTTCTTTGTCTTCTTCTTCTTCTTCTTCTTCTTCTTCTTCTTCCTCCTCTAACTCTTCTTCTTCTTATTTTTATTCTTCTTCTTCTTCTTCTTCTTCTTCTTCTTCTTCTTCTTCTTCTTCTTCTTCTTCTTCTTCTTCTACTACTACTTCTTTTTCTTCTTGTCTTTCTTCTACTTCTACTTCTTCTTATTCTTCTTGTTCTTGTTCTTCTTCTTCTTCTTCTTCTTCTTCTTCTTCTTTTACTTATCCATCTTCATCTTCTTGTTCTACTCCTTTTTCTCCTTCTTCTCCCATCTTACTCTTCTCCTTCTATTTTTTCTTCATCTTCCATTTTTCCTTCTTCTTCTTCTTCTTTCACTTCTTCTTCTTTTTTCTTCTTCTCCTACTTCTTCTTCTTCTTCTTCTTCTTCTACTGTCTTTATCTTTCTTCTTCTTCTTCTCTCCTTCTTCTTCTTCTTCATCTCCTTTTTCTTCTTGTTCTTCTTCCTTTTTCCTTTTCTTCTATTATTATTATTATTATTATTATTATTATTCTCCTACTTCTACAAAACATTCTTATTCATCTTCTTCTTCTTCTCCTTCTACTTCTCCTTCTTCTTTTTTCTTCTTCTTCTTCTTCTTCTTCTTCTTCTTCTTCTCTTCCTTATTCTCCCTCTTTCTTCTTCTTCTTCATCCTCTTCTTCATCCTGCTCTTCTTCTTCTTCTACTTCTTCCTACACAATCTTCTTCTTCCTTTTCTCTTCTTCTTCTCTTCCTCTTCTTCTTCAGG